>JAWWEE010000001.1:36862858-36896752 GCA_035221455.1 Xenops minutus | reverse complement strand
CTTGAATCTTTGGGGATGAGAGAACATTAAACTTCCTGGGTAAGTGCTATAGCTGCTTCATTATTTCATCAAAGACAGAGCCCCTCCATTCTTCTTACACCCATCTTCAAAAATAGCCTGGCCATGACAAGGTGCAGAGAGCCCAATGTGTCCAGCACGCATTCCTTATGCTCAGAGAAACCTTCCCTGGATCAAGCTCATCTTAATGTTATACATGAATTGCAATCCAGGCTGATCAGTCCTGCTGAGACCACAGAGGATCCCAGGATGGGGTGAGTGTCCACTATGAACAGAAATGTATAGAAAAGCTGAAGAGACATCAGCATTGTGTGTAAGTAATTATTACTTTGGGACTGCAATATTAGATTTACATCTTTAAATTCTAAGTCTCATTTTAGGCAATCGACGTTCTCTGGACGTGGCCTCTGGTGACTAGTTAGCAGAAGTAGATTTCCTGTTGCTTAAGTGTAAAATAATGATGTTTTACCAGAGTAACCACCCGAGTGTCCCTTCACAGCCTATGGAATCTGGCTGCAGAAATACTGACTCTTTAGAGGTCCACATTCGGTTAAGCAATCCCATCCCAGGTGTTAATTTCACATGCAAAAAACCAAAACTAAGCCACATTTTCCACGGCCTGGAGGAAGCACATGCAGATCTGGGGATTATGCAGAGGGAGAAGCAGGTGGTGGATGCTCAGATGCTTGCCGGGAGAGCTGGAACGACCACAGGAAGAAGAAGGGGACAACAAAAGAAAGGTTTTACCACAGTCTTGAATGCTCCTTCCCCTCATCAGCGCCAGCCTCAGGCACACTCTGTGTACTTCACCTGCCCTTGCATACAGCAGGTCCATGGGTCTCACATGCACAATGCTACAAGACTAATCCCAAGCAATTTCCTACAGATAGTTACAAAACTCAGACGATTCCACAAAAATCTTTAAAGCAATTTTAGTAGTAAAACAGTGTTATTTTTTTTTTTACTGACACTCTATATTAGAAAGCAAACTCACCCTTCACAGCTTCTACTGTGCAGCTTAACCTTTTGGATGCCACGGATGGTGACAGGGCTGTATGAAGTCTAGGTCTGAGAACTCACATGGTTCTCTGCCATAAAAATTGTTATTTTCTCCACTGACAGCCTCTAGCTATGGACTCTGGGTGACTTCCAGGGGCTGTCCATCTGTTTTGTGCTTGTGCTTTACAAAAATGTGGTCACACAAAAGTGATGTGAGCAGGGTTCAACAGCCAGAAGATCTGGGTCATGGTTTTGAACAGGGAAAACAGATGTGAAAACACTTTAGACATGAAATTTTAGGACATTTAGTGGCATTTACTTGAGGAGCACAGTTTACTTTAAACCTGGTCTCTGCAAAAAAAAATAATAAAAAAAAAGAAGGTAGCTTATAGTTATTGTACAAAGGCTTACATTTGTGTATCTCAAAGCAATTAAAGAAAAAAGCCACACAATGCAACCACCTAAGACTTCCTGCAAAACACACTAATTCTCAAGTCATGATTTGCCACTTAAATACAAATGTACTCCTCTGCAGATACAGATTTTCATCTTTTTTACCCAAACCCAAGTTTCATGTTGCAGTTATATAAAGGCTCTTTCAACTCAGGCTAGGACAGGGTTTCCCTTCCTGGGATGATGACGAGACAGGGGCTCTGGGGACAGGCAGAACCTGATGCTGTGGCCAGAGGAGGCTCACTCTCTTCTATATGGAGTCGAGAGGCTGGTGGCTACACCAAGTGTACGAGACTGGACACCAGGATGGCACAGGATATGATGGGGCAGATGGGTGAAGCCTTGCACAAGCAGAATGACATTCACAGTATCCACACAGGCCAGGCCTTCCAAGACAAAAGACCGTGTAAGCATGAAAAAAAAAAGATGGAAAATATAGGGCATATGTATACAACAGCCCTGCTCACACTGCTTTTACGCTTGTGTCTTTCCTACTTTGTTCTTTCAAAACAGAAAGCTCACACAGGCCTGAGTCTGCTTAGAGATTCTATGCACTCTTAAATGAGATTATACAAAAATAACAGAACAGATCGTAAAGCACTAGAGATGTTAGATTCCAAACTTTGCAAGTAACAGAAAAGTATTTGAAAAGAAAATCCTGCCCCTTGCACAAAGTGAAGTAAAGGCACCTGGCATCAAAATTCAATTGCAGGACAATTTGTTACTTTAAACATGTAACTTTTGCCAGATTGCAAGATTTGGACTGATGCAGGGTTCCAGACAATGTTTTGGTGGTTAGTGGAGAGGAGATATCTGGAATGAAATTAATTAGGACTGGATTAAAACACTTCTAATTTCAGTGAAATAGATCCTAAACTTCACAATAAGTCTGATTTAGACTTGGATTTGTACAGGCAGATCCCTGAAACCTGTGTGGGTCCTTGGGCAGCACCAGCAGGACTGACTAGTTAATCTTTGACTGAGGGGAGCTGTCAGAAGCCAGCAAGTCAGTGACAATTCTCATAAATATGGAATTGATTAAAATTCTGCATAAGAATTTTCCTCTTAGAGAAAAACTCAGCGAACTCTCAAGATGCAACAGAAAACAGCTGGCACCGTCTCTCTGTGTGGCTCCGGTAAATCACTCTGATTTGATCATGTTCAACGCCTCTCTGAGGTCTGGAGCTGGCCTTGCCTCCCTGTGCTTTGTAGGGCCTGACTAAGCCTTTACGTAGGGTCTACTGCAATTCCTTCTGCAGCACAGCACCCGTCTGCAGCCTGGAAGAAGTCCTGCTGGGACATCCCAGCTGCTTGGGCTCATGTGACAGAGGGATGGAGAGTCATCCCTACAGCGGAGAAGGGAATAAATATGTAACTTCACTGTGCTAACATGGCACATTTACAAGACCACACAAGGACTTCATGTTGGAGCAAAACCACAGACAGCTCTAGATGGCAGACTCTAAACCCTGAACAAGGGCATCACAATTAGTCCCTATACTGCTGTGAAACTACTTAAAACTACTACACTGTCTGATAAACCCTTATCATCATATTCATAAATTATTTTTGAACCTCAGAATGCTGGAAAAAGCAGATGGAACAATTTAGATTAAAACCCCAAAATCAAACTCAGTTTAAAACACTGAACCATTTGTAGTGTAAATGATTGAACTCCAGACTGCTTCCCTGCACTTCTAGTTAGCCAATGCCTTCAAATCCAGGAGAAAACCCCAAACCCATCAACAACCAAAAAGCATTTACAGGTTATTCCCTAACCATGGCTAGATGTATTGCATCATAAAATGTCAACATCAAAACAATATAGAAAAAATAATTACAGACAGTGTTAGTGTTGTAAGCTGATAAGGACCAGATGGTCTTTTGTATTTATGGTTTGCCTTGTGCATACAAATGCTTTTGGGATCTAATTAGCCTTCTACAAAACTCAAACTGGGTAATTACTATCATTATCCCCATTTCAAATAAATCTGAAGTCTAAACTGCAATTAAGTTTTTTATCTTACAATTCATATCCACGTATTTTAAGAATTGTTCTTTGCTATCTTTTACAAATTTTCTTCCAGTGATTGACGTAAATAAAATGAAAGAGCTTAAAATAATTTTAAAAAGAACGATTTTGTACAAAGAAGAATTTTTGATTAGTGGAGTTGAGAAACGTCACATTCGTAGTGAACATGTTGCTGATTTCCCAAGCATTTAATCCTGGCACCTTCATAGTTGTTGAATGTCCCATATTCCTATCGACAGCAATCACTAAAAACAAAAAATGAGGCACAACTGGGAGAGGTGCTGACAAACACGTATAAGGAGGCATATAACTTCACCTGTACATAGAATAATCATCTTTCATACAAAATGAAGTGGCAGTTATTCTAATTAACTTTTGACTTAGGCAACACATAGGCTGATGATGGGCTATGAAAGGGTAGTGGTGCAAATAATAAGCAAGAATGTCATTTTTATTGGTTTCTTGCCCTCAGGACAGCTCATCACATGACACAGGTAGCATGCTACAAAAAAGCATGACACTATAATAACGCACACCACTGAATTTGCTTAATGGGGAATTAATCAAAATCTGTCCAAAAATAGATAGCAGATGAGATTACAGTGTTACAAACTAATGTTCTTCCACCCCCATCCCTGTCAAATGATTATAGGTTACAGAACTACACTGCCATTTCATTACTTCCTCTTGCAAGGAAGAAAGTACTAAGCTAAAATCTGATGCTAAAATACATAAGAATTCTGATGAATAAGGAAGGACATATTGGGTGGTCCAAGTTGTGATGTAAATTCCTATTTTTCTAATGAAATGTTTTCATTTCATTCTATTCCTTCTGTAAAAATCATTAATAAACAGAATATCAAAATCAGTACTAAAATCAGAGTAAATGCTCTTATGTTTCAACCTGAATTGGTCTTCTGATAGTAAGACTAGTGGTTTCTCAAGATAAACCTCTGCAGACATGACCTTCTTTCTCATGTGAACTGCTTACATCAGGAAAACACTTAAATTTGACTGTTCTGTGAACAACGGGTTTAAGCATTTTTAACCCCCCTGATTGTATGCCAGATATTTTAGACAGAACCACAGGCTGATTTAGGCCGGAAGGGACTTTGGTAATTCCATTTTGTCACATTTGCCATGGGGCTGCTCATGCTCTTAAGTTTAACGTCCCGTGCAAAAAACGCTCACAATTTCAATTTTTATTAAACTTTTTCTTTTTGCAACACCACTCCCTTGAAGCATTGAACTCAGAAGATAAACATAGGCTCTTATGCTGATACAGAGAGATTCCCAGTACTCCTTCTCTGTTTCCACCCAGACAAACTCCTATCAATGCCTGCGTCCCTGAGCCCACATCTGTCATATGATGAGGAAACAGTTTCACGCCTGGCTGAATTTCGATGAGACTAAATTTAGGCACCCATTTGTCTGTCACCTCATTTAGCTGCAGCAGTGACAGTAAGTGTGCTTATAGCTTGCCTAAGCACCCGGACAAGGACAGGCAAGTGTGGCCGTCTTGCCTCTCCCACCTCCTCACTGAGAGAATAATTCCGTCTGCTAATATATGTGAAATTGAAATCCCCTTCTCTTGCCCAAAAAGGACAAGAGATCGGAATCCAGGCCAGAAGGAATACTGCAGTTACCTGACAGGAGTTTTCTGAGACATCTCCTCCCAGTGCACCCGTTTCGTTGGGAAAAAAAATAATTCTATGTTCATGGGAGCAGGGGCAGAAAAACAGATTTCTCTTTTCCCAGTTGAGTGCCTGCATCACCTGGCTACTGAGTCACTGTCACTCTTTGTGGCCTAATTCTGTAATGATTTCCATGACAACAGTGCTATTTGCTATTTGAATATTGTGGAGTCTGAAAAAAATCGTTATAGATAATAATGCATAGAAATATCACTGATAATGTTAAAAGCAAAAGAAAAAATGGTAAAAACAGCCACTACTCCAGGAAGTAATCCTCATTTCTGACTTCAGCAGACAATTTCTCTCTGTTGCAGGCAGCAACAGAAACTGCTTGTGTGCATCATAAAATCTTTTCTGCTATAGTGAGATAAATACACACTTAATGACTGACTTACTAATCTTCAATTAAGAAAAAAAAAACCCAAACCAAAATAAAACATTTCTGGCAGACCTTTATCTTTCCCTACATGATAAAACTGTTAAACAGACAAGGCTCTGCCTTGGAATGGCCTATTTTTTGGCAATGATTATAGGGTCGGAGAAATACAGTATAATTCAGGTAGTAAAGGACATGTAAAGGACACTGCATAAATCAGGGGAAAAAGATCAGGTGACTCAAGGACTGGCTGAATTTCGAATATCTCCTAAGATTAAAACTCCATAACCTCTCTGAGTATCTGTTACGGCATCTGACCATCCTCAGGATGAAAAAGTCTTTTCTGATTTATATCTGGAATTTCCTGTATTGCAATCTGTAAGCCTGGAATGACAAGGATATATATAGAGTGCAGATAAGAGGGCAGGTGAGGGGAATGCTGCTCCAATTGTTCTTCCACAGGTACTGCAAACAGTACTCCTTCCTGACTGTCATGACTTCTCAATAGCTCATGTCCAGCACATGCAGGATCTGTAATCTCAAACGACCTACTGAATCTTCTGGCATTGCAAATCAAAACGAAATCAACACAGGATTTTGTTGTGTTTGGTGTTTGGTTTGTTTTTGGTTTTTTTTTGTTTGTTTGTTTTTTTAATTTATTTCCCTGCCCTTCTTCCCCAGTTCTTCTGGTTTCATTCTGATCTTCAGAGTTCTACAACACAGTTGTACCCTTCTTTTGGCCACAGGAACCACCGAAGGAAAAGGCAGGTGGTGAGAAAGAGGACCATAGCATTGTAAGAGGCTTGCCAGCCTTCTACTCGTGCAAGACATGAGTGGCAGACATCTGTTCCTGTCCTTGGTCTCCAATGAGAGGATGGGACTAACTGGATGAGGGCTGACTGGTGCAAATATATGTATCCCTGAGTTCACGTGTAAGCTTCTCTGATTCCTCCATGGAAATCTGTAGAAATGGCCTTCCTCTGCACACTTTCCTGCATACCTCCAAACATATTGACCTGTTAGATTGACGGAGTGATAGTTATTCATCAAAGGAGGGAGATGAATCAGACAACCTGGTGATCAAATCAGAAAACTTCTTATGCTGCAGTGATGGAACATAAAAATCAAGCAAGAGGGGGCTTACAATGTAAAACAAATACATCCTTGGCAGTGTCATCTCTGCTTATGGAGTCAACTGTTGAGTGGAACAAGGGCCCACAGCCAAAAAAGTAATTTTAAGGCAGAGGATGTCTCCAAAGCTAAAACATTAGGAAGGGTGAGCTGATGGCAGACAGGCTCAAAGGCTCAGGAAACTTTCTTTCAGGGGGCTCCCAAGGCTTCTATGGGAGGTGCTCACACCTGTAGGAGTTACCAGCATCGTAGGGAGAGCCTGGAAAATCCATCTTTGTAGGCAATGCCAATGAAGAGGAACTAGGAACAGTTTCCAACTAGAGTTAGAAAGATGGAGTTAACATGTCTAAAATGCTACTGGATCATCATGAAACCTTAGTGGTGCAATTGCAGCTGCATCATTCATGACCACAGTTCTGTGAAATGAAGTGACACCTCTAGATCCGTCAATACTGATGGATAAACTCAAGGAGAAGCCTACCAGTATGGAACACCAATATTCACAGCACAAGACTACAAAGCCATGCTTGTGTCAGACAATTTGTCTCTCTGAAACCATGCTCTGGCCTTGAATATCACTGCAAGTTTGCACCAACTGAAGTTACTTAATGTAGCTCAGTCCTCCACTATGGGAGCAGGGAATGACTCTACTAGGAAAACTAGAATCAGCTCTCAACATGCTCTTTCCTGACCGAGGAGTGGACAATAAACAGACAGCACAATCGCCACAGATGTGGGAGTCCATGGACATGGACTCATAAGCCTCTTATAGTGACCTTGAGAGAGCTATGATAGTGGCGAAAGGAGCACTCAAGTCAGAAAAGGACAAAAGGCACCCTGGTTTACGGAAGCCCTTTGGTACCTGGTGGAAGCAAATCACACCTGAACTGAGGCTGACCTAAGTGGCCCAGCTTTCAGCAGGAGTTGGGCTAGATGACCTCCAGGGTGCCTTTCAATCTAAACTTTTCCATGATTCCTTAGATGAAAACAAATACATTAAAAAAGAAGGAAAAAAAAATATGTAAAGTATAGAACTCATCCATGGAACATACACAGGTTGCAAATGCTGTCTCTTGAATAACAGTGGTTGAGGAGAGCAGTAATTATGCAGTATCATTCACGCCCTCTTTGCATTTGGAGTCCTTAAAATATCTGGATACATACACGACAGACAGACACACTAAGGAAAACAGTCTTGTGCTGGAGGCATGTGGAGGTCTGCAGCACAGTGCACACAGACAGGCACTCTTAAGGATAACAATATTTTATTCCCCAGCATAAAACTCAATTGTCCCAATAATAGCATGGCTTGCAGCCAACAGTACTGTTGTGTTTTGCTCCAAACAGTAATTGAGTTGACAGTCCATTTTTTCACTGCAGGTTGAAATATCAAATTTGATCAAATATTAGTACTGATGCTGCTGCATTTTGCCAGCTTGCCAGTTCTTCTGGATGACAGGCAGATTTGTGATCACAGTACCGTGACTTGGGAGCCACAGCTGTGGCAAGAAATTGCCTTGGTCATGGGTTTGGAAACTTGTGCTGAGAATTCAATACAGTGCAAGAGTGAGAAAATGTGTAAAACAGACAGGACTCAGACCCATGAGTGACAGGTGACTCTGAAGTCATTCAGTCACTGAAAATGCTGTCATCTGTGATGCTTTTGCTGCAATTTTCCAATCAAACTCCAGTCTCCTCTGGACTTTGGATGAATTTATAACACGAGGGAAACAACACAGATAAGGAAAATTACATGTGTGTTTTCTGTAGTTCTGTTAAACTTGAGGTTGGTGATTATATTTAAACCTTTGCAGTCATTGGTTTTCAGATTTTTTTCCCAAGCTTTTATTCAGGGAAACACACTGTACATATGGTTTAGTCTCCTTGTTTTCAAGAACATGCTTAGCTTTAGAAGTGTGCCTTCTGAAACTGCATTGTGATATGTGCCTCAACGCAGGCTGGCATAACTGCTTAGCCACGTAGCAGCTCACCCAAAAAGTTCTTACCACCCATATGGCTCTTTACACCTCTCTCTTGCAATGTCTGCTGGATGCCAAATGGCTCCTAAATAAACATTAATGAGTGGTAGCTGACCTTCTAATGCCGTGTATAGTTGATATTGCTTGGGAAGCCACCCTTCTTCCCCTTTGTAAAAGACAAGCAATCCCACTCTCCTGATGCAATGCTGGTGAACTAAGTTACCCAGCATAAAAGCTTCATGAGCTGCAAAGAATGGGAGCAGGTAGGGAGTTTCTAAATATGTACATCTCAATGATGCTTTGTGAATTGTGAAATGCAGCTTCCCCCATGAGAAGCTACACCTGCTGACATGCTGCAAACCTCAGACAGTCCCTGCTTCCAAAGAACTGAGAGTTAAGTGAATACATTATGTATGTCTGTCATTCTCTCCCAATAACAATTTTTTTCTCTCTTAGCTGACTTTAACCTTAATTTGACAGGAAGAGAGAATTCTCTATCTGAGCTCCTGTGGGTCTCATAAAAATGAGGAGCTGACTGAAGGATGGCAGGCCATGTTACTGCCTCCCTGTGCTCAAGCTGTAGCGTGACTTCAGCTGACTTAGCGGTGATCAGAGAATCTACATGTCCAAAAATGAATTACGAACAGACAACTCATAGGAAACAAGCAAATCATCAGACACCAGCAACACCAGATTTTTTTTTTCCTCCCTGAAGACCACAGTATGCACAATCATGTTTCATGCACTTGCTGCATCCTTGATGCTGTGCTCATTTTTTTTACCCTTTTTGGACAGTATTAACTAAGCATGGCAGAGGAACAACTAGAAAAAGGATTAAAACGCCCAGGCATTCCTTTCAGTTCACTTCCAAAATCGCATCAGTTAATCTCCACAGTTGTATACAGGAGCCTATGTGTCACTGTCAGAATACTCTGAGAATGGAAAGGTGAAAGAGTGGAACTTTAGAGATGTACAGAGAGAAAAGAGAAAATTCTGTTTCCCAAACTTCAATTTAAAAGACTCTGTAGTTGCTTTTCAGTATAATGTTGTTTAATATTTTTGTAAGGTTGCCAACCCATAACAATCACGGCCAAGCAAACCCTAAGTAAAAAAGATATTAATAATTATAAATTATTATTATCACTCTTAAACAGCACACCTTTCTTATAAACTGCTGTCAAATATCACTAGTATCACACTAGTTCGTGTGTGTCTATTTTTGTTATGGAATATCCATAGCTTGGTTGAATGTGCCAGCAGCCAACAGGAACAAATACACAAACAGGGTAAATACACCCAAATGACATCAACAAATGAGGAGAGCCATCTCCCTCAGGTTGTGCATCTCTCCTGTAGCTACCTTTTTTTGAGGAAATCTCTCCTAAGAAGCAAGTTCCCAGATGATGTTTTCAGGCTTATTGGCCCTTTTTGGATTGGAAATGTATTGAAGCCTGCAATCTGGGAAGAGGTGCCCAGACAAACCCCCAGCACGTGCTCTTGATTTTGGCACAGAGCTGAGTCAGCAGCTCTTCCACCTTCTTAAAGACTCTCTATGTCTTGTTACAGTGCCCAACTTATTCAAATACAGGAGTGCTGCAAGGTGCAGTCTGTAATACTTCCCCTAACCCTAAAATATTTGCACCCATAGCCTAACAAATTGATCAGATGGAAGCAGAACCTTAAACTGATCCTAAACAGGAAAAATGAGCACAAAATTCTTTTCCTTCTTCTATCAACACTAAGTGCATGCCCTACAGGCTCCTGTTGCTCCTAAGGAAAAAACTGGGTTTGCATTCCAAAGAATGATATATTCACAAACATTTGCCCCAAGAGATCTCTTTGGAGGAGGGATGATGACACAGTTATTACAAATGATCTTGCTTCATTTGCCAAGCTGATTTGCTTCAGAGAAATGACAGAGAGATAAACTCAGTGGAGTTTCCACAGGATTTCGAGCTAGAGAAAAGACAAAGGCCAAGCTGTGCATCAAATGGAGCGTGCTGCTAATTCAAAACTGCCAGTGCTGGCTTTCCAGTGGTTCAGAGCACAGCTGCTTCTTAATAGATTAGAAATTACATATTTAAAGCAAATTTAAAGGGAATAGAGTATTGACACAGGAGCCAGGGCACCACAGAAACTGTTGTACTAATACAAATGCTTTGATTCAGTCACTGCTCTCTACACAACATAACATATCCCACTTTGTCACTTCTGACTAACCAATGGGTGCTTGACACCTCAACATAGGACCCTTGAAGTTATGTGACTATGTCAGTTCTCTGGGTTTTTCCATTCATATGTCAATCTACCACTTGCCTACTTTCTCCAATTTCCCCTGGAATTCAAAATTAGTGCTAAGGTCTGAGCGTTGACAGGCAGAAGTCAGCTCTGCTTCAGTGCAACTGATCATCAAACCAAGCTGTAATAGAGCAGATCAACTATATAGGTCTGGTCAGAAGGGAAGCATCTCTAACCTTCCTCTTCATTCAGAACATACTCCCCTCCAATGGTAAGTGCTTGATGGCATCTGCTACCACTGGTGTGAGAGCAGATTTATTTCTATTCTACAGTTAGACTCTGGTTTTATGATATTTTATGACCATCCACACCCTGTCAACAGCCACAATCTTTTCAGCATTGGACCTGGAACGTGAACTGGAAGGACGAGGATCCCTGTGCTCTTTCCCTCCCTGCAGACTGTCTCTCCTTCAGACCAGCTCCCCAGAAGCAGAAGGTGTCCCTTGAGTCAAAGGCAAGAGACAAAAAGAGGACTAGGACTACACAAACTCCTCCAAATGTTTTCCATTAAAAATGCCTGGCAATATGCAATCAAGCCCTGAACAGTGAAGTAACACTGTGCGCTCCAAGCATGAAAGTATAATGTGAAAAGACTCTCAACAGGGAATTGTCTAAGACAGGACCAGGAGCTGTCAAAGAATTCAGGTTCCTAATGATCCTGCTGTTTCATGACAGTGTCATCTCAAATGAACATCTGCATTTTATTAGATTATACTGTAGCTGGTGTGCAACAACTTAAAGGCAATGGACCTTATTATTTGCAAGTGCTACAAACATGAATGCATACAACCATGGGTAGCCTGCTACTGAGAACATGTTGTATGCACTCCAGCTTCAGGAGCTTTCAATCTGTTAAAATACCACAGAATGTATGTCAATATATCCATGGAAAGGGGCCATAATCCTTTCTATTACCCTTCCTGTTTCATTGCCAGCCTCTTTTGAAGCCAGGGAAGGACGTTTCTTCGAACATTTGTGTTTCACCGTGCCTTCATTTCCATCAAGACCCCCGTAACACATATTGCAGTCTGTTACAGGCTTCTTTATGCCCTGAGGGAAGAGAAGGGCGCGAGCTGTTCAAATCCAAATCCTCAGATAAACATGATGCAGCCTCAGAAACTGAGGCCCTGCTGCCAATGGGAAAGCTATTGCACACCAAGCACCATTGGTGGGAGGTTTGGGTGGTAATGAAACCCTGCAATGGAGGAGACTATCTGGATTTAGCACAGTGAGAGCCATCGACTAACCTGAGAGACAGCTTGGTGGCAAGGATGCTTCCTGGGAAGGCAGGAGAGCTGGGTTAGAGACCTTGCAGGCGCAAGAAGCAACTGAACCTGATTCTCCCTTAGGGAGGATTTCTTCAATCATCAGTAAATCATGTTGCAGAGGGGTAATATTGTCATCTCCTTTTTGGAACTTTTTGTTGCAAATCAGTTTTCCCAAGATCATCTTCCTGCAATCCTGAGAAAGGTAGGGCTGAAAGTACCACACACGGACAGGAGCCCTGTGGCCCAGCCAGAGCCTTGTTGGTAAATGTTGGTGCTTGTACCACATCTCAAGTTTTACAACAATAATTAGCTGTATGAGTTATATGTGACTCCAAACCTTCTTACACCTTGTCTGGTCTTGAACATGCTTTAGCTCAGTTTTTGCTGCACCTATAAAGTCAAGAAATGTTTGACTTTTGCTGTGTTTGCTGTTTGCTCTACAATTATATGCCTACTGCCTCATTTGACCAGCTGTAAAGTGAAATTTGCCTCTGTTTATTTGCCTGTTGACTGCCTTGTGGTTTTGAACTTATTTTAGTTGCATCACATCACATCATTACCTAATTTAAGCTCTCCTTAGCTTTGTGCAATTACAGATTCTTTTCCTGCTCCAAAAGAGAAATGGTTTGTACAGAAGATTAGCAAAAGTAGGTGATTGTGGTACAACTAACCCCATGAATCAATAGGACAGCACAACCTACTGTGATGCTGAACCATGAATCAAAAATAATTTTGACTGAGCCAAAAACTCAGGAGAAGGAAATCCCCACCATCAATACCATACTCCTTTCGTAAAGAGCCATGATGCTGACAGCTCACCATACTAATTAAAGAATGGAAATGTCATTTGAGGAAAGGAGAGATACTTGGGAAGATAACTTCACTGTACTACTAATGATCCTTTACAGAACTTTGGTGACCTAGATTTTTGTTATAATTGGTCTAATGATAAGCAGTTGTTGCATTTGATTAGACTGAAAAGACATTAATTTGAACTAAAAAAAAATATCCTGATTCTTGCATTCCTGTATTACATGTGTTCTTTTGGTTGCCTAAAATTTGTATGCAAACACTTGGAATTCTCTATGTAAAAATATGAATGTGCATAGGTACACATACAGTGATTTAAAGAAGACTCTTATTACTCAGGAGAGCACCTCTGGAAACTATCACAAGGTTTAGTCATGAATTTGAAGTAAATCAGACCAAGTGAACTGCTGGAAGATCTTTACGGTGCTATGAACAGCCATAGATACAGTATCTGCGGAAGTGATCCCACAAATCTCAGAGTTAATATACATTTTTTAAGTGGACTATAAGGAATTATATTTTCCCAATTGCTTAAAAATATTTCACTATAATTTGTGTTGCAATGATCACTTCTTCTTAGAAGAGGTGATATAGGACAAAGAATAAGGCAAGAACGGCTTCCATAGAAAAACAGGACCAAATCCATCACTTCAATGCTGTTCTGAAAAACAGCAAAGCTCTGAATCTGCCGTTAACCCACCCAAAATACCTAAACTAAGAGTCTGTTTTTAAATTTGTTGTACTTTTAAGTAAAAAACTTAGTTTACAATCAAATGAGATGCTAATTGAATGAAAAATCTTACTGAAATTTTCAATGCTGATCCTTTCAATGCTCTTAATTTTTAGTATCACATCAATCTCACTCTCATAGTAACTTATCATCAAGCAAAGATGAATACTCTTTATAAGTAGTCAAAAGAGACTTCTGAGGGTTGCCAGCAAAGAACAGTTAAGGGAAAACTTTCCCAATTAATAGACTATTTTCCTTTTCCCCCTCAAGTCAAAAGGTTACAACATTTCTTTTAAAAAGACAGATTAAGGTGAAAAGAAGTCTTTGCGTTTATGGGACAAATTTCATTTTAGAAGAGGTCAATGAGTGCATTCTCAATTCATTATTAGGCTATATGCAGCAGAGGACCGGATGGTCAGCCCCTAGCTCTAGCCACAATCTTCTATCACAAGGTGAAATCAAGTCTTTCATTTCCCCTGTTGTTTCATGTTGTTCAGAGGGCAATGCAACAACAGTACAATCCTCTGCAGGTTTGTTCTTGGCCACCTCTTGCCCTGGTGAGTGATTACTAAAATTACTATAGAGATACTCTGCTGAAGGATTTATTCTGGCTGGCAAAGTGTGCCTATTTTACCAATGCTTTAATCACCAATTAGTACGCATGCTGCTGCTATCAACTCACTACAGGTTTATCTAAAGTGAATAAAAACCATCAGCTTTAGAAACAGCAATAAGAATGAGCAGTACAGGATTGGCTGAGCTAAATGCTAGCTCTGCTTTTATGAAGATAACCATGTCATGGGTTAGACAGAAAGCAGCAGGCATTCCTAGCTTTCAGGGACTGGACAAATTGCTTCAAAAGGCTTCAAGGAAAAAAACCTTTTAAAATACATTTCAACCAAAGCTCAAGACTGTAGACAATTATGGAGCAATACCAAAGTCGTGGTCTATGCAGACATAATGGTGAGCTGAAATCCTAAACCACTGGGGTAATCTAACAATATATGGTACAGCTATTTTTATTACACCTTCTTTCTTTGTGCTTTCTGCTTCCTATTTTATATATATTCTGATCACTATTACATCCATGTGTTCAAGCATACATCTGACTTTCTGATTCCAGTCCTATACCATCTCTTTTTTATACATTTTTCCCCCAAGGAAAGGGAATCATTCCTCCACTGACTAATTAAGAAAACTCATATCCACACAGAAATCTAATGCTCCATATAGCTGCCAAATAATGTGCAATCAGCATCTACATCTTTAAATTTATGATATCCAACTAGTGCCCCAAGCAATTCTTATTTCCACCACCTTCACTTTACAGGGATGAGTAACAGATGTTCCTGAAGAAGTTACAAGAAGCCACCAAAATAGGTACATTGTGTACTGTGGAAGTTTCTTCATACCTCCCTTCCAATTAAGGTGCTGGCTCTGAAGCATGAGGATTTAAAATTCCTGGGTGTTTTTCTCCTTATCCTTCCTAGCACAATTGTGGATATTCTCATTAGCTGGTTTCCTATCAAGTTCCATACCTTGAGGCCACAAGCAGAAAAGGCTCATTATCTTGCATTACTTTTAATTCTGATTGTTCAGTGCTTGAAAAAATGAACAGTAAAACCTTCTAAACGTCCTAATGACGTGAGATTTGCTAAGGGTGCTTCTAATGGGAACTAGAGCCACCTTTTTCACAAGTAATGAAGTACCAAAGGTGGAATAAAGCTTACCATGATCGATGAACATGCCTTACAAGTCATACATATGCTTTTACATTCCTAAGTTTTTCACTAAACATCCTACATCCTTGTTGAAGGTATTTCAAAATCATTTAAAGCCCTAACAGTTTTAGTTTCTTCTTTTTCTATTTTTGCAAGCAAAGCAGCAATTTAAGTCCACATAACAGACCCAACAGATTTGCATTAAAAATACGCGACTTGACTGGAACACAAAAACAAGGAGCCTTTTGACAAGCTCACTCTACAAACTGATGAATATACTGTACCTAACTGTGATTAAATATTTAATACTACAGACTATTTGCAGTTCACTTATAAAAAGCCACTGACAACTCCAAGGAAACTGAAAAACATACTGAAGAATTCTGCTGATGAACTACATTTTCAAAGGAAACAGTCATTCTTCTATATTCCTAACCAAAAAGGTTAGCATTAAGAAACTGCTTATTGTGACTTTGGCAATACCCTCCTGCGGTTTCATCCTCACGTGCTTTCATAAACCATGTGCTTGTGACTTTACAATCCCAAGTATTGCACTGGGAACAAAGGCTCACAGAACATTTGGTGAAGACAGAATCTACAAAGACTAATTGTTCAGAGTAGCCTTTTCTCACATATATCCAAACACAATATGAGTTCCTCCCACTGTTACAGCTCCAAATTAAAGGACAAATGTGACACCGGGAGAAGAAGCTGGGAATGACACAAGCACAAATCTAGGGCTCAGAATATACAGAAAGAAGAAAGCTGTCCCTTAGACAGTATCCAAAGTGAAGTGGAACAGTCAAGACGTCTTAGAAGAGCAGAGTTAGAAATGGAACCCAAAGGAGATGCAGGACTGCTCAGACAAGGTTTGCATCCAATGGTTCACAAAGAGAGACAGAGGGCAGGAGCCCTCTAACCAGGCACAGGTACACACAGTGCAGATCTTTACAGCTTGTTTAGCACCCCAATACGAATTTGCAGTCAATGAGGCATATTCTTCACCCTCTCACAGATGCCTGAATTGGGTCTTGTTTGTTTTCAGTAAGCATTTAGGGAATCCTGCGGAACAAATACCACTGCTTTTAAAAACTAGGTGACATAATTCCACCAAGTAGTCTTAAATGGCCGAGTAAGGTAGCTGTTCTGAAAACAGATGCCTGAGAAGCTGTTGGAGACAAAGTTTGGAACTTTGGAAACTTTGTTTCCAAACAGGAGTCATTTTCAGGAAACGTCAATGAATTCTAAAATTTAAGGCCTCTTATAATCTGCGTTCAGTGGTAGTTACAATTACGGATGCTTAATAAATAAAACTCCCACGAGTAATGAGAATGTTTATGTAAGTCAAGAAAACATAAAACAAAATTTTAATGTGATAAAGCAAAATTAATCCAATTGCTAACACTTAAAGCATACAACCAGCTGCTAAGAGCACAACCTTATCACAAGGCATGACCACATGATACGTAGATTTTATCACTCTCACTGTTATTGACCCAGACATACAGCCTGGATATAATGATCTGAGTACTGGTAATCTGTCAGTGCCTTCAAACCACTGATCTGATTTACTTTGTCACATGTCTCATTTCATCATAGTTAAAACTCAAGAGCTGTGAACATTGTCACAACAAACTTGTCACCTGTAACTGCTTGAGAGCTGTGTCAAAATGGGGCATCAAACCTTCTCTTGAGCCTAAATTAATTTTATAAGCAAACCAAGACCATGGACAGATGAAAACAGAAGTAACATCTGGAAAGTGGCAGGGATCAGTATTTGTGTCCCAGCAGGACCTGGATGGAAATTGAGACTTGCAGAACAGACAATCACGCAGAAGACTGCCCAAGCAGCTGAACTCAATCTAGCATCGAGCAGCCCACAGCAACTTTCAATCACAGTGTCTACACATGGCAAACTGACCGACCAAGGACCTCTGCCAAAGGGGCCAGGACTTACAGGATATGTAGGTGCCCAAGCTATGAGCATCCTGGTGCAGCACTAGGAATTTTTCAGTTAGGTCTAAGGACTTTACTCTTACACGAGCCTCTCATATGCCTTGTGCTACCTTCAGTAATGCAAAACAGACACTTTAGGACAAGAAACTTGTCATCTGGGACTGGCCATCTCATGCTAGTTTTTTAGTGACACTGAAACTACCCTATTTTTTGAGGAAAAAAGGCATGTAAATGTAAGTCAGCAATTCAGAAAACTATCTCTGCTGCAGAACACACATTATAGAAGGATTATGAGGAAATTTTACCTTTTGGGATCATGAAAAGTTATCTTATTTACATAAGCAACTTTTCAGATCCAAACATCAGCATCAAGGAGGGAAAAGCGATACTACAGAGATAGAGAGTTTTATTTGTATTTAAAAAATAAAACTATGTATATATGCAAAACCATAACACAAAAATGAAGTAAAAGTAAATAATATTAAAAATTAACATAACTGAACAAAGATACCAGTGTCACTCTTGGATATTGTTTGTAAATTCTAGCCATGGGCACTTCAACACAAGCACAAAAACATCACTGATTGTAAAATCAGAAAGGGTTTCCCAGGCATAGAAGCAAATTTAATAATGCAGTTGAGTATTCATTTATATCAAGAATAGAATCAGCAAATTTAATACTTATACAGGATCAGCTGCATGGCTGCTGATACTCAGTTGCCTACAAATACTTCATGCTTGAAAATATTTGTTATTTACTCTACTTATCTCTATATTTAAAATGAGAAGCCTCCTAGCTGGGTAGGAGCTGTTAATTTATACACTGCAGTTCAGAATGTCTGGACTCACTCCCTACCACAGAAAAAATTAAAGAAGCCCTATTTGCTGGGTCTGGTGGAAATACAAGAGATCTGCTGTTTGGCAGCAAGTCAGTAACAAGGCTTGTTTCTTTCAGCAAGGTTTTAGAGATGCTGGCAAGGCTGGATCCTCTCCCTTTTAAGTCTTCCCAGGAGCTTCTTGACAAATGAAAAAGGCCATTTCTCTTTGGAAATACCTAGTATCTTTCTCAAGGTCTATTAGTATCACCTTTATAGACTCCTCATTCCAGTAACTCTTGTCTTTGAAAAGTCGCAGATTCAAATATTCATCTAACCAGTAGTTGTGAAAACACACTGCTTTTGACACAGATTAGGTCTGGTATTGTCTCAGTCATCCTAATAATTCCTCTTGCGAAGCATCAGGCAGAATAAAAGGCCTTGCATCTGCATCACAGCTTGAGGTTTGCTTCGCACACTGTCTTACGCTACTGATTCTGGAGAGAGAAAAAGAGAGAGAGAGAGAGAGAGACAGACAGACAGACAGACAGACAGCCTACCCTCCCTGATCCCATATTTGGAAAGTCATTACTGCCTCTTAAAACACACCTTATAATGCTCTCCTTTATATTACATATTTCATTGCTCAGATATCCACATCCAGGGCAAACAGTTTTGTTCAGAACAACCCATTAATCAAAAAATCTAATAAAAGAATATAAAGACAGGACCAGATGGAATTTCAGAAGTTTTGTCCATCTAAGGGCCCCAAAGATGGGTCAGCAATATCTAAACTCTTCCCAAGAGGTATTTTCTTTACTACTCCTACTACTACAGATATTCTCTTACTACTCTCCTACTTCTGAGGATGTTCCATAGCACTTTATGTTTCATCACTGAAAAGGACAGCTTAGCTATCACTACGGTAAAAAAGTTTCCCCTAAAGTTTAGCCTAGATCTCTCACATTACCCTGACACTTGCTGAGAAAATGAGCCTGACATTTTCCTTTGATCACAAGTCCAGTGAAAAGGTGTCATATAAAAATTGATGTAAGAAAATCCCTTGGAAGCCTCTAGCCTGAATATCAAGTAAAAGTGAGGAGCAGGAGTGAGAGGAGCTGTTGAGGCAGAACACACTTACAGACGGGGCAGAAGCATCACCATCTGCTGGAAAGAGCGAATTTAGCTAACATACCAGTTGCCACCAAAGGAGGAGTGAGAAATGCCTTTGGCAGATATGCAACTTAATGAGAGGAACACAGAGAAGCCACACACTGCCCAGTTGACAAGAAGTGAAAAGTCGAATGGCCTTCCCAGACCATGGAGCAGAATGAATATACCTTGACAGTCTTAAGAAGTTTCAGATGTTTTGTATTTTATCTATTAACCATAGCTAAGATTGAAAACTCAACCTTTTTAAAATTTACCTCTGTCTTGGAAGAGGTCATCTTCTGTGCTGGAGGACTCCTGATCTTTGCCCAAGCAGAGCTGGAGCAAACCTCTAATCAGTGAGATGCGGGGTCAGCTCCAAGGGATCAGGTCAGTAGGCACACATGTGCTTGGGGATCTGCCCACCCATTTGCGAGCAGCTAAGACTGAAGGGAGTATGAAAGGCTGATAATCATCTTGAGAACAGATTGGACTCCTAACGAAGAGGAATTTCACACTTCTCCGCAGGCACCGCCTGGTCAGATGGTGTTCCTTTGTGCTGCAGCTCTCTGTGTGTGTCCAGGCAGTGAACACTCTCAGGTTCTTCCGAATATCTGTTTTTCCCTTTCCAACTGCTGTAATAGCTCCGGGAGCCCTGCATGAGTGGGAATGGGAGGCCTCCACACACAGTTGGACACATGATAACCTATGGCAGAGCTTTGGGGACAGTGCTGGAGAGATGTCTCCAGTGCTACCATGGGAGTGCTAAGCAGCACGGTGCTCTCCCGAGGAACTCATGATAGCACTGATGATTTCAAAGAAAACAAGGGAGAAAGCACTGTCCCAGGGCATTTGGCTGCTAGACTTAGATTTCATAGGAACAGCTTAGCTCTCAGTGCTGTCATTTGAGCCTTTCCAAGGGCTCACGCTGACAGCCCAAGAGAGGCAAATTTCTACTGCATTGACTTCAGCAGCCCATGTTGTCATTTTTGGTGGTGAGCCCAGGCTTTCAGAAGTGTTGAAGACAATTAGCACATCAATTAATGTCACCTTTCACCATTAATAGTGATGAGAAGTGTGGTGAGAGGAAAGCCTGGAGACATGACACTGCAATAGCCATCGGGGCTCCAGAAGACACCTTCTGTTGGGTTTAGCAGCAGAGAAGGCTGGGAACTGAGACTGAGGGTAGGATGTAAATCACTAAAATAAGTCATTCATGCTACACTGCTCACCCTTCACTCCCAATTTATACCCTCAAACCTTTTCAAAGCTGTCCCCAGGGAACCCCGGCACTGAGCACCAATGATATCCATCCAGGAAGGCATATATTGTATCTGCAGAAAAAACAGTGTAATTTATCCCAGTGTAGAAATAAAGCAGTGACAAGGCCTTTTGGCCACTGTGGAGGTATGGAGGATGACTGCTGGTTAGTGTGTTAATGAGCGAGAGCAGGGAGGTTGTCACCGCTGATGATTTTAGAGCAAAGCAACCACTGTATGGTAGCTGTCTCTGGGGAGCAGTAAAATAATGCATCCGACCTTTTGTCAGTGGAGATGGCCCTGGTGTCTCCTGCATACTCCTGCCAATGCAGTGTAGGTTTGCAGCATCTTTTCTCACATGCTCTGGTGAACTGCCCCAACTACAGCCCCACCGAGCTCCAAGCCAAGCACCAACAATGGCCTGCTCTTCTGATAACACATTTCCTACCACAGTCACTTTCCTACTCTTACCAGGGAAGTGTGTGTCAAGGAGTTCATTCCTGCCCTTGAGACCTAACTAAGACATTGCATTTGAAATAGTTTTGTGGTATTGAAAAGCTGTAGCTATCAGCAGCCCACATTCTGCAGTCTGCTGAAAGATGCCTTAGCACTTCAGTGTCTCATACTGGAGTTATTTTTAAGACATGATTGTTTCTTGCTGTAAGAAAAGACCAAAACCTCACCACTTAATGCCTCCTCAGAGCCCACAGGCAAAAGCTATTATCACCATGTGTCTGAAACTGCTACCTTTTATTAAAGCTGGCATGTCACATCCAAAGGAATTGCAGCAGGCAGGCTGCCTCATGGATGATATTACAGTGGAATCGCAAGTGTGAGCGTGGCCTCACTCCACACACTGCTAGGAAGACTGATCAGATTTCAAACATAATAAAAGGTAGGAGACTAAATTCCTCTTAGTCCTTACTGCTAATTGCAGAAAGTGGCAACATGCTGCTGATTGAGAATGGTTCGGGTACAAGTACTTAAGTTTCCAGTCCTGAGCCTGTTAGGCACAACATGAAATTAAGCCTCTATGTATAGGAATCAACAATGTCATCATCACTCTGACATGGTTAGTTATTGTCCAAAAAATAATGGTCATGGTACGTTAAAATGTAGCCCTGAGCTGTATACATTTCCGATGATATGTCTATGTCCATACTGTCAATCACTGCTGGTGCTACCCTTCTGTGACCTGTACTGTCACAGTCTCCTGAGCTGAACTGGATACCGTGAGTGCTTTGAGAGCAGAGGTGGGATGCAACAGCACCCAGAAGTGTATTCCTAGAACTGTGATGGGTTACAATGATGCTACATGCCTGTGGCAGTGTTTTGCATACCTAGCAGCTAGATCCCACAATAGCAGAACTAAGTTCCCTCACCTTTCATGTCTTGTGATAGATTCATGTTGGTGTCTAAGAGGATGAAAACCTGGCAAAACGGCCTTGGTCACAATATCTCAAACTCCACCTGCTTTGCACTCTTCCACCTCTGGAACTAATTGTCCATCATGCAGCTTTTCCAGTAGTCTGCTCAGTCACGAATTCAGACCCCTTACCTCACTCTGCTCTTTTCTCCTGTCATTACTTGTCCTTATGTCACCTGAAAGAACTTCATCATCTTTAAGATGTCTATCTTACTGCCAAGGTTGGAGCTGGTCAATCAATTTAAAAAAAAACCTGACACTGGGGGTTACAGTCAGGTACAAAAACAAAGACACAAATCAGAAGATCACAGAATAAGTCAGGCTATAAAAAAAAATATTGTGTATGGAAATGTTCTTGATTTATACCAACAAAGATATCCTTCCCATCAAACCTTTTGATGGAAAGGCAGACATTGCTTATTTGAGAGATAAAGAGAAGAAAGCTCCCCTCCAAATGTTGCCACAGTATTTCTTTAATATAGAGGCTTGTGTATATTTAGAAACATCTTTCCAAGCAACGCTTTCTATTTAAGCAGGGATCTCCAGAGGGTGTTAATTCTGAAAGGAAATATTACAGTGGAAGGTACCTGCAAGTCGCAACAGCAACTGAAACCCAATCTTTTTCTTTGAGCACTCCAAAAATACATCTCTAGAATAAGCAATCATTCAGGACTACCAGTGGATCTGCACCCTGTGCAGTCACAGAAGACAGTGAAAATGGGGTGTTTATCACTGCAAATGAAGGGCACACTGTGCTTATTTCACAAAGTCATGACTACAAACTTCTGGGCTCTGTGGCAAATCAGGTTTAAACTCCTTACTCATTTAGGACATAGAAAACTGATGCCAATAGTCTCAGCTTGTTACTTTGTGATTAAAAGTACTCTGAAAACCACACATTTTTGTTTGAAAATAATATACTAGGAATTATTTCCAACAATTGAATACTCGGAATTGTTTTTCCTATTTCTTTCAACTTCATTATCTAGGTGTGACATTAAACAATCCAAGCGACAATATTTGTGACAGAAGGAGCAATTACAAAGACTTAAAAAAAAACCTCAAAAGCCACAAACCAAGTCATGTGAATACGCCACTTAGGGTAAGAGTTGACTTGCAGAGATATTTATGTCTTTGTATATCCAGATAGACACAATACAATACTCAAATGCATTAAACTGAAAATGGTAAACAAGTTCATAAGACTTGATCTTTAGGCACCAAGTCACACCTTTGATAATGTGGATTTTAGGTTTTCCTGAGATTTCTACTCACTATTCCTTTCGCTGAGCATAGTACTGGACTGCAAAAGAGAAACCTTTCCTGGGGAGGTATCACCAATTTTACCTTGTGTTGTTCAGAGGGCTGTCTGATGGTCACCATAACATGACATCACCTTACAATAATAATGATGCTATGGAAAATAGGCTAACAAATATTCATGTTGTGATTTCAATTATTTTCAGTATGAATCTCTGCTGGTATTACCACCTTCCTGAAGACAACCACATATTGTTACTCTAATCGTACCAAGGAACCAGAGATTTCAGTGCCCCCACACATCTGGAAAAGAGATTTAAAGAGCAAAAAAACTCAAAGGACTAAATGATATATCAGCTAGAAAGGAGAAACTCGAAAACCATGCAGCTGTTTATACATTCAAGTAATATCAAATGTCTGCTACAGAGGAAATGTCTTTATATGTGGTAAGACTGAGCCAGCCTTTCCAGCGCAGGTCCCTGGAAGGTGGACTGATTTTAGTGGTGTTGGATAGCTGGGGTTTAAGCTCTTGCAATGGCCCTTTACAGGCTACTCAGCACTGTTGAAAACTGAGCCCTGTAGTCTGGTATCCACAGACAGACAGAAGGGCTTCCCAGTGGGACTACAGGTTTCCCCATCATTTTTCATAAAAATAAATAAACCTGCAACCCCAATCTCTGCCCAAGAGGATTTTTTTACTATGAAAACAGAGAAATGTCAGACTCTGCAACATCCACTTAGGACTCTGGCTTGTAAAGGAGCTTAAACATAAAGAAAAATGGTACCTACAACAGTGTTACCTGCAAAGGCATAAAATTTGGAAAGTGATGACTGTGACCTGCTATAGTCCAGTAGTTACCTGCACAGCCCAGGGACAATCAGTGGGCACAACACCTAAGGGAAGCTTTCAGAACTGGGGCTTGAATACAGCTCTCAGCATAAACCCATGATCAGCAGCCTCGCTCAACAGACTACTTGAATTTTTAATCACTCTCTTGAATTCAGACATCAGAGCAGGTGACTGAGTTTGACACAGTAAATCAGCTGAATATGAGCTATGTAATTGCTTCTGACTTTACACAGAAAAAGCTTGGATAATGTTGAGAAGGATATCAGAGACATTTGAATAACATTGTATTAAAGCAAGATCATAAGCAACAGGAAACACCACTCAGAAAGAGAAGAAGAATGTGTAACAGTGTCAGGAAGAGCCTCTTCACCAGAGAGTTTACCAAGTCCCATTTGATTCAGAAGCCATTACTCTGCATCTGTATGTTAACAAAGCAGTTGTTCCACTGCTGATTACTGCTCCAACAAATTGCTTTTTTTCCAATTACGATTTTATTATCAGATTTATCACTGCAAACTGAAATAGATATATTTCAATTTTAGAAACACAACAGAATGGTGCAATTAACCACCAGTCTTCCAGAGAGGCAAAAATCAGAATCTGTAATTCCAAGGCTTTACAAGTTCTTTAGAAGCTCAGCAGACATCTAGATACACATGTCTTTTGTGAATGTCTGCCTCCACAAAGATGCCCAGCTTGGGCTCTTTTAATTGGGTTGCCTGCCTAAGATCCAGGCATTTTAAGCCTTATCTAGATGTTTAGGTAAACGGCTTGATTTCTAGAAATACTGAATACAAATCCCATCTCCATTTCAGTTTGGTAGTCTTGCACATTTGATGCCACAAGGTGAAGTAACAATACAGTTTTCTTGAAGAGTCCTATCCTATAAGGTTGCCTATCAATGAGGCAACTAGACTTCCAAATTAAAATCAACAGACTTTTAAAATCCAGTACTACTTTAGAAACATGAGATCTAAAGAACCCCTTAATAAGTGTAGATGTCAAAGTTCCTGCAGTCATGCACCATGGTGGAAGTGCACTTCTCTGGTTACTATTTCTAAATGCAGTAACTGGCAGAAAGACAATGAATACTGTGTTAACCACAGCACAAGTGTAAGTCTAGTTTTCTTGGATAGGAGGGGGAGGCTTTCCAAGCCTTTGCTCAGTGTTGCCCCAAGACCCCAGTTTGTTCAGGTACTTTGGTCTGCAAATAGCTCTACTGAAGGCAGTGTAATAGCTCCTGGGATGGACAACAACACAGTCAGCTTTGTTGCACTGGAGAAAACTGTGGAAGGATACTTGGGATTCTAAGGGGTAAAAAAAAAAGTACGTAAGGAGGAGTCTAAAGCATTAGGCAGCAAAAATTATGGATTTGGCAGCTTCATAGACTCAGACACATAGTTTTAGGAGGATAACATTTCCAAGATAATGAAATGGTCTCAGGAAGAGAGAAGAAAATTTCTAAGACATTTCTTTTTTCTACTTCTCTGAAAAAACTGTGCTTTATAATCATCTCCCTGGCTTGAAGACATGGCATAGAAAATTCATGCAATACAAAGGAGTGATACCAAGCATCCTGTTCTTTAGTTGTGTACTATATGCATCTTTCTAAATACTGCCACCAGGCCCTGCAATTGTGTCTTCACTGGTCTCGATGGGTAGCGTATTACTCTTAAGAGGAAAATCAAATGATAAAACCAAAAAAAATAAAGCATTTATCATCCTGGCAGAAAGATCTGAAAAACAATTTCCTGTTCAGAAATGGGGTGCAAACAAAATGAATTTCAAGGATGCATCTGATTCACACTACTCATTACAGCAAACATCTCTCTGAGAGGGCAAATAGCAACCAACAATACTACTACTCTACTGTCACTACTGCAGTGATACTACAACTACAGGACAGCCCGTGTCAGAAAGCTGCCCCTCTACCATCAGTATTTAGGAGAGATTTTGGCTGCATTTATAATCATAGAATCGTTTCAGTTGGAAAAGACCTCTAATATCCCTGAGTCCAACCATTAACCCAGCACTACCAAGTTCACCATTAAACCATTTCCCTAAGCATCACATCTACACATCTTTAAATCCCTCCAGGAATGATGGTGACTCAACCACTTTGCTGGTTCCTGTGCTTGACAACACCTTCTTCCTAATATCCAATCTGAACTGCACCTGACACAACTTGAAGCTACTTCCTATAGTCCCACCACTTGCTCCTTGGGAGAAGAGACCAACCCCCAACTGGCTACAACCTCCTTCAAAGGAGGACCTCAAGGTCATTGTAGAGAGTTAGAAGGTCCCCCTGAGCCTCCTTTTCTCCAGGATAAACATCCCCAGCTCCTGCAGCTGTTTTTCCTCAGACATGTGCTCCAGACCCTTCCCCAGCTCCGTTGCCTTTCTCTGGACACACTCCAGCACCTCCATGTCTTTCTGGGGGCGTGGGGGGGCAAAACCTCACTCAAGTGCACAGGATTCAAGGTGTGGCCTCCCCAGTTTGAGGTACAGGAGGTCAATCCCTGCCCTTGTCCTGCTGCCACATTATTGCTGACACAGGCCAGGATGCCATTGGTCTCCTTGGCCACCTGGCCACACTGCTGGCTCACGTTCACCTGCTGTTGACCAGCATCCCCAGGTCCTTTTCCACCAGACAGTTTTCCAGCCACTCTTCCCCCAGCCTGTAGCACTGCCTGGGGTTGTTGTGGCCCAAGCACAGGACCCAGCACTTGACCTTACTGAACCTCATACAACTGACCTCAGCCCATCAATCCAGCTTACCCTTCATCAGAACAGCACTCTGGCCCAACTTACTGTCATCTGCAAACTGCCTGAGGGTGGACTCAATCCTGTCATCCAGGTTGCCAATAAAGATATTAAATAGAACTGTTAATTTTTATATTAGTTGCTCTTTTCTTATTCTCTTTATGACCACAGAACACATTTCATATTTTTACATTTCAAAACACACAGTTTTCTAAAAAGGTTGCACTAGGTTTTTAGACAGCTGCAAATAATTCTGACAGCAAATTTATAACTGGAGAAATAAATGCTTTAAATACAAACAGGGTAACAACCAGCCATCTATCAGGCATCAGCTTAGAGTAATGGATTACAGAGAAGAGCCACTTTAGTTAATCAGGTTGGACTTTGTAATATTTTTGTGTTCCATAAATAATATTCTAACAGGAGCTTTACTGTTGGAGACCACTTTGAGTAAATGGTGAAAATGAATCTGTCCGTTGTCAGAAAGTACCAAATGAAAAGACACACTGATGGCTATCTCTGACCTTTGAAGCGAACTATTAGAAAATCAATCTCGTTAAAGATGACCTGAACCAGCCCTAAGAAAAAAAAATGGAGCTTAAAAATCATACACTTACAGATTAAAATAGCAAGGCTAAAAGGGGTAAGTCATAGACATGCAAATATGGTTATTTTCTCTACTTAAAAAAAGGGAAAAAACCACCCACACTAAAACTTTCAAGGTCTCAGAGACAATAACTTGGGAATGTAACATTCATCATGGAACTTTGCTGGATACTACAAGGGGTATGATTAGGCAGTCATGTAGGAACAGCACGCTGAACTCCTTTTATATATTTATTTTCACAGAAATTGCCTCTAATGCATCACATCGGGGTGAAGTGTGGCAAGGCCAATAACTTCCTAGACACTCTAGAAAGTAAGTTTTCCCAATTAGGCAAAGTCGCTGGGAATATTTTCTTGAGCTTTCCCCAGGAAATCTATCAATAATGTAATAATAGTTACGATGATGAATCCATTTATGACAGAGGAATCCACAAAACTTAGAAAACAACATGTAGACATGACACCTTGAAGCATGTCCTTGAGGAAGAAGGGAGACTGCTAGGATGATCAGAAACGGAGTGACACCCAGTGAGATGTGTATGCCAAAGAGGCATTCCCCTGATGGAAAGCTACTACAGCACTGAACGCTGTAGACAATTAGTAAACTGCACATCGTGCACGACAAAGTTCTCTCTAAAGTGAATTGGCAAGTTTCTACTGTTACAGAAAGTGGTAATGGAGTGTAATGGCTACATATATCAGATGGGATCTCAGTCATTAAGATCTCATTCCAAGAGAAGAAAACACAGTAAAATGGGTAGTTTTTAATTCATGCAACTGTAAAGGATAAACACTAAGGGGATTCTGCCAAGATTTACATCTGTGGTTCCAGGAAATTAAGGTATTTTTGGCTGGATGCTTAAGGTTAACAATCAATCTCATCTGGCTATACACATATCATCTTTCATCTTGAAGTACTCTATGGCACTTCAAAAATAATACACAAATCAGAATCTCTACTCACAGGAGCATTCATGTCTACTCTTCACATTTTAAGAGCTCCAAGTACACACAACAGAGAAGTAATGGGCAGAAGCACTTTGATGTTTTAAGGGCAGGACAGTTCATTTTCTGCCACTGGTACCATTAAATAGACATATAGACACCCAAGCTCCTCTACTAGCAAGTAAACAAAACTCTGTCTAGCTCTTGGGTTTCTGCAGCTTTCTTTCTCTTGCTTGAACTGCTGGCTATAATCAATATGGAGACACACTGAGATTAGGCATAAATAAAAAGACAACCCTTAATGAAAAAGCAGGGTGAACACATACATTCCTGTCCACACTCTACTTGTATGTTTAATATTAGCCACTGCCATGGAAAAAGGACAGCTACTCTGATAAACCTATTATGAACACAACTGACATTGCATGGAAAGTCATGCTGTAAGGTTAGAACTTTCAACATTAAAGCAAGAAAAAAAAAAAAAATCTCTTCTATGCTAATGGTTCATATTTCACAAACTATGGCTTTTGTGATCTGTGTTTAGCACTTCTGAAGAGATTTCCCTTCAGTATCTCCAATGAAAAATGGACTTGTGAAGAAACATTTATTCATCAGGTCCCAAGGTACCATGAAGATGTGTCTTTGTCCTCCTACTTGTGCTTATGCCCTATGCAGCTCGAAAGCTCTGACACAGACTGGTTTTGGTCCCTTTTTTAAAATGTAACCAGCAGAATCACCTGCAGCATCAATAAATAACATAACCAAGGACAGGAGTGATGATTTTTTTTTTTTTAATCTAGCTGAAAGAAAATAAGAAACAAGACAAATAAACAACAGAAGACCTTCCAGGTTTTAATGCAACTGAAAGATAATTCACTTTCCCGTTTTAAATATTTTGTTTTAATTCCTAATTCTCTTAGATGAAGCTGTTGACCTTTCTATCTCTTCACTGTGGAGGTAGTATCAGAGACCCTTCCTCCCTCTGCTGACCCACTGTGTGAGAAGGATGCAGGGAACTGAACATCTCCATATGCTGCTTACCTCTGATGCAGCAAGACAATTCTTGGCCATCCCTGCACTCCCTTCTCAAACCTGATGGCTGCTCTTCCAAGACTAAACCAAATCCCTCACCTAATCCATCCCTTCACTGCAATATGAAATTTCCTAAGAAGCACAGAGCAACCTCATCAAATACAACAGATGCCTGGTAACACTTTTAAGAAAATAAATTATTTAACCCCTCTAAAACCCTTTTTTTTTTTTTTTCTTTTTTGAAACTACTGTGTGGTATGAAGGCCCAACAAATCCTGCTTGGCTGTATAAGCCAACCACAGTAAAAGCTGTTCTCCTTTGCCAACCCATTCTTCCTCCCCTACAGCACAGGACAGTGAACCACTGACTTCTGTGCACAAACACTGCCAGGAAAACTGCTTTGGAGAAGGTGCATAGAAGTTCTGCACTCTCATTAGCCTCTGCAGCTTGGTTTCCTTTACTTATAATTCCTTGCATGACCAATTGTTATTGATGCAGAGCCTGATGGAAACACGAATGACCCCAGTGTAGATTCTCTTTATTAAGGATGTATGAGAGGATACACGCGTTACTTAGCTGAAGGAGAATGACACAATCCCTTCTGACACTAATATAAAAATCCTTTAAAGTGTAAGTCAGTCACTTGGTTAATTTAGGGACACTAACAGCATAATAATTGTTCTTTAAGCTGCAATTCCTCAGATTTGCCTTTTTTTTTTTTTCTCTTCAAAAAATACCGTTTCCTTGAAGAGACTCCATTTACTACTCAGTAGGGCTGAATCCCATTAAAAGACTTCTTTCAGGACCAAACTCCAGCCATTCTATGAAACTGCTCCACATAATTATAATATATGATTCTATGATAACCTTCTTAACATCCTTAACCCCAGAAGGGTCACTTCCGCAAGTACAAAGAGGAGAGGACAGTGCATTTGACATTCCCCTTTGCATTATATATCACCAAATTTACTTATCAGAAGAATTATGTATGTTCCAAAAAGGAAAAAAAAAACAACATCTTTGGATGTTTGAGTGAACAAAATCTGTGCATTTTCCACCTCTTTAAAGTCAGTTAGAGAGCTTCTCTTATTCATTCTTTCAAGCTTTAGGCAAGTGATATCCAAAAAACCTGAAGATTTCATTATGATCTCTTGTATTTTCAGTAATAGTTTGATGAAGATTAACTTCTAGTTTATAGGGAAAACTCTCATGCCTTCTGTTTGCAATGACTGTAAGACCTCTCCAGCTGCAAAAGACTATTCCTTTAAATGAAACCGTAAAGTTAACACAAAAGTCTGTATTTTTCTGGTACAGAATCAGACCATACCACACTGACAGGTTTAGCCTTGAGACAGACAGACAGCCATAAGCAAGGTGGGCGCAATTAAAATTACTACATTTTACAGATTTATCACTGAACAACTGTGTGCATGCTCTGACCCTGCTGCAAATGCAAAGGAAATCATGTAAACTTGAAACTATCCTTATGGTGGTTTTTGCATTGTAATCAGTCAAGAGCTTTTGATGTCCACCACCAGGCTCTGCTGCTGGGATTAACTCATTAACCAGAGTAGCTGTGGCATGTATACCTATCAATATCCTCCACTTCCAAGTGCTGGAAAGAGTTGCCAAGGAAGGTGTCATTGCAATGGGAAAGGACAAGTAAAACAAAAGACATTTCAGACCAAAAAAATCAATACATAGGTTCTATAAAGAGGCCAAAGGAAGTAGTTAGGTAATGTGTGATACAAATGTACTTTGTATCACATATATAGCAGAGGGAGAAAAAAAAATCTTGAGTAACTGGTGAAGACATGAGGACTCCAAAATTTAATTGCAGTTTACTAGAGTTACTTCTATGATTAGGAAATAACATCTCTGATTCCTATAAATAGGAAATAACATGTCTGAACTTGGATTGCAAGTCTCCAAACTTTACAAAATGATATAAATAAAAGTGACTTAAATCACCCATTTTAATCATGATTTAAATCAGCAAGCAGGAAACATTAATTTAAATAATCAATTCTAATCTTGCTTTGCAGCTGTACTTTTTAGGTATTTCCCTAAAGTAAGTTTCAGTCCAGTGGTTGGTAATCATTAGAACACACTGAATTGTAACTAAATGGTAACTATACACTAAATTGGAAACTTTTTTTCCTAACCAAGATTGTACATTAAATCTGCACACACTTGAAAGCAATTCTATGCCTTGCTATGCTAGACTTATAGTCGGGGTTTTTAGATTGCTTTTATTATTTCATTTTGTATTTTATATTTTATTCGTGCATCAAATTGCACTGGGAGGCTAACTAGAATTCAATTATGAAGTTCATAAATAATATCTTAAAATTACATATTACTTACTATGAAATGTCAGATTAAGTATAGGAAAAACATAATACTAACTGATTTATTAAATTAATGTAATGCTAGTCAGAGAAATGAACTGCTGGTTTCTAGTCACTACCTGAAAACCACAGATTTTGTGAACTTCTCAGTGCCTGAGCAAGAGGTACACCACTAGTTTTGGTAGATTTGGGATGAATGAACTAATTTGTTTTCCTAATAAATTCGTGCAAGAATCACTATTTCAAAAGGTCTGCCACCATATAAACATTACTGGATTGCTCTAGGAGACAGCAAGAAAAAACTGGCAGTGCAATCAGTATATAAACAGATTCATTATCCCAGAAATAGTTGTCCTTTTGTGATTGTGCTTCTACCTTAGGTACAGATAAGATACTAGTTTTCAGGCATTTGTAAAGAGGGATGTTAAAGAACATCATGGAAATTTATTACTCATCTTACAAGAAGCTGGCTGAATCTATGCAGTATTGAATATCACTATATCAGTTTTGTGGATTATAAATAGATTGGGATCATGCTGAACATTAGAGTGACATTATGTATAAAGTATATTACTTGAACAAATTTATTCTTGCTTACACTCAGACTATCTTAGTTCAAAGATGGCATCAGCCAGGAAAAAGTACATCATCAATACATAGCAAGATACAGCCCAAGGGACCCTCCCAGCCTCCTTCACTGCGCAGCAAGGGGCTGTGCTCAGGCAGAGAACATCCTCCTAATGGCCAAAGAGCACTGACACACAAATGTAGCAATTTAAAATGCAAATGTCATTAATTTTAATTAATGATGCATCATACTTCAGTTTGAATATTTACCATTTGAGTTCAATGTACTTAGTATTTTTATGCCTCGGCTCTGAGCACTCAGCAAATTCAAGCAGTGAAACATGTGAAGGGGCACAAAGGTTATGCAGTGTTACTTAAAATGTGCTACTGAACAAATGTGACATAATTATTGCTACCAAAAGAATTAACTACTAAGGGGAAAAAAAAGCCCCTTTTCTTTCACACATTAGTTTTATGTTGGAAATTTCAAGGGTTTTTTTTCTTTTTTTTTACATGTACGTATAAGGTTTTTACTATATTATGCAATGGGTGAGGATTCAAAACAGCTCTACAGTCATTAGTATAAGAAAATACAAACTATGCCTTCTCTTCAGCTGCTGCAGAGAAAATGACTGATGTGAGGAAAACAACAACACAGCAACAGGATTTAACGACTTGATGTCTTATGAAAGATGGATTCTGCTCCAAGTTTGGAACTGTGTTGTAAAAAAACCCAACCAAACAAAATAAAGCACAATTGCAGAGCACCACCTCAAAATAAGGATTTAATATAGTTCTCTGTCTACTAGCCTATTAATTATGTGCAGAAGCAATGCAGTCAGAAGGCACAAACAGCAATCTGTGGGGGTTTTAAAACCGATCCCATGCTGTAAGGGCTCTTTGGAAGAAGTAGCACATTGTGCTTAGGAGCACATCTAGTAATTATAATACTAGAATATCATAATTGTAGACATTCTGAAAGGCAGTGATAATTGCCACCTCTCATTCTGGAGTGGACTACTCAACTTTTTTAATTGTGTTGGCTCTAAACCTCTGGGTGGATTGCAGACCATAAACCACAAGGGAAATGGCAGCATGCTGGAACATTGCTGCTGCTTTTAGGATCTTAATGTCATCATCTTGCTTATTTTCAGCTCAAAATGTGGTCAGAGCTAGACAAAACAGAAGGGATTGGTTCTGCTAATTCAAAAGTCAATCTCTGGACGGTAATTGCATTTTAATAAAGGAAAATATTTCAGTTACACTTATATTCATTTAGTAATATACTTATCAGTGTTCTCTTCCATCCGCACTTTCTATAGAACATTTTGCAATATTAATGGCATTGTATTTATAATGTAAAGTACAGACAATATGGAGAGCTTTTTGCAGAAATTAAGAATTAC
>JAWWEE010000001.1:36771375-36862391 GCA_035221455.1 Xenops minutus | reverse complement strand
TTACAAAAAAAAAAAAAAAAAAAAAAGACTACAGTAAGGTTCATACGTATATGGCCAGCAGGACCAGGGCAGTGATTGTCCCCCTGTACTCAGCACTGGTGAGGCCGCACATCGAATCCTGTGTTCAGTTCTGGGCCCCTCACTGCAGGAAAGACACTGAGCTACTGGAACATGTCCACAGAAGGGCAGTGGAGATGGAAAAGGATCTGGAGCACAAGTCTGATGAGGAGAGGCTGAGGTAGCTTGGGATGTTTAGCCTGGAGAAAAGGCGGCTCAGGAGGGACCTTCTCGCTCTATACAATGACCTGAGAGGAGGTTGTAGCCAATATACCCTATCAGCTGGATTTATCCAATTCATTTATAGAAACTCCAGTATGTCTGGGGACACCGGTATCCTTTACAAAAGCTACACTGATTGTTGGGTTTACCAGTCTGGCACTCCTGGCAGCATCTTTTGAGATGTGTCTCAAGAGTGCTGCTGAACACTCTAGTTATACAGAATTCAATTCTGGGTTGGAGGAGTATTCTTATTAAAAAAAAAAAAAAAGTTTTTGATACTGAGATTTGTAGAAAAGGTACCATGTACAACAGCAGGAAAAGCTATAAAGACCACTTCTGATTCACTACCTTTGCAAATAAATGCATTAGTAAATTTTGGTTCAAACGGTCCAATAACATTAGCACAGAAAAAGATGCTGTAGTTGAAAAGACCTCCCTTAAATCAGAACCCAAAGCAAATCTAAAATAATTCCACCATCTAGCTACCTTGAAAAAATACAGTCTGAGAAATATCACTGTCTTGCACAGATGCCCACCATTATTTGAAGAAAAAAATAAAAGTGTTTAGCCTACATGTGGAATATATAGGGAATAAGTAAAGTGACTTAACATGCAAAATACATTGTCTATCTTGTCTTGTACTGAAGAAGTGACTGGAATTCCTAATGAAGTTCAGCACACCTCTCTCTCTTTCATATGCTCAAAATGCCCTACTTTCCTCATGGTGTCGCCTGCACTAGAAACATCACCTGTGTGTGTAATCCAGCTTCTCGCACCCAGCACTCTGCACTGCTTTCCAAAAAAACTTATCTACAGCAACAGACTCTGGTTTATTCATACGACTGTTTTTATTGGATCCTTCTCTCCTCTATCTTCATGCAAACTTGAGATGAGAATAATGCACATTTATACTCTGTTCCAATGTACACGTCTCACCGGGAGTTACTGGCGCTTTCTATGTGCTGGCACCTGGGTAATATTTTGGAAGCCTCAGGCAAACTATCTCTTAGATTTAGACATTCCTTTTATATTGAAGTGTGTGTGCCTCTCCTTGAACAGCTCAACAACTGCAGTATAAAGTGTTTCTTCAGTTGCTACCTCATAACAGTCAATAAAAGGAAAAACAGAGAACCTAGATAAATGATAGAAGAGGAATTAAAATAACAACAAATAAGAAAAGGTGTGCATACACATTTTCAATGTGTATGGCAGTGAATTCAGAGTATGGTTTCTCTTTCTCTGTATAAAAGTAATCCACTAATCTGAGGTCTCACTGAACGATGAATTATACAAAACTGTTTCTCACAAATTTAACTCCAAGTGCTAAAACCTGTTCTCTAGTGACATTTCGGCACAAGATTACCTTTAACATAAAACAATTCTAACCTTTCATCTTATGCTTGCAAAAATCCTTTTTTTTTTCCCCCGGCAAGACTAAATTAAATAGTTTCGTATATGACACACCTCTCATGCATACTGTATTTTCTGCACTGAATCTCATCTATATTTGTATCCATAGTCCTAGCATTTCAAAACTGAAGTGCCACACAATTACCTGGTTCTGTAAAAGCAATGACCTATAGAAAGTTTGCTCTCCAAACCCGGATGGCCATAGAGCTACAGCACTCACCAAAACAGGCAGCAAATAGGACAAGTACTATGTATGTTGTGATATAATGATCTTTTTGAGTGCAAATGATTGGACTCAATGATCTTAAACGTCTTTTCCAAGCTAAAAACCTCTGATTCTCCGACACTGCTGACTTCTCACAAAATCAATGCTTTCTAATGATGAAATGCCTCATTTTCTCTCACTCAGAGTTTGTAACAGAACACTAAAAAAACTCTGATTTGTTACAGAACACTTAAGTTTACATTAGTTATCAAAAGACTGTCCAGAAATAAATTATTTTTAATTAAAACATCCTAGGGATTGAGTTCTCCTTCTGTTATGAGGAATAAAAGAGGAGAAATGCTTTGACAGCTCCCTCGCCTACTCCATATACAACCTCTTTCACAACAAAGAACACAGACTACTATGTACTGCTAGACAACTGCTAAGATCTTAATTTCCAGATGTCCTAGCAGAAAAAACCTGAAACACTTAAAGTGGAGGAAAACCATGTTGTCATGCTCCTTGTGGTGTGTGCATGTGTGGCAAGGCACCACACTGACAGACTAAGAAGCAGCCGCAGCCTCTGCCGTGAACATCCTTCACCTTGTTGCTGAGACATTAATCAGGCTCTGCTCCTCTACAAGGACTTCAGGATGTTTTGGTCAGTGTCAATGCTGGGAAAATTAGAAGTTTGCCCTTTTGTCAAAATTGCCTTGAGAGACATCTTCACCAATTATATCCAGGGTTTGTTCAGAAGAAAGCTCAAACTGTACATGATTTGTACGAAGGTACTTGACAGTATAAAAAAATGACCAATGACTCACAGAGTTCCCTTTCCTGTGTTTTACTGTCTCTCTGTGTCTTTTTCAAGAGTACTATGCAAAGCTGTAGTGCTCATCATTAATCCACCTCCTAACAAGTTACTGTGGCACTGAGGAAAGCTACCCAGGGTGCTCTGAAGCTGCTCCCTTTGTTCTTTATACTCCGTAAGTAATTCTGATCAATAGAAGTATGATGCTGGGACTCCAGACCTAGAGAGTCACTTTAGGTTTTTAATAGCATGACAGAATTGTTCTCAGCATGCCAAGGCAGAGCAGGTGAAAACTGCAAAGGACACTGATTCACTGCTACCAGCACTGCCAACCTGGAGAATTCAGAAACTGAGGTTGCTCTAACAGGAATAAGATTTATAAACAAATGTAAGCAACAAAACAGATGGGGTGGGCAGATAAGCTGTCTTTTCCTTTTGAATGATTTTTGATTACAATCCCCAGACCTCACAACATGAAGAATTTCAGCAGATGTTCCCCATCCCCCCTTTTAGGCTCTTCTCCATCACTAACTTGCTCCCACACCAGAATGGGTGTAACTGAACCTGGGGTGGATCTCTTGCACTGTGTCCACTACAAATTCACAGTCCTGCTAAGTGCATGCTACCATGCTGTTTCTGTATGGTTTGGAAGATTAAAAAGCTTCCCCTTCCCTCCCATAACAAACCTTCCCCACCACCAAGTCTTCCCACCCATGTCCCATCCCCTGGCCTTCTCCTGACTCTGGGGCACTTGCTGTGTGATATTTCTGAAAACGTTAAGCTGTGGTTCCAGGAGCCTGAGGAACAGTAGTTTGCACAGTGTTTGGATTTCAGCCCATGCCTTATGCCTACACCTACACAGCCGTATTTAGCCAGGCTCTGCTCCCTGTAGCAGTGTTAAGTGCTGACTGGCTGGATGAGTTTTAGCAGTGTATGATTTAAAATTCTGACATTCATTTTATGTGAGAACGTCATGTGGCCATATCCCAGAAGATACAATGGCAAATACAAGATGAAATTATTTGTTTTGCTGTTAGAAAACTACTGTGAGATGTCCGACAAAGCTGAGGCTAAGATGCAAAACAAGTGCCAAGTGGAACTGAAGTAGTATAGATAGTGCTCCCTTGGGGTGGTAGAGAAATTTTTCCTTGTTAAGCAAGTCCCCACTGTGGAGACATCAGGGGAAAAAGTTGATCATCACCCACTGCAAAAGCCCATGTATTTTTGGGTTCCTCCTCCAAACCTTTGGCTGTGGCTTGTGTGGAAGGTCTCTACCACCTCCCCCTTTTCTCCCCTTGCCTGCTGCATTTGGCCACCTGACCCCAGCTCTGCTGCCTGCCCCTGGGAAACACTCCACAACTGCCAAAGGCTGAAACCACCCTGATCTAGGAGAGTCTCAGCAGCACAGACTCCTGGAGAAGCCCACATAGCCTATTTTCACACTGACAGCTGCAGCAGAGGCAGAGCAAGCCGAACATTTTCAGACTCAGGAAAACAGCACAGCCTCATTTCAGGAGATCATTGCAACATCCAAAAAGTACAGACCTTTTTGTCCACCTTTAGAGAAAGGGCTTAAACTGATCAGTCTGTTCTTCAAGACGGCTATGTGTTCCTCTTTAAGGACTTCTGAATAGCAAGCACTTGCTAGAGCCCAGAGCATCTGGGGTGAAAAAATGTCGAGACCCTGATTTAAAAAGTGACTGGCAATTATATCTGCTTCAATACCCAAGTGGTGTATGTTTGCAGTCAATTAGTCACTGCAGAACACTTTTCAGGCCACATGGCAAGTTTGTTTTTTAGCTGAGAACAAGGAAAACCAGTCCGGAATGGCAAAATTAAGGACTAATTTTTTGACGTCCTTGCAAATATGAAGTTGCCTGTTTACCAGCAAAAAATACCAATATATGTATTAAGGCTAGTATGATAAAAGAAGGGGTGATTAAAATGGTTCTTTATAATTATATTAGTATTCTTTAAACACACAGAAAAAGGAAAAAACCCATAACAAACAGCCAGCTAAAAAACCCCACCAACTCCTGTCACTGTATTCCTTTCAGTTTGGAAATCCAATCATTATGTAGCATCAGAACAATATTCTTTCTCTGGACACTGTCTTCTGAAAGACAATTTAACTAATAACAAGATTGGCTGTGTAAATTAAACCTTGATAAGTCTCAACACCTTTCTTCTCTGAGTAACCTCTTCAGAAAGATGCACACTCTGTTTTACATTTTTCATTAATGCACCAAATCACAGGAGGTTGAAAAGGTTAAAGATGTTTAATTGTTACTAGATGATAATCAGTCAGAAATTATATTCTAGCATGTAGTTGGCTGGCAAAGATGTTTAATTTTCAGACACATCCCCCCTAATTCTTCCTTTCCCTTTGGAATTTATCATTAAATTGCATTTATCTGTCTCACATGACACATACAGTCAGAAATCACTCTGAAAATCCAAATCTGAAAGCTTCTTATAATTTCTCATTTTATGTGACCAAGCAAGGGAAAAAACCTACATGACTTCTTTGGTGGAAGAGGCCAGCTTTTCTATTTTCATCATTTATAACATGACAGCCCTTGGAGGCTCCACTGTGGACCAAGACTAATTGTTCCAGATCCAGGGCCAGCAAAAAATGTAAACAAACTGGATGTCCAAAATACATACATAATTTCACACCTTTCTGTCTTTTTACTGGAAGTGTTGCTAAACTGGGATTAGAAGGGAAAAGGGAGTGTAAAGGGATTTCTCATGCTACTTGTCCCACAATGCCCAGAAGTGGTGGGAGATGGGAATTGGGAGGAGGACAATAGAGACAAAGTTGTGGCAATCTCTACTCCAAAGTCTTTCTCTCAGACGCTCAAAGAGCCATTCACAACCTTCAACTAAAGCTAGAATTGGGAGAAACTGCCCCCTGACAGGGTTTCTCTCTGTGCTTTATTAAAGAGGCATTCTGATGTGCTTGTGATTTATATAGGCTCTAATGCAAGTTGAGTATTGAATAGTACATTAATAATATTTCTTATATAGAACAAGTCTGTATCTTATTGGAAGTGTTAAATGGACTGGTTAATGCATTTTTGAAAGGTATTTAGATGCTGTGGCATTAAAGATTCATATATAAACATGAATACAATAGAACAAGCTGCAAGATGCTACAGTACAAATAGAATGGTAATTCAGGCACCAATTTCTGTGACAAATGGTATTTTTCAATAACCTTACATATGCCTTTGTTAAAAAAAAAAAAAAAAAAAAAGAGAGATAACAGGTAAAAGAGCACAATAGCCTTGAAAGTGGCAATATATATAAAAGGTCATAGAACTGGATGGAAAAAGGATATTTTGAAAATTCCTCTTCTCCAGATACTAAGCAATACTGCAACATCTGCAAAACTCTCTGTGACTGGGTATAAGCTCAGGTCCTTGGGCAGGCTGGCAGGGGGATAGACACTGAAAGGCTTGGGAGATGGCATGGCACCCAGACCAAGATGCATGGCACCCAGACCAGAGCTGGCATGGCACCCAGACCAAGATGGTGATCACCACCTAAGAGTTAAGTTACAGCGAAACCTCTGAAAGCGGTCATAAAAATCTGCACATTACTGGAGTCAGCTGCATGGATAGCCCAAATAGCATTACGGCAATCTCTTGGCATGGAGGGATATAAAACTAGGCACTGCTGAAAACTGGAAGAGAAGGACAGGTGTGATATCCTGAGGCAAATAACCTTGTCCTGAATCAGGGCGCTCTGAATGCAAAGATCTCAGTGAGAACAGAGGAAGAGGGAGAGCAATCAGGCTGAAGCTGTGTCCTGCAACAGAGCTGCACACAGAGCCAACAACAGAGCACTATACTGCACCTTGAGCTCCCCAAGAGCTGCTGAAGACAGAGCAGCAGCAGTGCCAAGTGTGACTTTGACTCCACAAGTTGACTTTGGTGATGGAGAGCATTTACACTGAATGCAGATCGTGTTTCCATGAAACCCAGTGCCGCAGCATATTATATCCTTCTAAACAATATTATTAAACTACCATAATAATCACCCTGCTCTTCAATCCAAGGTCTCAAAGCACATTACAGGCAGTAATGAAATAACTCACACAGGAGCCCTGTGAGGAAGAAGGGAATCATTACTGCTGCTGCTCACAGTCATAAAGTCGCGCTTTCAGACACAGAGTTTCATTGCGAGGAGCAAGCACAAAAGTGTCACCATATATTTAACTTCACTGAAGTCAGGTACGGGTCTTGTCAAGGATTTTTCATCATTTTCCTGATGCTGTTTTATCCAAAGTCTTGAGCCTCTTGTAATTACAAGAGACTCAGCTTTCATTTACAAGAAACAAAATGAAAACAATCCCCCGAAAAAAGCTATATTTGTGGATCTGAAGTTTGAAATCTGTTCAGTCTGCCCTAAACCAGAAGGCAAATGAAAACAACAAAAATGTATTTTCTTTTTGTGCTTCTGATACTCCCATTTCCTTAAGGAGATGCGATCTCTTCTTGAGGGCTGAGTCAGGATTTCTGGCCCTGTGTGGCCACCAGCCCTGCAACACTGGCGTGAAGTCAGTTGGCTGGCGCAAAATCCTGACCTCTGCGCAGGGGAAGCCACTCCAAAAGACATTTCCAGATTTTGCACGAGCCTTATGGCAGAGCTAAGGAGGGAATCCAGGTCTTAATTACCCCACATTTCATGTTAACAAGGAATTGTTAATACACAAGTGAGTTAACTGCCAACTTGCTAGAGCAAACACCATGCAAAATCTCGCGGTTCTGACTTGTAGCTGGAGTTCAGAGGAGCCAAGTTCTAACTCATGACTCTCCCCCTGCTTTCCTCCATCACCTAAAGCCAACTCCTCAGCCATGATGCCTTGTTTTCCAAGAAGACAACTCCCTATGATTTATTACGCTGGCTTCTGTGCTGTTGGCAATATTTTGCCGGTGGGTAAGGAAGAGAGCACCATCCTGTATATAGGGCAGAGCCCAGGATTGGATGGGAGAGCACCAAGCAACAGCATGGACACCAGCACTGACTGCAGTGCTAAGGTGATGGATCACACTGGACTGTTTCTCTTCTGTGCTATACAACATTTCTCATCATCTGCAACTGATAAACCCACATCAGTTGGGCTTGCAATGTGCACAAATCTGGTAGCAGACTGTAAACAAATGGGAGTTTCTAAAAAAACCCTGCATCTGCTGTACATTCTGGAAATACCAGAATTTGGGTCTTCATCTTATTTTTCCTTTAAATATATATTGTGACATTTAGAAAGCTAACATCTGTCTAGGTTCCCTACCCCCAAAATGTGTATAGATGCAACACCAAATTTTCCATCTTTTGACAGTAAAGGAAGCATTAAAAGGGTTAACTGCCCCCATGCCAAAAAACTTCCATTTCTAGCCATGAAAACAATGGAGTAATTTGTCCTTGAAGAAAGGCAGGATAGCCATGGTGGATGACAAATAGGTAAGCCATATGCATTCACTTCCTATCTACAAGAAATTAAGCAGCTATCATCTTACCATGGAAGCCAGAACCACAAGCAATAATTTTTGTGAACAACAATCTAGCACATCCTCTCTGCTGCATTGGCAGCTGCTGTTGCTTAAGTCGAGAAGGTCCTTGGAGCTACTTCCTACTCCCCGCATCTGCACTTGACCCTGTTTTTCCCTGCATGCTGGAGAGTTGAGGAGGAAGGACTTTAGAAGTCACATTTAGACTGTGACCACGAATGGCTTTATGGAGGCAGAACAGTCTGTCTTTTACTACATAAAAGTCAATGACAATATGGCACTAATTAAATCTGTGCTTCTTTTTCTCTCTCTGTATTAAAAACTATACTGTGTTTCATTAACAAACGGATTAATTCACGAAAGTACCTGAACAGGTTGAAATTACTAGGGCGTTAAGGACTTTATATTCCAGCAGAGAAAGGTACAATGAAATCCAACAGCTTGGAGAAGAGGCAGACAAACTCAATGGAAAATAAACCTTATATTTTAAGGAATGCAAGAGATAATAATCATGGGAAAAAAGGTCTTGTAGCCTTTAAACTGGTACCTTCCTGGAATATAGGCTTTAGTGAAACACCAGTTAGACATCTCAGTGTAGGAAGTAATTAGGTGACTTTCTACAATGTCTACTATGAAGGGGGTCAGAGGAGGTGATCTAATAATCCTCTGACCTTCAGACTATGAATCTGTTCATTCACTATCCTATCACACTGCAAAACCCTCTCCAAAACCTCTGCTTCCATCTCAAAATCAGAAAACACCACAAGCAGGAAAAAGAGAGGAGCTCTCAGGCACTATTCTGGAAGGTCTAGGGAAAAAAATCACTATCATCAACAAATAAATACACAGAACAGCATTACAACAATGAATAGAACAATAGCATCAAAAATTGTAAAACAATATAGTAAAAAAATTTGAAAAATAACTATCTTCAATTAATTACTTTTTACTAAAGTTAAAATAATTCCTTAAATCCAGTAAACCTTGAGAGGCAGAGATTTGATTTTTTTCTATGCTACATTACAATCCCTTTAAGAGGAGGAGATACATATGGGGGGAAGGGGTATTTCATACTCATGACATGACTTATCGTGAATATGCTAAAAGGCCATGGAAATCAGCTCCAACTGTTATGCTAGATGAGAATTTGTCTCTAATAGTTTCAAATGAACCCAGCTAAATATATTTTCTCATTTCACACTCAGACAATCACTAAGGGTTCAATCCCACACCCATCTGCAGCAATGGCAGGAATCCCATTGACTTCACTAAGAACAAGATAAAACTCTTTCCTTGAAGGTGTTACAGCCCGTTTATAGCCATTTTTTTTTTTTTCAAAAGTATCCATGAGACAAGAGGGGTGGGGTTTGTTTTTTTTTTTGGTTGGTTGGTTGGTTTTTGGGGGTTTTATTAATTATTAAATTAATAGAAAAAACTAAGTTCTTCTACACCAGCTCCGATGTAGACCTAAACAGCCGGGTGCTGGTGCCAAGTGCACAACAACAAAGCATTGAACCCAGGAGCTATTTTAGGAGACCACACCAAAATCTGGAAAACATGTATTTGCAAAGGCAACTAAAATGGATTCTCAAAAGCTGCTTCTAAAAATCATTCACAGGCATTTTACCTGGGGTCGCTGTGTGACCTATCCTACAAATCAGTTTTGACCAAATGAAAGATTGCAACACAGCGCATGGTGGGGAAAGGATATACTCTGAAGTAATAAGATCAGGCTGTTATTCATTTAGAGTACTTTCACATCCTGACAGTTCCACAATTTCTGAGAAAGATTTATCTTGTCCTCACAAAATAATTTCTCAAGTGTCATGACTCAAGTGGACCTCTAGAAACGTCAGGGCTGAGGACTGGGTACCAGGTGGGAGCTAATACCCTGTGATGTGCCAAATTTCACACCACCAGCAGCATGGATGCAGTGGGGGAGAGATGATGTCTCTGTTTGGAGGCTGGGAAAATGATCCTTTGGTGATTCTGAAACCACAATAGTATGGAAAAACTACCAGATTCAAACAATTTAGTCTTATCTTAGGTTAAGAAAGTATATGCAACTTACAATTGCAATTTAGTGAAGAGTATTGGTAAAGACTCACTTATGAAGGACATTTCATGAACTCTATAAATAACTTCTAAGGCAATGAGAGTTTTATTTATACCTTTTCTCTTTTTAAAGGTAACTGAATATTCAAATACACATTTGTATTTTAAGTGTAATTTCTAATTACATGCACAATTGCTAATCCATCTGTTTACTACATACTGTAAATGCCTTTCGTTCTATATGCTTGGATAATTATTGCAAATTAAATATTGTAAACAGTCAAATTAATTTCTCTCAGCATACCAAATTGCAGAAAGGCTGCAAGATGATAAAATATTACATGCCCCCAGAAACAGAACAAGTCACTCCTACCCCACACCTTGCTGAATGTGTTTATTGCTGTAACAGATAGGAAACTTTTTAATCCAAACATTTTTAACAAGAGTCTGAAAAGCTCCATTACAGCCTGCTATCAGTGAGAAACAATTTAAAAGGAATATGATCTGCAATGTTTCAGCTGTGATAGAACAAGAAAATCATGTTTCTTATGTGAGGCAAGTTGGTGTTAATGTTTTCTTATTTTAACTGTGTTAGAATCAACAAAGAATATATCTAACAAAATTTTTCTTTTGTTGATTTATTTATAACATTGCAAGGCAATAATGGTAGTCAAGAAGCTCAGGGGAGAAAAACATAGGGCAACACTATAGTAGAATATATATTATCCACTCCCATAAGAGACATGGCCTTTCCTCCCAGTGTTTTGTGCACAACAGAGCTGTGCCATAAAGCCCCTCTTCTGCTATGGTCCTTTTTGGCTTAAACTGTGTTCATTATGCTTAATAGGTTTTTAGTCCAGATCAGAGCATCTATTATGTGCTCCTGGATAATGGATTTCACCACTCAGTCTCTGTGTCTGGACCGTAACTTTGGAATAGCACCTTTACAGCTAAAACTATCCTGAGCCAGAAATATAAGACTGCTTCTAGTCTGAATTTATCTAACTTCACCTTCCACTGTCTTTTATGCCATTTATCTGTTAGATGAAAGCAAGCCTTTGTCAGAAATTCTGTCCCCATGTAGGCACACACAATGAAGGCACAACCTCTTAAATTTTTCTTGACAATTACACAGACCTGAATTTCTTCAGGTCCTCATGGCAAGACAGTGCAAATTTTAGATTTAAAAAAAATGGCATTTGAGAACTCCAGTGACGTGATCCTTTTAAGTAGATATATTGACACGCGATCCAGTCATGCGTGAAAAAAGATGACAATCTTGCTCTGAATGTCCAACTCCATCATTTAACAATGAGTCCCACTGCCTACACAGGGAGACGGGTGAAGAAAATGTAGGATCTTAACTCCGGTACATATCGTGTACTCAGAGGCCTTCCTGGATCCTACCCTGTCTGTAGACAACAGGTGTCTTCTACAAATCCCCACTACAAAGCCCCATGAGTGCTGGGGTAGGAGGAAGGGGTGTGGATGTTCCATTAGGTATTTTACTTATCTGTGGTGAGGACAGTAGCCAGCTTTCCCAGAGTATACAGGAATTTCACTTTTCAGGATCGCAGCTGGACACCGTGTTTGAATACATCTGCCTTCCTAGGTGCCTCTGCCCTCATATCCCAATCCAACAGCAGTTAAGCCCTTTTATTGTAAGACTGTCACTGTCTTTCTTTTATCATGAAAACGGAGAAGGAGGGAACCCCCCCCCACTAAATTTATACACATGCCATTAAAGAAAAAATCCACTATGATGGTTTTTTGCTGTAAAAGTCTTAAATTAAAAAAAAGGCAAAAAACCCAAACCAAATGAGTCAACCAATCAAAAAAATCCACCAAAAAACCTTCCCCAAGATCCACCAAAACCCTTTGTAATTTGTGCAAAATTTTTGAAAAAAAAAATTTAATATATATATACATACATATATATGTACAGAGACGTACAGTATGTGTATAATGTGTGTGTATATATATGTACAGACAGGGAGGGAAATCTCTCTATAGATACAGATGCAGAATATATATCTATATCCTATATAAGATTTGGGGCAAATCCCTTGCACGCCCTCGCTTCCAGCTCTGCAAGACACTGCGAGCTTCAGCCCCAGGATGGAGACCATGGCACGCAAGGGCATGCCAGCACCTTGCCAGCAAGGGACCAAACTGGCCACTCCTTGATTTTAAAAGCCTGGTCTCCACTCCTCCACACACCAAGGGTGCCCAGGAACAAACTTAGCGCTGATCAATACCGCCTTGGTTTTTCTGACGCATCTCCATCTGCTTTTTCCCATCTGTTGTCTCAGGCTCCCCTTCAACTGCGAGCTCTTTCGATGTAGCAACCATCTTTTACTCCCTTTATCCTGCCAAGCATGGCAGGGTGCTGCCTCGCGACTGCAGCTACAAAGGTGCCACAATATTGCAAATAAATATTAAAAAAATAAGTCATCATTTCAGCTTACCAAAAGGCAGGACAGGTTTTGCTTTTCCTGACTGAGTTCTTAGCTATGAATTATTTTTAATTACTAAATAATAATAACAACAACAACAACAAAAAAGCCACAAAACCCACACATTCCCTCAAAAAACAAACAAACAAACCCTGAGAAAACACAAAGCAAAAAATACCCACCCTAACCCAAACCCCCACAATTCCTCTTACTTTTCTTAATGTAATGGACTCACTGTGCAGAAATTAAGGTATCTTGAGGATATGATTCTGGGTTGCTTTTTTTTCACCCACAGAGACTATCAGAGGTGGGGGTGAGCATTCATGATTACAAAAGCCAAGTGCAAGCCATTTCACATATGTGGGTGAAACAGTCTTCAACATGGAATTTTTTCTCTGCAATGCAATTGTCTTTATACAGTCAGTTCAACAAAATATATATTATTTTCTTCATGTTTTCATCTCCTTTCCTCATGTTTGTTTATAAGCAAAAACGATTTCTCTCTACATAGTAATGTTTTCTTCTCTGACCTTTTTGCCTCTACATTAAACCTTTAATTAGATTCTCAGTACTGCACTTCTGCTGTTAACAAGGTGTCCAGGAAAAGAGGTCCAGGTAAACAGCCTTGTGGGGTGTTTGTAAAATTCCAGATATTCCACATGATGACTTCAAGCAGAAAGCAGAAACAGAAGTTTTGGAGGTGGAGAGGAAACCTCTTCCTCTGGGCTGAATACATAAACCATCCTCAAGATCCTCCCTTCTCAACATCAGGTAGCAGGAGGAGAAGACACACCAACAGATTGGAGCTAAGCTCACAAGTGAGGGGTGAAGACCCGCATCCAGCTGGCCAAACAAGCACTATATCTAAGTCCTGCCTATTTGCTTCTCTGACACAGAGCTGTGCATCCTTCTGTAAAGGACTCTGTCCTCTGGAAGAGAACCCAACTCGAGTCGAGGGGTTTTCACACGTGCAAATGCAGGTCATGTGCATCTTACTGAGTCAAAGCTGCAGTTCACCCCAGTAGACTACTCCAGAGTTAATTCTAAGCATGTGTTTACCTTATTTATCTTCCCTCTAATACACACCATTCCCTTAATCAGTTTGGATTACATTAAGTGGTACAAGACAGAAATAAAAAAAAACTGAGAGAAATCCCTGCAGAAATTATAGACTCACATGAAAAATATCTCAGCATCACGCATATCTAAGCTGTTAATATAGTCTAACTTTTTCCCCCTGCATCTGCTTTGGGTAATCTTGTGTGTGTTTATTCTCTGTTTAATCATTCTAATTCACATCTACTCAATAAATGAAATTTAGCAGTAATTATTCTTTGTGTCATTTGCAGTGCATTTCCAGGTCCTATCTCAAGAACTTCTTCAAACACATAGAATAATAAGGATAAGAGAAAATTCTCCATCTCTGGTTGCCTCTCCTAAAGGATCTCTCAGAGTAATCTAAATGATGGGCTTATAACATTTCTTTAAAGATTTAAAAAAAATACATCTTGTTCTCATGTTAATGAAAATAACTTCATCACCTTTGAACAATGACAGCACCTTTCCATAATAGTATCTTCTTAGGATAAGATGGTCACATTCTCAGGCAGCACAAACCATATAATTCAGCGGAAGATTTAGTATCATAAGCACTTGTGCTTCTTTAAGCAACTTCTGCTTTAATATTGCACATTTTATTACATAGTGTCTGTGATTCAAATGAAGGTCAGAAAATACAAGCATATGGTGAATGGAAGCAAAATTAATTATAGCCAAAATATTCTCTCACAGAGCAGACTTACATTTATCTTTTGGGTATTGTGGCTACATTAAAAAAAAATTTGAATGTGCACTGCTGTTCCTACACTGTTGGTAAGTTAAAATTCAGGAAATAATACTTAGTTTTCAAACCAAAGCCCTTTAAGAGCTGCAAAGCTACTTGCTAATTAGCATATAAATAGATCACTGCAGTACAGATTCCTTGCACACAACTCATCTGACAAAAACATTAAATTTCTCTTAGAAGGCAACAAACCCACAGCATGTCATGACATTGACTCATATACACAGGAAGCAAGGAGAAAACATGCTCTTGCACAGAAAGTACAAGCAAATGTAAAATTGAGGGAGAAAGAGTGTGATTCTTGGGGGTAGTGGGGAACTTCAGGGCTCTGGGTTCCTTGCTTCCTTGCTCCATGACAGCATCAGAACTAATGCTTAGGTGTGTGCCTGCATTAGACTGATAGAGAAGGGGGTTGCTTTGTCCACTCAAAAGACAAGAATCAGCTCTGCCCTTGTATGCCATGGGGGTTTCAACAGAGCCATCCAAGACTACTTGCCCCTGTGCAAACTGGAATTCTTTCTCTTCTGTGGGCAACCCAGGCTTGCCTTCAGGCAAGAGAGAAAGGTGTGGATGGCCTGAAGGGCAGGGATGGAAAACAGTGGGCTAGTTGGAAATAGAATAGGAAATAGGTTCTACAGGGGCTCCCACGTGCCCAGGTAACTTAGACACATGTGGTAGAGAACACTGGTGCCAAGGCAGCCTTGCATTTCTCACAGCAGGATGGGCTGGACCCATGCCAGTAAGGCTTCACATTACATGTGTCCAGTGGCTCTGAAGGCAAACTAAGACCAAATTTTTATTACTGGCATAGGATGAGTTAGCTGCTTCCTTTGCATCAGTTCCTTGTTTGCAAAAAAAATAGAAATTGTGCTGCTCTACCTTACCAAACAACTTAACTACCACAGGGGGAGAAAACAGGTAGGTACAACAAGCAAAGAAGCACAGACGCAGTAGAATTCACATAATAATCAACATAAAAACAAAGTTACAAGATCACAGTCCCATGTATTTTTTTTTAAAGATCTAACTTCAGAGGTTTCAGAATTCTGTAGAAAGCTTTGTATAATGTGAAAGCTGTGATTAGGGGGGTCTTCTGATATTTAACCCCCCAATACTACTTTATTTTTATACATGTATGTCTCTGGTTAAATTAAGCTCTGTGCATCTAGACATATGGCAGCACGATCTGTACAATTATACAGATAAGGTCACATACTTAACTGGCAACAACACTACTAACTTCAAAGAAGTTGTGTCAGTTTTCCCAGGGAAAGAAAAACACTGATTAACATAAAGGGAACGGGGAAAGAGAGGGGAGAGTAATTTCACAGAAAATAATTATCTTTGGTTATAACAGCGTAACTCTGATGGAGACAGAGAGCCAGAGAAAAAAAAGAGGAAAAATAACATAAATCTGCTGCTAAGCTTAAATTTTTGAGGGGACTGGTTTAGTTGCACTGTGTGGTGATGAGGCTTTGGGGGTTTAGTAGGTGCTGACACAACCTCCTATGTGATGAAAAACAAAGAAGAATTAATAGTTGGTGATTACTGACATCATGATGGTGCATGCAAACATAGCTGAGTTCCCAGTTGCCTTCTCTTCTTATTTCCCAGCTACACTTTTTTTTTTTTTTAATTTAATATCCACATGCAGCATAGCTCAATCTAATTCTATAAACAGGAATTATCACCATCTTTCTTTGTTTGTACCAAGGACTGGATGTTAATTGAGAATAAACTATAACTACCATCCTTGCCTTTAACTTCCAGTCCATAAAGAGATATTAAAAAGTGCTCACACAACAAGGAGAAACACTATTCAAGCCACTAAAACTGCCTGTCCTAAGATGAAAATATGACTCTATACATTGCAACTGAGCAGAAGGGAAAAATGCTGATTCAATATTGTCTGCTTGGGATTTGCAAGGTCCAACACCACAGACACATGTAGTAACTCTGACTGTTGAGCAACAGACAAATGCAACTTACCTGACTGATTAAAAGGCAGTAGAAAATAAAAAGGTATAAAGAATCCCAACAACCTCCCCTCCCCAAGCCTTCACCTTATCTGGACTAACATCACATCTTTATTTTCCTTCCTGGCAGCTTCCTCTCCAGACCCCTACCCCTGCACGAATGCCATACTCACAGACTCCACATCTCAGGATCCCTAACTCACCAGCTAATTCTTCCTGGCAGAGTTCAGACTTGGACTGTAAGCAATTACTGTAACGCAGGGGCATTTGCTGATATTATCATAATAATGTATGGCAGGATATGACAAGTATCCATAGCATATCCATTGTGCATACATTTAACAGGGCTGTGAATCAGTACTTGTGGTACAATTTCACCCAGTAAACTCAATTGTGCTTCTGCCATTGATTAAAATTCTAACAAGAGTATTTGGCTACCAGAAAGTGAATGGAACAGCCCTAATTACAAATTAGTGAAGGAATAGTACAGCATATTAAAAAGGTAGGTGATTTCTTGATCATTTCTGCCTAGCCATGACTTTTGGAAATTTATGAATAGAGAAACTGGACTGACAGACAAGGTAGAAAATTAGTTTCACAGATAAGCCGATAGCCCAAGTTACTCTGAATAGGCAGAAAATATGCTCTGCTGATGCTTTTGAAAATAATGACAGATGTAATGTAATCTACAACAATTGATGTAACATAATCTACAAAAACATTCATTTATGAGATTAGTGGCAAAATTCTTGCTGTTCCAAAACTGGTGCTGGGGCAGGACAGGGGGGAGCTGTCTTGTTATCAGGCAGCAACTATTTCCATCAGCAAACGTAGACTCACTGCTCCTTGCCATGCTGCTGCTGCTGCTGCTCTTCAGACATAAGTCACTACTGAAGTGAAAAGGGCATTCAGGTTAAAAACTGGTGTTGTGTTGAATGAGTGAAGACGCAACTGCCCAGTCAAGGCAATGGGAATATTCCTTAAGCTTCTTACTGTGAAAGAGGACTAAAAAAGTCATCATAGAGATCTAAAGAAAGGTTAAAATTTCTATAAGCCAGGTTTAAATCTGATGATTATAAATAACTGGAATTTAGAAGAAATATTGTATCTTTAAATGCCATTTTAAAAAGGAACTTGGTATCAGAGACATCCAGCAATCAGCCATATTCAGTGCTTCATGAATAAAGACGCACTGCTAGCAGAAATCAGGTCTGTTCAAGAGAAATTATAAAATTGGATTTATTACTTTATTAATAGCAGCATTACTATCTCTCAACTAAGGTGACACAGCTCACACCTTTATCCCCTCCAGAGATAACATACACAGATTAAAAAGAGAATCACTGCCAGGGAGGAGGGAAAAGACAGGCTGGCTGAGCTCAAATTTCCTCATTTTCAGTGGAATCAGTGGTCTGGCCACTAGACTACACTTATTTAGTCTAAAAGGGTTTTATATTCCTCTTTATTCTAGCATTTTGGAAGTGATGCTCCCTCTTTTTTTATTCTTTTTTTGTATGCCTAAGAGTACATGATTGTGCATGGATGTCTATTAGCAGCAAGATGCCTGAAAAATCAATAGCTTGCATTTCCAGAGTGTATTTGATCTGCAAACTGTCTACTGTTAATTAATTTACAGGACAATCACACAAGGTAAGAAAATACTTCCACTTACAAAAAAAAAAAAAAAAAAAAACACAACAAGAAAAGAGATGTGACTCAAAGTCAAAAGAAGAGTTCGTGTCGCTGCTGTGCTGCAGCTCAGGAGTTAATTGAAAATTTACTCTGGGGAATAAACGTGCCCTGGCAAGCAGATGGACTTGATGATTTACATCCACTCCTTCCTGTTATTTTCTTCTCCTCTTTTTTCTTAATTATTACTATTATTATTGTTATTATGAAAAATTCCCTGAGGCAGGAACTTTGTCTAACATGCTACAGTGCCTAGCAGGCTTCTAGGTCCCACTGTGATTAAGCATGTAACTCCAACATCCGTGGTCCTTTGATTTCTTAGCTGCTAACCCTGGTCTCAAACCGCTGGAAATACAGTGTCTAGCAAAGAATAAGCCATCCCAAAGCAGAAATTAAAGCTTTTAAGATGCTCCAAAGCTTGATTTTTAACAGTAAGTATATTATAAAGAAGTCATTAAGAGTCACATTTTTAAATAGAGAAGTGAAAGAAAAGAAAGTAGATCATTTAGCGTGTGTTGATAAATTACAGAGAATGGAAGCCAGCTAATACAGTAGGGGAAATACATTATAAAAAATCTGTATTAGTTATGGATGGTTACATACAAGTGACGGATATATTGGGCTGGACTCTTCAACTTTTGGTGAACTCAGCATTTGTACAGATCACAGAAGGAAAGGGAGACCAATTTCTGATTGGAGAGCCTCCACAGTCATTGTTTTTTCCCTCTGCAAGGTCTTCTCTCGTCTTGGACAGAGCACGGACACTTACAGGTTGAATAGCAGTGAGCTATTCATGCTATGATATGACCTGCAGAGCTGATTCATATCACACACACAAGCTGCCAAAAAGGGCTTCATGGCCAATGCACGTGTAGGACATATCCTTCCATGGAAGGGATCTGCAACATCACTAAAATTATAAATATAATTTCTAATTTGATCACTATAGCACCTAAAATACACCCTAGAGAAAGATTACAGAATAGACTACAAAACCAAAGTAAAGGCCTTCATTTGCAAAACATTTCAGAGGAAGCATATTGAGAGTTTAGTAACATGCACAGCATCAACTACAGTGTCAGTAGTGCAGCTGAACCTCCACGCTGTGGTGAGAGCAGAGAGAATCAGTGGTCATGAATGAACATATAAATGCTGTCCATCCTTAAGGAACAGACTTAAAGAAAAAAAATTAGCACAAAATGGCTCTTATAAGAGCAAAGTGACAACTGAACCAAAATAATACTAAGTTTAGTTTGATATTGTTGATCCAAAGTCCCTTAGAAATGTCATCAAAAAGTAATTTTATTGAATCTTTTCAAATGGTGTATACTTTACCTTTAACTAGGAATGTTTCAAATGCCCTTTGTTTTATAGAACCAGCGTATCTTAGTCCTTCTCCTTACCCAATACAACTTATGATTAATCCTGAAAGATGTGCAAAGCTTGGGACTAGTTTGCCTCCACTTCTATTTGTTGTCTGTATGACCTTTTGCATCACCTACATTTCAGCAAGAATGCTAATAACTGCATAATTAAGATCACTGAAGTTTGCATCACGCAGCAAGGTGCGTGCCCTTCAGATGACATCTATGGCTTCCAGCTCTAGGGTCCCCAACATAAGGATGTGGTCCTGTTGGAGTGAGGCCAGAGGAAGTCCATTAAGATGGTAAGAGAGCTGAAGCATCTTTCCTGTGAAGACAAGCTATGAGTGCTGGAGTTGTTCAGACAGGAGTCTTCAAGGAGAACGTGGAGCAGCGTTCCATTGCCCAAGGAAGGCTACAAGAAAGCTCAAGTTCCCCCTTGTCTTTACAAAGGCATGTACTGATTGGAAAAGGGGTAATGGCTTTAAACTGAAAGAGGACACGTTTAGATTAGCTATTAGAAAGAAATTCTTTACTGTGAGGGTGGTGAGACACTGGAACAGCTTACTCCAAGAAGGAGTGGATGCCCCATTTCTGAAAGTGTTCAAGATAAGCTTAGATGGGGTTTTGAGCAACCTGGTCTTCTGGAAAGTGTTCCTGCCCCTGGCAGGGGAGTTGGAACTAGGCCATTTTTAAGGTCCCTTCCAACCCAACCCTTCTATGATTCTATGACCTCTGGGCTGAAAAGAGGCACTGTGTACCCAGAAGCTATACTGCTGGCAGCCATCAGAACACAGTGCAGCAGCAGACCACTGGATTTGGCTCAGTCTGTGAGAGCAAAGAAGTGTGAGGATTTCTTGGGACAAACCAAACAAAAGCATTCATAAATATCAGGATGTAAGGCAGGAGTGCAAAGCACTGTTTTAGTACGTCAGAGCAAATATGGCATTCAGCCCCAGCAGGATCCTACACTGGCTGTCTTTGTGTATGCAAAAGAAAGCAAAGCCCAGCCTATTGAGAAGAGCGGCATTCATACCAATTAAATTCTGACACTCACTAACCCCAAATTAGCTTATCTAAATATTAATACTACTTCAGCATGAACATATCCAGTCTCTGTCCAAATGTAGGTGCAGATATAACAGTTCAGAGACAACTTCCAGAGGCAAAGTATTGCTGCTCTGGAAAGATGTACTGACCTACATGCGCTATTTCTAAACCCACTAGGGCATCCTGCCTTAAATACCACTGCAAATACTATTTCAGAGGTGTCTGTTTAAATGGTGCCAGCAAGAGACAAAGCAAGGTGTAACTGGATTTTCCAGACACACAAGCATAAATTTAGAATAAATTAATTAATTAATAACAATGTGCACAACAGTGAAATTTGGTCTGTTGGCATATTAGTTAAAGTATCTCCTAAGTAATCTACGTAAGACTGAAGAGGAGCTTACCAGGTTTTTTTAAAATATATTAACACCAAACAAAATAATGCAATGGTTTGAATTAAAATTCATTGTTTTCTTCAGAGCACAGAAACATAATAAATCAGTGCAGTAAATTACCCCTGTGCTGTGAAATTAACACCCATATACATGAAATAAAAATAAGAATTTACAGCTCTAATCAATCAAATTTTTATTAACTCCATCTTCTGTTTTATTTACCTTCTTCCACATGCCTCTCATCCCAAAATAACTCACTTGGCTCAGGCCGAGTGTGGCACTCCTGGGAGCCAGCCAGCCCAGCTGCTCTGCCTTCCTCCTCCTCAGCCCCATCTCACACCACCCACAAAGCAGCACAGCCCTGTGACACTGTACTCTGTCAAAGCAATCCTAAGCCCTCCCAAGCACAAAAGTCAAGCTAAGAGGGAAACCCCTGGCTCTCCCAGCAGCCACACCAGTGTTTGGGCTGACTCAGCTGCTGAAGATGCTGAGCTCCAGGAATGCCTCCACTGCTACCATGTGTACACAGAGCTGGGAAGCAAATGCACAGAGGAATGCCTTTCTCTATAATCATGTAACCCCTAGAATTACCTCAACTATTTTAAAAACATATTTCTTACCCCCCTGACAAAACTGTGCTTTGCATTATATTCCTCTTGCCCCCTATACAGAAAAATCCAAGTTTGCTTTCTTGGACCTGCTACCCTTAGCCAGCAGTCTCCACCAGTTTGCAGAACAAGGCTGCCTTGTTCTCCAGTGTGAATGATTTATGGTTTCACATGTACTCATGTGCTACATTATTCACTTAGTACTTGTACCTATGAATATCAGCTCATGAGATAAAAGTGCAGACTGAGGCACAAACTGATGTTTGGCTGTACTTTAGAAAAAATATCACAGTGAGAAAAAGAGACCTTCATGGGAGGTTGCCCACACTGCCTTTCCGTATAAAGCCAGCTGCACATAGGAGGGCTGCTCATGATCCAGTCCTCCTCCCCAGAGCACCCATATAAACCCCAAGACCGAAGAGGAGAGCCCTTGCCACTCACAAGTACTTGTGCTCGTGCAGCAGAGTCAGCCCTTCATGAGAGCATGAGCTGCCCAGGGTGACTTCAGTGCCCAAGTCTAGCTATCGGTGGTGCTTTAGCAGCCCTTCACTCCTGCAGGAGTGAAAATGCACAGAGCAAATTGCAGGTAATAATCGTGAAAGGTCTGAAGACTGCCTGCAAACAGATCCAAGTGCATGTGATGTATTTGTAGTTTGACTACCTAAAATAGCTACCATGAGCTGTGCCAGTCTATAGAAATGTAGGAAATGACAAGTTGTCTACTAAGAGGCTTCTTCTACCTACAGATATGGCATACAAGGAGTATCACTGCTTCTGCTATCCAGATAATCAATCAAGAGCGTAAGATTTGGCTGTAATTACAATCCCGTATCAGAAGAGGGAAAAAAACCTGAATTCCCTATGTCCCCACTTGGTGCCTTGATCAGATGGCAACTCATGCCGTGGTACATGTGCCTCCAGAAACCTGCCTGACCTGCATAAGCTACAAGGCAGCTTCCAGAGGAAAGTAAACACAGTCACTTCTGAGCTCCAAAGACAACTGAGATCATCCTTATGCTCCAGCAATCTCCCCATCTCTAGTCAAGGCCAACTTCTGCTGCTTCCCACTAAAGGATGTAAAAAATGCAGAACTCTGCCTTCATGTTGCCTCTCAGCAATGGATTACTCACAGGAGCAAGATGTCATTTTGCTGGCAGTGTTTAAACTTCCAAAGTGACACAGAAAATAAAAGATCCCCTTTCTCAAATGACTGTTCTCCCCTGACAGCAGAAGCATGCTTTTTCAGCCCACATACACAGCAATCGTAGCATATTTGGGTTCAAGTTAAACCTTTTCATCTTAATTATACAGCGTGCTGTCGCATTTAGGGCTGCTGTGCAAAATCCAACATGAGTTACTGCTGTGCTGAATCCCAGCAAGCATACAGGTCTGGCATGCTATGAACCTCTTTTATGTGTGCAGAAGTCTCCTGTACAAATCAACTGGAGTGTAAATTATGTTCTTATTGAAACTAGTGCAACTGCAGGGAGATGGATGAAAGAAGCCTGGTAAGAGACCCCCAGGGATACTCTCTAGGAAAATCCATTATGCTTTTTTCTCTCGGACATCAACATTGCATCAGGAGAAAGCCTCCTAATGTCAATGCCTGGTGCTCACCTTTGGGACAAGGCATCTCCATGCACACACACTCTTTGTCAGCCTCATCATTTTCAAAGGCAAAAACACACTCAAAAAGGCCACCTTGCCCAGTTCTCACTGCTCTGTGTTTGGCAGTGAACTGGATAGAAGGGGATGGTTTATCCCCTCTGCAACAAATCACAACCAGTTACCAGTCAGGATGCTCACCGAGCACAAGGAGGATCCTTCAGGAGTTGCCCAAGTAGCAAAGTTCCTCATACTGAAGCCTTTAAGTTCTCAGACAGAAAATTCCACATTGCAAATGAAGATTAACCATCTTCAGTGTTAACTGTGAGAATCAAGATCTCATCATTAGGGAAAAGTATCCCTGCTGCTCCTGAGAGGAGCAAAGAGCGAACCCACAGTGTGTTGCAGGGCTGCACTGTGCCCGTCTTCGGTCCTTGTCACAGGATCACCCTGGCTGCCATGGGGATAAGCGAAGCTGTGCTGAGCAGATTGCTCTGCAGGAGGAGCTGATGGAGGGGAAGCACAAGCATTAAATACCGTGAGTCCTAACTCTGCTACTTTGCCCAGATGGGATTTATAGGGTGGGGAGGGGGAGAAGAGATGCAGATGGAGGAGCATCTTCGGCCATTTCAAGTGTTAAAAATAAGTGAGATATGTGCCTTAGGGCTCAGCAGATTGAACACAGTGATTATACATGCTCCATAATTCTTCACCTGGGCTTATGCCTGAGAAGATCTTGACCCCTTCTTATGCCACATATTGCAATAGGATTGCCCAGCCAAATGTTGAAAACCTATTTAGTGAACATCATTTCCCTACATGAAATCAAAAATGTTCTCTCCCAGGTCTATTTTTTCCAATTTTTTAGCTGCTTAGAAATTTGCAGCAGATATAAATAAACTTAAAAAAAAAATCGAAACCACAGAACAAAACTAGGAGCATGACAACCAGCAGGAGCAGTGTGTGAATCGTCTGAACTACTTTCATAAAGATCAGCATCTTGCTGTGAAAGTTCACCTTGACTCTCTAGCTCCAGACTATGCTGGAGGGTCCCCACCAGCCCAGTGAGTGAGAAACAGCTGTGTACAAGCTGCAGTGAGGAACACCTGCTATCAGGCACAGATAGGCACCCAGCAGAGCACCCACAACCTCAGGTTACAACTCCTGAGGCAATTTTTTTTCAGTCTCATTCAGCAAATGCACCAAGGGCACAGATGTGCAGAGCTAGTCTACATGTGTGTGATACTCCACTGCTAGCCAACAACAGAACTTTAACTTAAAACAATCAACGTATCTGCAACACTGCACCCACGGGCTACATCCCCAGCTGTTACAAATCAATACAAACACATAGATTTTTTTTTTTTACAGGCCAGAGGGACTTTTAGGTCATCTAAACTGTCTATTTGTATAAAACAAGCTATAGAATTACATTCAGCTATGGTAATGCAGAGCCTAAGTACATGTGGACAACTATCATGCCACTCACTTCAGTGGTGCTACACCAGCTTATAAAGGATGACATCCTGCCCTGCAACAGCTTGAATCTGCTTCCTAGCATTGCCCTGCAGACTCCGTGTAGCAAAGTCTTATCCCTACAGATGCAGGGAAAAGACAACAGCCAGAAGTGATTCAGAGACCCACAGGAGAGCAATCACCGCCACAGCACATCTGCAGCACATCATCTGCCTGTGCATTTGGGTACTGATGCAAAAGAGAACATGTTAGACACACGAAAGATGCTTGAGTCACAAAAGCAACCAGAATACAGAGCTTTGGAAAGCAATGCAAGAACGGTGAATCCTGAAGGGGAGCAAACTGATAAACATGTAAACTGCATTCCCCCACCACCCTGAGGCAGAGGGATTTTGTTACCTGTTTTGGGGTTGATTACAAAGAAGTTCTGAGGATTTCCACTTGTAATCCGGTAAGTCAGTTTTTCGTTAGTGCTGGAGTCAGGGTCCTGGGCTTGGATCTGAATGACAGATATATCCTTTGGGGAGTTTTCCGCAATGACTGGGTAATAGATAGGCTCAGAGGTGAGAGGGGCATTGTCATTCATGTCCTCCACTTCAATGTAGACTTCAATAGTAGTGTAGAGTGGGACAACACCATGATCAGTTGCATACACTGTCAACCAGTAGGATTTGGTTGTTTCCCGGTCAAGAATATCTGCTGTGTAGATAACTCCTGTAAAAAAACAGCAAGCAGAAAATGTCAGGAACAGGACCAATGAAACATCACATCTATTTTGATTTGCCTGTACTACAGAAGGGTGTTCATCATATAACAAAAGTTCCACCCTTCGAAAAAATCAAGTTGTGCACAAAATGAAAACAGAGCCTTGCGCTCAGGAATTGTTTTGTTGAACCCAGCTCAACATCTCAAGCCTTTGTCCTGAGAAACTGAGGGAGGGAAGGTAAAAAGATGGCTCTTCATAAATGTCCTAATGCCATAGCCAATTCTTTCCTAGAACTGGAGCTGGCAGAGTAACAGATGAAACACCATCATTTTGTGCTTGTGATGCAAATTTGTATAAGGGATACAATCATTGACAATGAATTGCACAAAAAAAGTGGCTTTTCTTTTCGAGCTCGTGCCTATGTCCTAGCTAAGGAAGAAAACCTAGGTGGCAGTTTAAAATAAATCCATCCAAGTTCAGAAAATATATGGTAAATTAAATAATGAAATCGGCTCATTGCACAATGCCAAAATCGTGGATAGCAATCAATAAAAAGCTCATACAGTAGCCCTTAGACCTTAACCCCTAGAAAATGAGTATATCCTCTTTTATCCCAAGCGAAGGAAGAACTTGGTGACTTCATCTACTGGTGCAAGAAAACATTACATATATATGTTGCACATATACATTACCTATGTATATATATATACACACACTTACATACATTGCATGTATATCTTATTACATATACATGTTTATCAGCTGGTTTCCTACCTGGTCCTAAGAAACCACAAGAGAAAGTGTGCTTGTGTATAACAGAGCCACAGAGAGGGGTCCAAGTACCACCCCTGTGGCTGCACAGTTCCTGCCATGAAGGACTCCCACCCACCTCATTTCTGCCTGAAGTGATTTAGTAATCTGTCTTCCTTCTGACATGAACACCTGGTTAGCATCTGCTGGGAACCAGATGACCTTTCAGGTCCTTTTCAACCTAAACCAGATACACCAGAAACTCTTCCTGCCCCTGTAAGACCTGCTTGTATTGGCATAGTCTAAACCTTCACTGGCTTAAGCACTGGCCATGAAAGCACAGAGGACCAAATACACTAGTACCATGCGCATAATCACACCAGCACAAAATAAGCAAATGCACTTTTCCACCACTCCTGTGACACATATATGAAGAACATTTTCCTCTCCTAATATAGCATTATTAAATCTTGAGAGACGCATTAATGCAGTAGATGTCAAGCTTGAGAAATACTCAAAAGGACAGTGCAGACTATCAAGGCATGTCATTAGTAGATGGAAAATGATAAGAAATTGCAGGACAAAACAGGAAAACTAGAAAACTGAATTTAGTCTGAGATGTATTTGATGATACTTAGAACAAAATTATAAGTTAATCATTAAGGACAGAGATGCTCTAAGGTCAGCACTAATAAGGGAGTTCTGTATCTTTCTGGCTTTTGGTTGTTTTTTAAAGATCAGATTGCACTGTTTCCATGACAGCTTGAAGTCTTAGAAAAGTTTTAAAGGCAGCATAGAACGCACCATACAGTTACAGAGACGCCACATGTATATGCACTTGTCTTACAGGACACTGTTTTTTTTTCTTAATTTTATATATATTTTTTTAATGTTTTGGATTTTTTGATTATGTCTTTTAATGCTATTTTGATCAGCCATGTAAGACAGGTAGGGGAAAGGAGCAGCACTGATTCTGATCATGTACGGGCTTAGGTCTTTTAGTAACCTCAGATCCATGTCCTTCTATCTCAGATGTATTATTCACCCAGCAAAGGTGAGAAGTGCAGCACTGGAGGACGAAAGCAGAGTGTAGTCTAAATATTCCTGTCAGCAGCAGCCTGTGCTATGTAATGAGTTTCTGTAGAAAGAGGGGTGAAATATGTAGTGAACTGTGATGAAAAGGCCTAGAAGTCCAAAAGAGAAATTATATCACAGGGATGAGAAGAGCTCATAACAAATGACACCCCATGGAAATAAATAAATAAATAAGAAACAAATCTGCATGGGCAAGAATGAGGCAAAAAACGATGAATATCAGTGATCCTAGAAACGATGATTTATTCAGAAAATAAGATGAATTATCTTATATCGTTGAACAAAATTTGAAATCAGTAGGGTTTTTCTGCAGTGAGAGGACAGAAGGTTTTAGCAGATTAACCTATATTTATGAAGCTGAATTTCACTGATACTGAGGTGATAATAAATCTATCTTCTGAGTCGTTCCTTCATTTTATAACTCCTGGCAACAGTTACTTTTCATTTCTGTATTTCAGAAGGAAAGGATCATTGAACAAGCATTAGCAACTGCCAACAGGTCTGTTACACTGGTTCTTCTTTTTACTTTTCATTTATTAAAAAGGTTCCAGAAATTAATTAATTCCTTTTCCTCCATAAGTCTTGTCATTTCACCTGTCAACACCGTATAGCAGCTTGATAAATAATAAGGCTTTTTTTCCCTTTCAGGTTTTCCACATGGAAACCTCTCCATCACCCTGGGAACACCTTCCACCACGCTCTTGAACACTGCACAAAATACCTCCTTGCTGTATACCCACATATGGGTATAAAGCTACCACCCACGAGAATACTCATGCTGCCCAAATATTTAACCAATCTCTCCACATAGGTATGACTAATGATGACACTTGATCATCAACACTGTTTCTGCATTGTTATGGCATGAACGTGAAGAGGCTGACACAGCTGGTATCAGGAGCTGCAAAATACTCCATAGCAATCCACACGCAGGCTCTTACTGACTTTAGCTGAATGAAAGTGTGCAAAAAGATGGGAATATCCTTGGATAAAATCACGATAAATTCAGAAAACACATCACTTCCTTCAAAACTTACAGATATTAACAGATACTCCAAAAAGACAACATTTTGTTTTCAGGACCAGGAGAGCAGAGGGGAGTAGAGGCCACTGGGAGCAGCTCCAAGGCTTTTCTTGGGCAGCTTTTGTGGTGCACTCTTTCCAGCTGGCTGCTAATTAGAAGAGAAGCAGGAAAAAAGTAACGACACCTGAGCTAAACAAACCAAGAAGTAAGAGGAAACACCAGCAGAAATCCTGAAAATTCCAAAGTGACTCAAAACCAAAAAGTTCCAAGATTTTGCAGACACATTTCTGAACAAGACAGAAAATACACATGTGCCCGTCCACTGAGATGCTACACCACAGAGCACCTACTGCATTTCTGCATTAGGCAGCTGAAATTCAACCAAGCAATCTTTGAGCCAGCTCTATGTTGCCCTCAGCCGGATTTGGCAGTATTCCTGAAGGACTGGAGCCAGCATTACCTCAGGCCCAGGCAACTTCAGAAAAGAAGCTAGTAATCAAACCAAAAAGTGGTGCCACCGATATGCTTGTCACTGCACTCCTCCAAGTGCATATGCCCTATGCAATTCACCAAACATCACGTGCACTGCGAACACTGTAAGTGAAAAATAACAAGGGAGTGCATTAGTTGCTGATTAAAATCCTGGGCATATTTATATGTAAATTAAGTGCAGCCCTTGGGCTCGGCAATGTGCCAGCAATGTGAAGGTTGTGTTCTTGTTTCTCTTTGAGGCTTGTTTTACCTCTTTCCCCGATAAAATAATGGGATAATTTTTTCTGTGTGGCTCCTGAAATTGGACACAATGAGACAGTGCATTATGAAGGATGAAGGGAAAAAAAAAAAGCATAACAAACTAGTGCCTCTTAAAGTGAACAAAGAATCGGCAAATTGGATTTCCCTCTTTCCTCTCCCACTGATTTGCTGCACATCTGTCAGCAGAGCACTTCAAATGACGTGGTCCACTCAAAAATTATCTGAAAGTTATGTATTCACAATAGTGATGAGAAACCTGAGAGGCTCTTAAAACAAAAAGGGATTAAAGAAAAGCATTACTTCTTTCATCACCTCTTTTTTGCCCCCTGTTTGTTTACTTTACACATTTGACAGTATTGTGTATATAGGTAGTGTGATGGATGGACCTGCCACAGTTCTTTAAGAGAATGTTTACTAGAGCTGTCAAACCCGGTGTTTACATAGGTGCCCATTGCCATGGATATCTGCTACACACATACGTTCCTCCTAAAAGTCAGATCATCCTTCATGAATACCTTCAACAGCACAAACATTGAAAGGAGTTCAATTCTGTTTAGTTTTTTTCAAGGAAAGATTAAAAGACAACTTGGTGGTCTGTAAGAAGCTCTGTATGGAAAAGTCAGAAGACAGTTACAAAGCTCTTTAATCTAGCTGAGAAAAGCAAACCAGGGTCTGATGGCTGGAAGTCAATGGCAGAAAAAGGAGAGCGCAAATACTCTGCACAGAGGATATCTGGCAGGAACAACTGCTTGTCAGGGACAGGCCAGAATTCCCCACCATTTGAAACCTTGGTACTAGGACATGACAATATAACCTTTTCTTCTACCCAAGTTATTGGCTTACCTGGAAAATCTAATCTAGCGTGAAATTTTGTTGAGTGACTCAGTAGCCCGTGTGATGAAAGTTGCCAGTGTAAGGAGTCATACTCACAGCAATCAATGAACAAGATGTAGGGAAAGAGGACTGACAAGGAAGTGTACACTGCTCTTGCAAAAACTTCCATCACACAGAAATACTACAGAAAAATCCTTAGTTATCTATTTTTTCAAAATACTGCAGTGGTTTCACAGGGGTACATTTTGCTTAATACCATCAGCTCAGCTGATCAACTGGGAAAAGCCTCAATGACAAGATATTGTTTGTTCTCCTCAGCCTTTTTCAGGATTATGAACTAGTTGCACAAAGGTGCATCTCGGATTGGGCAATCAGGAAAGGTTAGATAAGGTGAATGGCCCACTTATTCCCAGAGCCTGACCGAGGAATAGCCATAGAGGAAGGATGGAGGAGTGGGAGGCAGCAAAGGCAGAATGTACCCTCACCACAAGCTACACTGCGGGATGGAAGTGACACTACAGTGACTCCCAAATATTCCCAGCTGCCAGAGTGCAACATGCCCCTCCCCACCCAAAGCCAGTTCCTTGCTAATGCAAATACAAGGTGTAGTGGTTAAAGTTGCCATAAAAATATTTGAACTTTTGGGTGACTGAATGACTAGGGTTAATGAATGCACCTTCCTGACTCCAGATCTCAGGACACCAGCAAACTCACTCAATATGTGCAAGGGCCGTGACAGCTTCTGCCATGAAATGCTAGAAAAACACATTTCCAGAGCCCCTATCTGCCCCTCCCTCCTCAAGCTTCAAAACAAAGGGGCTCAGTGAAAACCACCTAGAAAGTAGAAGCTGGTTTGTCCCCAAATTAAAATGACAGAAATGAGGCCATCGGGAATGCCAACTAACAGAGCGAAGTACTCAGGGCTCTGTTACATCCCTCAAAGGAAGAAACAAAAAATCACTGATTCCAAAATGCTACTAATTATTCATGATCCTCATCAAAGACTTTGAATCTCTCGGCAGTAAACACAACACCTTCGTTGTCACCAAGCTGTCAGCCAAAGGTCCTCGTTTGCGTTGCCTTGCTGAGAAAAAAAAATAAATAAATGTAGCTTAAGAAGAAAACAGTTGAATAATGACTTTTAATTTTTTTTCTATCTAATATATAATGGAGGAAGAAAGAATTTACACACCTCATCTGGCTGCATGAAGACAAAGGCTTTATATCTGCCTACCTGTGCTCCTACTCTCAAGCTCTGGCTGGATCCTGACCCCAACACATCGTTGCACAGGGGAGCCATGGAAAGATTTGAGTGTAAATGCAAATGTCAGAGCTAATTCAGATTCCTTGCACTGAGCACAGATGTGATTTTTGAAGGACACTTAGCAGAGAGCTATCATAAGCAGGAAAAGTTTAAAAATACTGCAAGCCCATTATTCATCAAACCAACAAATGTAAAATCAAACAAAATGGCATGATTTGTAGACAGGAATTTCACACCCAATTAAGGAAGAATACTTACGATTTCAAGAAAACTAACATTATGCCTAATCCATTTTTTCCTTTATTTAGGTCCTTCACATAGAACAGCTCTGTGCACATGAAAGCAGAGTGCATACATCTTTTGGGACACATTTATTTCATTATTTCCATTAAGAGTAAACTGTAAATATAACCCACCGGATTAAACAATTTTAGTGTAATGAAGATGTGAACGTGAGCACCAATGCCAGACCGATTCAGCACACTTGGGCAACTGAAGCCAGTGGGAATCAGAATAAACCATACATTATATTCACCCTTTTTAAAAGTCTTTTCAAGATATAAATCACCAGGGCCAGTTCTGAGTATGGACGGCAGTATCACATCAGCCACAAACTCAACCGAAGCATGAAGGAGACCTCTCGCTCACCCCCCCACCGCTCGCAGCCAGCAGCTTTGAAAATCAGGCTCTTTACTCTGGTGATTAAACATTATTTCAACACCTTCATTTAAGGCCCCCCACTGTGCAAAGTGTGGCCTCCTGTTTTTATTTTATTGCACAAATTTTGTAGGTTTTAATGAACATTAAACCACAAATTCAATTCCTATTGAAGAAAAAAAAAATATCCCCACTGACTTAAATGGAGATTAGATCAAGCCCAGGAACGAGTCCAAAAGCAATATTAACTTTGTGAGGCTATACATACCTACGACTTCCTAATATTCTTATGTCTGGTTCAAATATAAAACATACATAACAAACCATTCTTGTCAGACAACAAAAGGCAGGTAACATTCCTGTCTAGAGCTTAGCTTCTAATTTTCTCTCTTTTACTGGTGTTTAGAATATAGAGATTTACTGTTACCTCAAACTGTAGTTTCTTCACTGAATATTACTTCTGAGTTCCCAGAGCAGTAAAAGAGAATTAGAAAACCAATCCTCACCAATGCTATTTTCACTGACACTGCATTAGCCTGCAAATAGACCTTTTACCATGATATTACACACAATATCATGACCATCACAACCAGCCAGAATTGTGACAAGGACAATCAACATACTAATAAATGTAATATAACTGTATGTAATAGTTAACTAGGTAGATAATGTACAGGTTTAGAACTCTTACTGGACGTGACATGCCACCACAGGTTCCAGAGGCAAGTTCAAGTTGTTTGTTGACTCTTTGTAAAGGAGAGGCCACTGCTGCTGCTGTGAGCACAACACCATCGTACAGAGAGGCTGTAAACTGCTTCTGCTCATGGAAGAAACCAGCACCATGCAATGATTTAGACCAAGCTCGGCCATTTGGTTTGAAATCCAGTTCAGGTACATATGGAAGCTCTGATTTTTAATTACTGGACTTGATGACCTTGGAGGTCTTTTCCAACCTTAATGATCCTATGATTCCTCTGACCTCTGAGGTCTCAGGCTAGCCAACAGCCCAGATGAGGTCAAGGATGCTTATGTGACTTAAACGCACAGTGCAATTGTAGTTCATGTCTGTCAAGGCCATTAAATCAACTATAGCCCATCAGCATGACTTACATGAGCATGACCTTGTCATCAGCCTGGGGACAGTGTCCTGCCTGAGCAGGATCCCCAGCCAGCCCTGCCTCAGGCTGCAAAACATAAACATAACTTCAATTACTACAGGTAGAGGAGAAATTCAGCCAATTAAAAGGTGATAAAATCAAGTTTAGGTTTGCACTCTCAAACAAAAATTATAAATAAATATATGTATTTTTATATTTTTTATAATTACATATGAGTACATTAATATTTCTGAATGTATTATTATTTTATATAATAGATCATATATACATATGAATATTAGAAATATGCAGCGTGTGTATACATATTCATATATATATATGCATGATGTGATACAAAGGGTGAATGTTGAATCCTGAGATAGCAGTGCCACCCACCACAGGGACCGGATTTTCTCAGGCATCTGATCTCAGCTCCCCAGGTGTCCCAAGGCAGACATCAGGGCTGGACAACTGCTCTCACAAGGGAAAACTTCTCAATAAAGCGGCATCATAATGGAATTGAAATACAGCACATCTCAGATTAGGCGCTTGACCTTCTAGGTTATTTATATTTTGAGTTTTGAGAAAAGAGTCTTCCTTCTTTACCTTGAAATGACTTAAATTCAGTGCTGGTTTCCTTTCCTTGTGTTATGTGGGACCAGGGGAGGAAGGCTTACAACTTCACATCAAAATGAGCTATCACTTAAATATGACACCTTCAAGGTCGCTTACGCATCAATTTCAGAGCAATTTTCCAAACATATTATCAAGACACTGAACCAGAGGCTTAGTCAAATAAATTCTCTATCTTCTTCCGTTTATGAATTAAATGAAATAAGATGTGCCAACATTTTTACCTGACTAGGGTTTATTACCATTTCTGCATCTTTCATTACACCCCTCTACTTATTTAAAGAAATATGCATATTCATCTTACTTTAATATCTTTTGCCTGGGGTAAAAATAAAAAAAAATAAAAAATTATACAGATAAACAAAAACTACACAATGGACAACTCTGGAAGAAACAAATTCCCTTCAAAAGCACAAATAATGAAACCTCTCATTTATGAATAATCTCTGTGAAAGCTTAACACACTCCATTCACTACTGAACAACACAATATAACCCAGCAATAAAACAAGGCTGAGAAGAGCCATGAAGCCCCAGTGAAGACTAAACCACTGCCATGTACCATTCCCTACTGACTACAAGAGCTTGAGAACAATGGGGCAAACTGTGATGCTGCTGTGACAAGTGGGATGTACTGCCAGCCCACATGGCTCGAGCCATATTGTTCAACTTTTATGAATATGGGCTGCTACTGGCATCTCTTTAGTGGTGGCAGATTCACCTTTCTCTTTGGTCTCAGAAGCACAGCAAAATATGGTGCCTTCTTTATGAGGTGAACTTTGTGCTATTCCCTGGATATGCACAGCCACAACTTTTCAGCCAAAGTGGTAAGAAAAACAAATGAAAAGTGAAATTTTGTGACTATGGCAGATGTCATGAAAAATTCAGATACCTCAAACTTTTACAAAATCTTGCAGGAAGATCTACTGTGGGAATACACTCTTAATATAACTCAGAAGAACAACAACTGATGGTGTCATTTCACTCTGCTGATTATGCTTTTTTTTTCTTCTTTTTTAAAGCACTTGTAGCTACTACTGCATTTCTAGACACACATGAATTACAAACTGTGAACTCTCTTCAATATTATAATCTTTCTGCTTGCATTTATCCCTCTCTGTTTGTCCCTACAACAACTTACAAGTTCTGCCTTATTTTCTGAGCACTACTGGGGTTTTAAAACTCTTGTGTGGCCACCTCTGCAGCCTTCCCAACCAAACCAAACATGGGGATGGTACCAGCAGAAATCCTCATGTTGCTAGCACCAACAATGAAAGCTGTTAACACTCAACAATAATCTGTTTGAACAGAGGCAATTTTTTTCTCAAAGGGTCTGGCTAATGCCCAGAGTAACCCAGATTTTCTGCACATCTTTTTAGTAGATTAATAAAGAGATCAAAGCCCGACCCATGTGTCCTCTGCCTGGAGGACTGGGAAGCTATTTTAAAAAGAAGGGTTTGCTCCTGGTTATTTTAGAAATGAGATCATAAGTGCAGCAAAGCTGAAGCAGGAAGAAGAGATGGAGAAAAAAGGCAAAGGATGTTCAAAAGAATTCTGATAAAAGACCTGACAAGGGACTTCTGTGCAGGGTCCTCTTCCTTTACATGAAGATCTGCATCTTTTGTACTGCCTACAGTACAAGAGATTGCTTTGGGAACCCTTCTGCAAAATCTGTGCCATTCTGCTTCAGCTGTTTTGTGCCAGTGGTGAGGGAGGTGAAGGCAAGTGGAGGCAGGTCTGCAGGGGAGCCTGGCTGCTGAGGGAGGCTGCCCTGGAGAGCAAGTGATCCCTCATACAGAGGATGGCAATGCTGACCTTACCTAGCCTCAAGCACATCACAAGTGGGCACTGGCTCTTCTGATGGATCATAACACTGAGGAGTGTTGGCCTAGGATGGCTGGCCAGAGCAGACAAGGAACTACTGGGAATATTCCACGTAATGAATGTCTTTCACTTTTTAGTTATACATATTATACTGAAAATAGAGTATTATTAATATTTATTACCCTGGAAATAGAGTCATCTTTCCTGCCCCTTCCCCACCCCCCACCCAACATCCTCCTCGTCTTGCTGTTTCTTTTGGCCCACAGCAAATGAGCAACCCTACGAAAAAAGCAATAATTGATCCTGGAATCTGCTTTTATCTTTCTATCTAAACATTAGCACAGAGAAGCAGCCGAAGAGAAAGAGTACCTCTGAAATGGTTTTAATAGCCATGCTGCCCTCAAACACAAACACTGCAGGGAAGAGAGTGTTGTGCACAAAGCAAGCAGAGAAGCACCATTTAAACCCAAGGCACGGCCATGTTTCCTCTGCTCAGATGTACCGTCATGACTCCAGAGTCTATTTTACAGAGCATGTCAAAAAATTGGAGATTAACAAAAAAGGGCTCCACTAACAGTCTGAGGAGCAGAGACAATGATTTATGATAAGGGAGTTTAAGATTTCAATCTGCTAAGCTTATTAAAAAGAAGATGGAGAGGCAACTTGATTAGAGAAATCCATGTAAGGTTCATGGGGAAATATTACTGGGAAGCAAAAGGCTATTTAGTCTGACAAAATAAGGTGCAGCAACATCTAATGATTGGAAACTGAGGCCAGGAAAAATAAAATTAACAATCACCTTAATACTTTTTTTTTTTTTTTTTTTAAAGCAGATGATTAATTCCTGGAATAATCTCTAGACATCTGCAAATGAGAGCCACAAACTGTTGAGGGAGAAACATTTCAAGGCAAATGTATGCTATGCTTTAGTTAGAGAAAGATCATTTAGTAAAAATATATAAAAAGTGATATATAATAGAGATATAAAAGGGATGAAACCAAATTATCTGGTCTCTCCTAGTTTTACGCACTACAGATCTGTGAATATTGTCCAGCTGTTTCCTCCAAGGAGCCTGGAAAGAAGAGGCTCACTGCTGGGCTGAAACAGCGCTCCCAACACACCCAGCTCCACTCCCATGATCACTGTTTGTTGTCCCAACAGCCTCATTGCCAGGGTGGGGAGAGAACACATCTGATGAAAAAACAGGCTCCAGGTATCTTCCTCTTGTCACATTTGAGGGCAGGCAAGAAACTGAAGAGCGTGTTCTGGAGATATGCACATGGCATTAGAAGGAGCAGGTGTGCTGGCTGCGACCACCAGTGAGCCTGGAGCATTGCTCCTGTCCACTGCTTCTGTCCATGCACAGCACCAGGAGAGATGCCCTGTGGGGGTGGAAGCACTGGCCTGCTCTCAGACTAGAACATGCTCTCAGACAGCCAACTTTATGGCTTTTTAAGAACAATTAATTGCCCTTGTGTTTTTTTGAGCAAATTTTCTAGTGGACAAGGGCTCTCCAGGTAGACTATACTTTATCATTTGTCCACGATGCTGTAGCAAAAGGTTGCTGTTTTCCAAGGAAGACACTACACATTTCACTGGGAAGTGCAGACTGGATGCGCTGAAACCTGAAATTTTATCAAGACCCACTTTCAGGACTCTCCTCAGGTCCAGAACATGAAAGTTTTTCCTCTGTATCACACTGACTTCATGTACAAGGGCCAAAGTACTCAACAGTTAACACGTGAAAAAAGAGGCAACTTGTTTTGGAACAGTACTTCTGCTTTAAATTGCCCAGAAGCGAAGCACTTCATTTTTTCTTAAATACCCTTTTAGGTGTACTCTCTCCTGTCTTGTGACAGAGTGTAAGAAGTGTTTGGACAATACTTGTGGGCACAGGATGTTACTCTTGGAGAGGATCCTGTGCAGTGAAAGAGCTGGACTTAATGACCCTTGTGGGTCCCTTCCAACTTGGCATAATCTGTGACTCTGTGATTCTCTAGAGAGGCTGAGGAAGATACTCTCCACCCTTCCTCCTTCTTGTCCAGAGCATGTAAAATGCAAGACAGCAGCCTGGAGGCCAAAGTTTTGTTCAGATCACCTGTCAATACCAAGAAGATCAGGAACATTTCTTGTGTTTGCTTCAGAAAGGACAGGAGTTCAATTTCCCCTGTTGAACAGACACAGGACCAGCTCTGGCAGCACTTCTAAGAACAAGAATGGGTCTAACACCCCAGACCTCTTTCACTAATGGGGAATTACTCTCCACAAAACAGTCCTCATTTGCACGGTCTTTGCACAGATGCTGAACCTCTGCAGGGAAACCGCACGTTTTCACCCACACAGTCATTCCGGCATTAACCCAGGAGGCCACAACCACCTGTGGATGGCTGGTAACTGATGGCTGAAAAGCTGATACCCGCCAATTCATACCACAGACCACATAGCAAAGTCCTGATGCCCTCATCTGAGCTCACAAGCTAGAAGGCCACTGAGGAAACTGGGTCCAGCGCTTCCATGAACTGAGATCTGAACTTTCAGACCTTCAGAATTAGCAAAAAGTAGAACAGAACAGTCCATTCCTTGACTGTATGCAGAATTTAGGTGTAATCCTACCGAAGCAACTATAGAGTTTAGTCCTTCTTTAGAAGTCAAAATAGGCAGGCTGGGAAGCTGCCTGCTTATAAATCATCAGTTTCTAAGCCCTTTTTTGCATAACTTGACCGGCCCAAAAATCCTGTCCTGAATGTAACTCGAATACTCTCACCTTCCTTAAAAATTTGATTTTGTTGTTGGCTCCTTTTTTTTTTTTTAATAGTCTTATTTTGTGTGGAAGATGGTAGGATGCTCCCACAACTCTCCTGAACCTGCTTTTCTGATTTTCCAACAAGTACCCCAAAACCATACACTTTTCACAAAAAACTGTCAATAGTCTTCAAAGACTTTTCACAATTAATCTAACTCTCTCTTAGTATGGAAATATTATACACAAAAATTGCCAAGTGCAATCCTGGATGTTTCTATACATCTTTCTAATAGGAAAGTCTTAGAGACAACTACAAGCTTTGAATCGGGTGCACCTCAACTACAGCCTTATCTGTGACTGCAAAAAGTTAAATAACTAGAACTCATTTCCATGTTGGATTTTTTCCAAATCTCCTTGAGCAACCTCGCAGTACCTCCAAAGGAAAAATTGCATATGATCATTAACGTAGTCAGAAGTTTAATTTTCTGCCTTGCATAGAGGAAATGGAGCTGGGGTTATAATGTCAAACCTAGCACAGACCCTGCACAAGCAGACCATAATTATACTTCTGTTTCACTCCCCATACTTTGTGTGATAATAAATCCAAGTTCAAAGGGTATATGGAAATATGCTGGAGTATACTGGTGGAAAGCACCAGTCTTTAGTGGGAAAGTTCTAGTCTTATATTTATCTTCAAAAATCTCCCACAGGTAGGATACTCTTCTTCAGACAAGAAAACAGAAGGGAGTAGAAAGCAGACATTCACAAGGGACTGTGGCAAATCAGAGCAGTACAATAAAAGTGCTGATGCAGACAACCCTATCGTGATCATTGGGAACAGCACCACACACTCTGTCGGAGCTTCGTCTCTGAACAGAGAGAAGCAAACAAATGTTCTCTGGCTGCTGCCCTCCAAAGTATAACCATCCATGTAAGACAGCCCAGCCCTTATGCCACTAATCTTCCGAGGTCACTGTACTGTCTACCAGCTTTGCCTGCCCGCAGTTCCAGGTGTTGGGCTCTACCTAACTCACTGGGAAGCAAAGTAGGCAGCCTGGCACCAAAGGAGTGCTGAGACTTCGGCATCCACCCAGATGCTCCCTTGCTTAATCAGGGCAAGGCTCAGATGCATTCTGTAGGAGTAAGTATTGCCTTCCCCAGCTGGTATATATGAATATATACATGTACATGCACATGAAGTGCAGTAGCTCAATTTTAAAGTGTTTTATGATAAGGTGGACTAAGCTCCCTAAACATGCAGGGAAAGCGAGTGTGTTGATAAAGTAAATAATGAAATGTTGCAGTAACAATATATGCTGTGTGATCCCTTGAGGGAAACCACAAGCATGAGCCCTAATGAAATAAGACACAGAAAATAAGGGCTTTGCTATGGACACAACACTTATGTGCTCATTATGCACCACAGTGACTTCTGTCATTTTATCACAGTTAATCATCTTGATGAAATGTTGTGTATATGTACAGATAGGCATAATATGTATAAAAACAGGTGCACATACACTCACAGGCACATATATTCTAAACAAACAAGGAGAAAAGCAAAGGTGATTTATTTTATTTTCTGTAAATGGCAGAACCATAAATGAACAGTATGCTTTCTCTGTAAGGAATGCCTTACAAATCTACCATGGTACGCACTTCAGAGCTTTCATAAACATTTAGCATTTGAATTTGCATTTGTGAATATTTCAGCTTTTTAAAATTTATTTGTATTTTATGCTCTAAGTTCTTAAACACTAATACCGGTGTGGGCTTTGCCTAGGGCTAATCAATAGGCTGCACTTATGAGAAGTCTATTTGTCTATTTACACATAATTTTGAAATGAAGATTATATTTTCTCTGTTTGAAATGCATCAGTTTGAGCAAATCATAAAATGGAATGTAATAATTTATTTATAATGTAACTTTGCCAACAGTGGAAGCAATAAACCCTACCAAACAAAACCCAGGAAATTATCCCAGATCCTAGAGCAGAAGCATGGCTCCCCCTAATTGAGTTTCCTTTGCTCTTATCTTCTCAAGATCCCTTAGATTGTTTTCCAATTTTCATTTCCATTTCTTCCATTAAATGCCTCTAACCCATGACCTCCATTTACTACCACCCATTTATCTTCCATTCTTAATTGAGATGTAACGTGTCCACTTGTCCAGCGCTGAGCACTAAAACTCTGACAGCATGCTTGATAGATACTGGCTTCTTCAGGAAAGCTTATTTGGGGAAAAAAAAGCTTACTTCAAAAACTCAATTCTTGAACAGGTAAGTCTGTTCCATTAAGCTTGAGTTTACCTTATAAACATATTGTGGTGAGGACTAAAACCCCTATAAGAAATAATAATATCTTTGGGTTTATTTGCTTCTACTGCTGCAGGATGGAATTATATTTGTCTTGACCCTGGGAGGGTATGGGGTCACAGGGCCAGTGGGAAGAAAACATATGAGGCGGCTTTCAGCAGTCAGTCATTTTTTTCTTTCAAATAGAATAATTTTAAATGCGACGGTTTGCAATCAAACTCTCTCCTTCAAGTTCAGTATACAGGGATTTTTGAAGAATGACATTCTTTGGAAAATAGTTAGGTTTTATATACAACATCACTTCAGGAGCTCTTGGCAAACGTTAATAAAACTCCCAGCAGCCAGGTGCTTCTGTACCTATTTAACGGAGGTATAAGTCCAACATCAGTCAGAAATACAACAGAAGGGAAAGACTAAAGCTTTAGCTACCAAGCAGTCATAATTTCACACAGCATTGCTAAACTAAAGCAGGAGAGAACCAAACAGCCATATCTTAGCCTCTTGGAGCAGTAAAGTAAAATTAATACAGCACCCCAGGCTACTATTAAATTGTAAAATGTAAGAAAACATACTGTGGTCAGGCATTCAACCTCTCAAAATAAGTAGACGAATCACTTCATACTTATTCTAAACGATTAAATATTTGCACCAGTGATATTAAGTAAAACACAAATTCACTGGGATTCTGAAGGCGAACAAGAGGAAAATTTGTCATTCAAAGGCATCATAACCAGGGACTAGGCTGGAAAGATTCACAGCCAAAATGCCTGAATGGAGCGCACTCCTATTTCATGCTCCAGAGCTGTGAACTGCAAATGGTGCTGACATATCCAGGTATCTTTAATTCAAGGTTAAGGCTTGGCATTGATAGACTGATAGTTGTGCCAGTGTAAGACACCAGGTTTAAAGTCACAAGCTGCCTGGAAAGTTACATATATTTAAGACTTTTAAGTTTGCTTACCAAACTTTTGAAAAGCCTTTAGTTTGTTATTACCTCAAATTCAGGTCCAGAGAAAACACTGCTATACTTTCTCTAAGAGAATTTATTTTAATTTAGTGAGAAAATAAGATATTTTGGCAGAAGGGTTTACAGGGATAACATATAACCAAGGCATAAGTGCTTCACCAGAACACCCAGCACGAAGACCCAGTCCACAAGAGCAGCCACCAAAAAGCAATCACTACACCAGCTTAGTAAAACACAACTTACTGGTTTTAAGTTACCCACAAGAAAAGAATAAAGGAAGAAAAGAGAGACTGAGAAGAGAAAGAAGTAACGACAGAGGGGAGAGAGAAAGGAGAGAAAAATTGTTACTGCCAAGATCCAATGGCTCATATAGCAGCAGCTGGAAGGGAAAGCTCACATGGAGCCTTCTGCTCCTGCATTTATCTGGTTTGGCTAGCATGGCCATGCCTCCCAGGCGGGACATCTGGGTCACTGACCACTCAATGCCCTCCAGGCCAGAGCGAGATCACTGTAGACAATAGCAGGCTCTGGGGGGCGTGCTGTGGGCAGGCTACCAGGCAGGCCTTGCTTGATTGACAGGCTGGCCATGTGGCTCCTTGGCCATGTGGCTCCTTGGCCATGCGTGTTCCATGGGATCCTTGCCATGTGTACTCCGTGGGCTCCTTGGCCATGTGCGCTCCGTGGGCTCCTTGGCCATGTGCACTCCATGGGCTCCTTGGCCATGTGTACTCTGTGGGCTCCTTGGCCATGTGCGCTCCGTGGCCACCTGTGCTCCATGGACTCCTTGGCCACGTGGCTCCTTGGCCATGTGTGCTCCGTGGGCTCCTTGGTCATGTGCACTCCATGGGCTCCTTGGCCACATGGCTCTTTGGCCATGTGGCTCCTTGGGCTCCTTGGCCCCCTGGATCCTTGGCTGAAAGGCTGCCCAGCAGTAGCACAGCCACACTGCTGCATGAACAAGTGACAGACATCTCCCCAAGCACCCCCAGGGGTCTGTCCAAAGTGGAAAAAGGTATCCAATGAGGCTGAAACAAAATTAATGTCTAGATGCAGCCAGAGACAAGAAATATGAACTGCTCTGTCTTATTTTTTGAAAGAAGGTGACAGGCAAACCAGCTCTTCTCGTTTTGCAGTAGAGTCTCCAAAGACAGATTCAAAGAGCATTTTGCTATGCACAGGTGCCATTTGCACACAGAACAACAATCAGGTGTCTGCACAGCTCCCAGCTGAGCAGAATATTAAAGTTTATATTACAGCCATTTATAAGCTGCACAGTATGTTGGAATTACTCCTGCTGTCTCCCTGTGTCTGGGTGTCCAAAGGCCACAATGAATCCCACCTCAAGACCATGCAACCCACTGCCTGCATGCCCAAATTGACTCTTAAAAGCTTTCAGCCATATAGCTGCTGTCACGGGAACAAGTTGGCTAAATGGATCTCTTTTGACTGGCACTATGACCATGCCACTGAAAGGCAGCACTAGCTTTGCCTTAATCTCAATTTGTAATGCCAAGACGAGCTGTGCTATCAAGGCTTCTGATCCTGAATGCTGCCAGAGAAGGCAGGGAAGACACAAGAGCATTACTCCAGCTGGTCAGTAATTCTTAAGCAATGCAGTGGGGAACGCAAATCAAGGTCTGATGATACGGCCCTTGAAAGAGACTTGAAGGCACAAACTAGATGTAAAGCAGAGGCTGAGAATGAGGAGAGACTGTGGATGTTTGTGGCAGAAAGCACCACTTAGAGGACAAAATGAGAGGGGAAGCAGCAATGGCATTGCAACGACATTGGCATTCCCAGCATGAGCATGCCTCGACTTGCTCACTACCAAACAAGCATCTGGTGCCACCTAATTAAAACACCAGTTCCAGGAGGTGACATCCGGCATCATGAATCAAATGAAACATCTGCTAATTCTTACAACAGCCAGACAAAACAAGCCAAGAAAAGGCAAAACAAACACGCGCGCGCGCACACACACACACAGACACACTACTAACTTTGGCACTGATGTCCCGCCTGAACGTAAGAACCGTATAAAATTCCCACATTATTAACAAGTGTATCTTCAGTTTAACCGACTGACTGTGCAAATTTACTACAACACATGTTCAGCTGCTCAACGGGCAAAAGGGGATCAAGTTTTACAAAAGTGGGCAAACACGCCTCACCACACAGCACTGCACCATGGCAGGGAAGCCTCCCTCGAGCTTGCACAGTCTAATAGCACAGGCTATTAACTCAGGTAATTAAAGGACTGGAGATTGCAGAAATCTCAATACATGCATGGCCTATTATAGCACAATGTAGGGTGTGTTTTCCCCAGTGACAAACAGATGCTTTATTTTTATTTCTGTTATAAATAATTTGAGTTTTTTTTAATAGGTATACATAATCAGGCATTTACATGGTTTCCAGCAGAGAAGCAATATTAAACTACTATGTTACAGCCATTCATAAACTGAATACAACACTGAAATTACTTTTTATTGTCATTATTATCCAACAATCTCTACAATATGCGTTGTTACTGCAGCAGTAAAATTATTAGATTCTGAGCATTGCTGGAAGTCTGTAAGTAACACCATGGAGGTGAACCCTTAGCAAAATCAAGTATTTAAGGAGAATTTCAGATAGTCTCATATGCTGAACACTGTGGGCTCCTGAAAACAGAGCAGGGACACAGTTCATGGATTCAGTTCTGACACCCCTTATGCCATTTTTTACATCAGCAACATTTCATGTACATGGTTTAACCCTAACAATGAGCCTAACCTACATGTGTGTGACAGCATTTCTTGAAGCGCCCCACGTCAATACATAATTTCATTAGCAATTTTGTTAATCCTTGCTTTCCCTTTTACACAAACTTGTCTATCTTGCTTGGAACTTACCTTTTGTTCCTTTTTAATTCTCTACTGTAATACCTTACAAGCAGACGCTTTGTTTAACCTGAATGAACCCTCTGGAATATAACTTTACTTCCTTACTCTTTTCCTGATTTTGAAGCAGTATTTTGTATGAAAGAGGTAATCAGAAACCAAGCAAAAGGACAAAAGATATTCCACTTCAACTCCAGAGATCATTAGGTCAATCTGTCACTAAGGGTGGAGATACATGAAGGCATTTGGAAGTGCTACATAAGGAAAATCCTACAGTAACCCCTAATGACCCATTTATTCTCAAAGAGGTTTGGTTTCCACCTCCCCCCCCACCATAACAGAGAAGAAAATAGGAATTTCAGGAAGGGATAATACACAAGCTGATTGCAGCAACTTGCAAATGAACTAGCAGGGGGTGTCTGGGAATAGATACCAATTTTCATTCCAACCACAATGGAAGTTTCTGTATTAAAGGGTATTATTTCTGATCAGTCAGCACGGAAGGAGAAGCTGATGCAATAAAACACATGAAATTTCTAAGTGATTGGGACCAGAAAGAGAGAAGGAAAGCAACTGAGGCTGCAGCCTTGCTAAATACTAAGATGACGGGGATATGGAGAAGATGCAGCTGCCAAGGCACTGAACAACACATTTCAGAGATAAGAGACACAAGCCATTCTTCGAAGTAATTGTAGCTGCCAAGAGCTACAGAGAGATGAGTGAATTGAAGGGGATAGAGGGGTCAACTGCAGTGAATACGAAAACAAGTCAAGGCCAAGGACAGGCATGGCGCTTTGGGATTTGGCCAGAAGGTGATAATTTGTGACTTTAGTCAACTGCACTCTCAGTGGAGTAGAGAGGGCAGAAACTCAGAAAGAAAAGGGAGAGTTGGCAGTGGGAAGATGAAGGCAGCCAGAATACAGAGGAGAAATAAGAAGCTTGGATAAGAGAGAAAAGGAGAAGAGGCGCCTGGCAGCAGCAGATATGCTTGGAGAATTGGGGGATTTTCCCAGTGCAGGGTCACAAAGGCGGATCTGAAAGTTGAAGTGATGCCAAGAAAGAAAATAGGGTTAGGCGAGGTGGCACGAACAACAGCGAATGAAGGTCACTAGGGATTTAAGGAGGAGCAAGTCAAGAGTTGGAATAATAAGGTCTGTCCATCATGGGTCTCATATGAAAGAGCTAAAAAAATAATTTCTATCCCAAAACACCAGCGGTCACTGCTCTTTGGCCATGGGGAAGAGCTGAGCCCTCCTACTTCATCCTCCTCAGCTGCTCCTCTGAGGTGTGCGTGTGCCAGAAGTTTGGGAAAAGGGTTACTATATTTTCTCAAAGAGAAATGGCATCCTTTCACATCTTCTGTTTTAAAATATAAACTAGATTTATACAGCATCTAGATTAAACAAGGCAGTGTATTCTTATTTTATCTTCCTATCCCTTCAAGTTTAAGCTCTGCCTGGCTGTAAGATTCAATGACTTTGACTTACTTTGATCTGCACTTACTACACTGACAGAGGCATAACACGTACCAGTCCCAAGAAGTCCATATACCCCAGTTTCTATTAAGACCACGGCAATAACCCTTAAGCCAACGTTGCATGAAATCATAACGCCATTCACACCAATACTAAATCTCTCATTCCCTCTGAAAAAAATCCAGATCTGGTTTTAAAAGTCTCTTGTAAAGACAGCTATAAAACTTCTCCACTGGTCATGATATAATATTTGTGTCAACGAGATCGCTATTTTCAGGTGATGTATTTATTATCAACGTCAGGATACAATTTCTTATGCTATTTACAGAATGGAAAAATATGTTCTGACAGTTTATAAGGGGAAAAGAGTGTTATGATTAGACAAGGACAACACCATTACACCCACAATTACAACAAAACTGTAGTTACTGACCAGTAACAAAGGAAGAGTCGAAGGGAAATTCTGTGTAATATTTTATATCCGGAACTAATTAAAGATCTCATTCCCCAAACAGCCAGATAGGAAACATAAGCAGTGACTCCAGATGAAGGATTCCTATTTTGATGGTTACTGTAATGAGCACATTCCCAAAGGAAAGAGTCAATAAAAAGCATCTCCTATCTGGAGGATGCTGAATGAAAGCTGGACTTTTCTTAATTTTACAGCAATTCTTTACTGCATCATATCAGCCTCTACCAAAGGTCTCAGTTCAATTTTTGTGTAATGAATTTGGAGACTCAAAAGAAAAATTCCATCCCATCTTAACCAGCTAAATTTCTCTCCTTGATTTAGAGTTGACAATGATTACGAGTAAAATGCCATTTTTACATCACTGTATGCAATTTTAATTAAAATTTATTAACTTGAGAGAAATGATCTCCTTATCACCAACAGACATTTAGAACAAAAATGCCTTTTATTGTGCTATTAAACTATTTCAGACAGAATCATCACTACAGCACACTGTAGCTCAAGTGCCTAGTGACAAATTAGACTGATCTTTTCCCCTACCCGTGCTTTTCTTTCAAGTGCAGTGTGCCTCAGACAAAAAACCAAAAGATCACATTTTGCCTTCTGAAAAAAAATATACCTACAGTAAATAAAAACACTTACGTACCTTGTCCACTTCTTTCAGTAAAAATAGCAAATAACAGGGGCCAGGCTGTGATGCACCAAGCCCTGGACCATGTGCACTTTGAAAAGATCTTTAGAGTCACTTACAGAAACGACAGCTGGAGCTAAGATTATCAAAAGGAGAGCACATAAAAGTATGATTTATTTTTTTAAAATACTTTTAGAAAAAGGAGAATGTTTAAAATGCCAGTGAGAATCATGACAGGGGGTTGTGCTGGTAATAGGGAATGATGAAAGGAGTTGGAAAAGTAAGCCGTAAACCAGGAGAACACAATACTCCAAAGTCCAAACAGGAAGAGTTGAACATGTTGGGTAGATTGGCAAGACGTTATTTGAGATCAGGTGATGAAGAGTTATGAGTGACCTGATTAGTACCTTCAGTGAAAGGAGGAAACAGAAGAAACTAAGAAAATCTCTTAGAAACTTAGAAAAATAAGAAAAGAGAACCTGCTTGAGGGACTTGAAGGGATGTGCTGGAGATGTAATTACAAATGAGACTTCTTAACCCAGGATAAGAGTGGTAAAGAAAAGTATGTCACCAGAGCAGGAATCAGACAGAAAAGAATGATATGATGGGGAACTATGAGAAAAAAATGAGAGATTTCCAAGTTAGATGGTGGAAGAGAGCTGTGGGACTGAAGGCTCGTAAGTTACAAGAAGGAGGATGAGGTACAGCTACAATTATGAATAAAACAGAATGAGCAGTGCTCTCAACAGTGTAACTCTTAAAATACGATTTTACATGTGGGGTTTATTCATAATGTCTCTCTTGCACTGGGTGGAGAGGAATGGGGATCACAGCAATAAATGCAACCATCATGACCACTTAGATAATTTTTTTTCTTAAGAGGTAAAACTGAAAAAAAACAACAACAAAAAGGCAGGATTGGCAGAGAGATGGAAAAAAAGGTCTTTTTCCTTGGGGGAGAGGAAACACTGGACACTGGATAAAGCACAGATAAGCACAAAAAAGGAGAGGCTTCCCTAAAGGGGAAAGCTCACTGGGCTGAAGTGGTTAAGATTATCAAGAAAAACAGCCAGGAATTAAATTGTTTCAGTGATAGAGGACATCCAAGGTGAGAGACAATACACTGGAATAGGTATTTACCATAACAGACTGAGTGGAGTGGGATCATTTACGTGAGCCTTGAAAAACAGTACAAACACAGCAAGCAATTACACCTCAATAAATAAACCAGTAGCACGTGCAAATGAGGTGACTAACAGAGTGTGCACAGCAGATACTGCAATCGCCAGGAGATTCGATAATCAGTCCACTGGGCCCAAACTAGAGGGGCCCTGAGGGTGGAACAGGGATGCTGTCCCCATTGTGGGCAGAAGGAAGCAAGTGCTGCACTACACAGCCCTTCCTCTGCTAACCTGATGCATGCAGATACAGAATGACAAGTGCCTAAATTTGGAATAAAAAGGATGTTTTCAATTCCCTTTCTCACCAGCTTGAAGATAACCTGCAAAGTTATGCACTGAGTTAGTTCAGGTTGCTGATCATAAAAATCAATCCACTTCTGTTTAATGGAATTTGGTGATTAGTCACACCCAGGTTCCAGTAATTTTGTATAGCTTTCTAAACAGCTCTCAAATAATACTGTAAAAGCACAAATATCTTCAAAATCCTAAACCTTCCTTTTGCAACGTTGTCCTTGTCCCACCATTTACAGCTAGTACAGACTCCAGATGACCTCTGCCCTACATGTGGACTCTTCCCTATGTATGTGCTACCAGCATGGTAAAACATCTCTAAGTTTGGTCTCATGAAATATGCTTATTTTCGCACATTATCTAATATTACCAGCTCGTAACTTGTCTTTTCAGCTTGACCGAAAGTCCCCACAACATTCCTGGCAATCTCATCACCTGTTGTGGGTGGTAGCACTACACAACACACCAGTCTATCCTGGTGGATAGAGGCCATGCCTCTTCCACAAAGAACACAATTCTTGCCTGAGAGGTTGAAAGCTGATAATCAGGTCATCCTATTTCAGTAAAACATAGGCACAAACACATAGCAACATGAGACAAAAAAAACCCTCTCATATGTATCTCTACCCCCTAGTTTGAGTTCAGAAGCTCTCAGGTCATGACTGAAGATGAGGGAGATCCCAGGCCCTGTAGACAGAATTTCTCAGTGAGGGAATGAAGTTTAGAGAATTAGTAATTATTATTAATATTTATTTTATCCAGAATCCATAATTTTTACTCTTTTTTGGCAGGGCTGGTCATGGAATACAAACTGAAAGTGTTCTTAACTTTATGGCTTTCCTGGAATTTGCTAAGCAAGTCTAAGATCCTCTCCTATTTCACTACTCATTTAAGGCTCTTCTTTGTGTGTTAGCTCTTCCTTTGGCTGCTTCGTGTCTGGGAGATAAATGAGACAGCATTATGCCTAGCTGAAAAGAAATCACGTTGGACTGAAAAGATGGAGTCAAGGTGACAATTCCTCAACCCTTCACTGCCCCTCTCCAAGTGGCATCTGAATTGTGGCTGTGCGGTTGTGCTGGAGCATTCTGCAACAGCTGCCTGTCAGAGCCACTCTGGAGGTGTGCAGCATTTTGCCTCCACCACCCGCCTTCCAGCAGCATCTCTTCCTAATAATCTGCTATTTATACATGCACAAAGCACTTACCTGCACAGCATTTCTGGGGCTTCCACATTTCACGGTGCACCGTGAGCTGCAAGCCGTCTCTACAAATCCCATTGCCTAAATTAACAGCACAAATGAATGTTTGACGTAAACAGGACATCTTCCACCTGCTTTTTGCCCATTTATGATGAGCGTGGTGGGGAGAACCTACCTTCTCGATGTATAGCATATATGCAGCAGGACTGACTGAGCTAAAGAAAAGCCCTTGTCATCTTTTCTCAGAACCATCACTTTGTCAAACTGTCTGTCTTAACTGAAAACAATCCTCATACTGATTGGCACTGGGATAGGTTTTAAAGCTAGCAGGAGGATTAAGCACTTCCCCACTTCAAACTCAGTGATTTTGACAAAGAAATGTGCTTGGACAGCTACAAGTCTCCTTTTACAAAGTCAGTTTTCAGAATAAAATCATCCAGTAAAGGCTTTTCACTGACAGTCACAAATAATTCCAGCAGCATAGTTATAAATTGTCTAAAAGATGTTTTAAACTGTCTTGAAGAACCTGTATGACATCTTTGGCTGTCAGGAGAAGGACAAGGAATAAAAACATGGTTACCAGGATGAGGAGTTACTCTTGGAAGCTGGAATAGTTGGCACACCAAAAAGATATATAGAAAAAACCCAGAAAACTAATAAAAAGCCCTACAGCTCTGGGAGCCTCTCATGATGAGTACCCAAAGCAGAGGCTACAGCATCTTTCTCTGCCCCAGGACCTGGGTGTAATTCATTGTCCCTAGGACAGAGAAACCCCACAAGGAATGAGGTGCTCTTGTCCCCACATCAACCATGTCAAGAAGTGACCACAGCAAAGACACTTTTCTAACCTGAATAGATCTGGGGAGAGGCATGCTATAGAGTGAACTGAAAATGAGCCAGGTAGTCCAAAAAATCTTAATTTTAACCTTTCATTAACCAACGTCTCAGCTCCTTCAGCTCTAAAATTCTATCCAGGTACCGTCTTGTCTTCTTGCCCCTCAATGCGTCTCCCTGCTGACCACTAACATGCCATAGCTACCAAGCCACACTGAACCTGAAACACAAAACACAACCATTCAAATCACAAACATACAGAAAGCCTGCATTCAAGCTTATTATCGTTACTTAATCACATGTTAAACAAGCTAAGAATTAACAGTTAGCACATGAAAAAAGTTGGCTTTCCATCAAAAGCAATTATAATTAATTCCTAAGAAACGTATTTCTGGATGCCAAATCAGATGGAGGAATCAACTGGGGGATAGATAAACTTCTTCCATAGCTCCACTCAAAATTCTAATTAAGAACAGAAATACAAAAGTGGTTGTAGTGGAAAGGTTAATAGAAGAGGAGGAAATCTCTAGAGAAACCCTGCCAGATACTCAGTCCCTCTTTTTGGCTCTTCCGCACATTTTCTCTTAATAGACAGTCCATTGAGACACAGATATGCAAACACAAACACACTCTATCATATGGATATTTTAGCAAAAATAAGATGACCACAAAATCATGTGTTCTGCCATCCTAGAGATCTTGTGGACAAAGTGGCTATGAAATCACATCTCTGCTGTAGTAAAAAAATAAGCTGCATCAGAAAAGTTGAGCTGCTGAGGAGAGAAAGGAGAGATCTGTAACTCTGAGGATGCTGAGTATGCAACCTGCTCCCTAAGCAACGGCAGTACTGAACAATTACAGTTCAGACAGTAAGAAGAAGATGCACAGTTCAGAAGAGCAAAGAATGCTTTTCAGATAAAAAGCCCATTTCTTTTGCACAGGTTCTGCTGAAATATTTGTAAGATAAAGAGAACCTGAGCAAAAGAAAGGAGCTTTCTTGATGAAACCATCTCCAGATTATGAGAAAAAAAATAAGAGCTAAGTGCTTCCCAACAAGGATGCAGAAACCAAGCTCGAGATAAACGAGAACAGAAGATTTCCCTGACTTCTTTGAGATACGTTACCCTTATAAAAAACTTCAGGCCTGGGCTGGGTGTCCCCAGTTTGCAATTCCTGGCTAGGTTTGGAAAAAAAAAAAAAAAGACTGCTGTTCCTCTGAGCCATGAACTGCTCTCTTTATTTGAACTGCAAGTATTCCAGACACTCAGAGCAACACTTTTAACATCACCGTTGTGAAAACCTGGAATTGCTCACTATGAGCAAAACCAGCCTGATTAAAACAGGCATTTCTGAGGACAACAAAATGAGATTTGGGGGAAAACTATCAGAAAAGTTTGGGTTTTCTTAAAATTTTCCTTTTTCAACCACTTCTCCCATTCATCAATGATACAAAAGACAGGGAGGAACTAAGGCATCCAAACCAATCTCTACTGCCATCTCTCAAATCCTTGTGCATATGCTGCACAGTTGGGAATTCTGAAGGAAGAAAAAGCTTGCAAAGACCCATGAAACATTGTCCTGCAGGAAGGAATTTCGCATAGCATTATAGGACAAGGGTATTTTTTTTCACTTCCACTTAAGATATTTTCCTCTGAGAAAGAACATTCTCTGGAAAATCACCCTACCCATGATCACTCAGACCATGAATGGTGTGGTGGTCACCTAACAGCTTAAAATAATTCTGTAAAAAACCCCACTCTTGTTTAATGTTCTTCTTTTGATGACTCAAATGTCATTCATCTTGAAATAAAGTAGCATGGAAGTCTCACTGCCTATGATTTCCATAAATATTTAGGCTACTTAACCAAAGTACTGTGCATAAAGGTATCTTCAGGATTATTCTATACTTGTCATCTTATCAGAAGAAATGCTTCCCTTCTTATTATTTATCTTAAATTAAGTGAGCCATAGTGCTGGGTTGTTTTTTTTTTTTTCTTTTTTAAGATTAATTTATTGGAGATTCTCTGTCTGCATTAAGATTAATTTAAAACCACTAAAACTGATAAACTGTTGTTATTGGCCTCAATCCACACTACCTTTTAAATCTTTGGATTTTCATTCCAGGGCTCTGATGAAAGATTCATTCCAAGTACCTAAGGTAATCTCTACTTTCTACTCTCTCCTAGGCACCACATTTTCCCAGTATAATCCATTTTATGCTTTCAGTTATAAATACATAGTTCTGTCTACCTGGCACTTTAGATAACAGAGGTCCCCATATAGCACAGTCTGCCTAGACCATGTTTAATGTCAATCATGAGAACCTTCTCTCTCACTGATGCTGGTCATCTCACCCTTGGTGTAAAAGCAGAGGGACAAAATATTTCCATATTCAAGGCAAAAAGACAGAAAGCACAACTGCATCAGGTTTCTACACCACAGTAAAACACCATAAATAAAACATGATAAATCTAGCAGTTTGGGGATCAAGCTAGGTAAAAACTGACATCCAGAAGAAATGGATAAATTTTACACAAATTGAGGTTATTTCATGCTTTATTTCTACTGTTTTAAACTAACTGAAACAGGAAAGCCAAGCGATAAAGAGAGCACTGACTACCACTGAAATATCTGAAACCAAGTGCAGGGTTTTAACTACATGATTTTTTTTTCTTTTTAAATTAAAAATCTCAGCACTCTGGAGAATTTCTGATGCCATGGGAAATAATAATCTACAAACAAAAAGTCTGTCCAACTTGCAATACACACTAGTGCACAGGCATCAACACAGTTATACACTGAGAGTTTTAATTTCAGTGGGTGTATAGATTGTTAGGCATACACAGGTACATAATTTTACACCACACAGACACTAAACCTAAACTAGTATTTAGCATCCTACTGATGCAGAGCAACAAAAAACAGGTCACACATGTAAAAACTTTGTAATACAATATTTATACCAATCAACTTTATTTTTTATGACACCTTGCAAGACATAAAATGCTTTAGAAGGTTAAATAATAAATGATAGGAGAGAACTGAGAGGGAGAATTTTGTAAGGACTTAAATTTATATCATCTGGTGAAATATAAACTGACATGAACTGATTGAAGAAGGAAGATACAAAGAAGCTGGCCCAGATATGGAAACCTGCAGAGGCTCTTTAGTGTTAATAGAGCCTGTTTCTTTATCTTGAATCTTATTTTCATTCTAGGATAATACAGTATTCACAGGCCAGCTAAGGGGTAAGAGCTTTGTCAAAGGAGAGCATTTATTAAGATATTATCAAATATTCTCCTATTCATGTTCTGAGATGTTTTCAAATCTTGAATCAAATTTTGTGCTTTTTTTTTAAGCTGTGCAGCTGTCAAGTTGTTTGTTCACTGTCAGTGCACACAAAGGAGAACAACTGCAAGCAGGCACCTCCCAGACCTCACTGTAGGCACGGTGGCTCAGACACACTTCTTATAGCTATCATTATTATATCATTTATTGTTATAGCATTGGTATTATTTTATTGATTATTACATTTGATTTAGTATTATATAATTGGTTATCCTGCTATATCAATTGGCACCTGTACCAGCGGGATCACATGCTTCACTGATGCTGAAACATCCCTTTCACAGTGGCATTTCACATTTCCATTTCACTATCAAACTACAAGAAACACTGTCACCAGATCCAGAGAATTACTTTATTACAATTATTCGGAAATACCAACATTTCCTACCTGTGAGAGTATTAGGCTTCTCCCGGAAGCTTCAACAGGATGGTTACAGAACTCCTGTGCTATCACACACAGAACTCACAAGGTGATACTGCATAAATAACAAGTATTTTCTTAACTGAGTCTTTCAATTATTTAGAGATACTTGGCAAGTGCACTGCTAACAGCTGTTTTATAACAAATTTCATGGTACCATACACCTGGTGCTAATGCTTCAGCATGTCTAAATGGTTTTCTAAAGACTACACAATCAAACATCGTAAGATAAAATCACCGTAATTGGAGCCCTCATCAAAGAAATTACCATTACACTTTACAAACTGAACACATGACTTCCCAGAGCTGAGTAAAAGGTAATATTATGACGGCCACAGAATTAAAACACCTCTCCTAACCTTACCCTAATTACAGGGGTCCCATTTCTTGCTGAGATTCTATAACAGGCATGTAGGGTCCACCTGATAATATGGAACATAAAACCTACCTCTGATGCACCTATTTTAAGCTAAATAAATGTTCCAACTTAATATCCAAAGCAGAATAATATCTCAAATTCCGTGTCACAGACCCCTTTTCCTTGTCTGGTGGGACCTCTAAGAGTCAAAATTTATTAGTGACCTTAGAATCACACCTCAGAACCTGATTTCCTCAGCATTGATACTATGCTGAAACCATTTATTTGATCCCTAAATAGTACATAACTAAGTGAATATTTTTTATATGCTGAATATCAAATTGATACTAATTTGAAATGATGTGAAACTGTTGATTTCACACAAGTGTTTTCAATAAAACAAGCTGGATAAAAGTAATGCGGTACAGACTTGCTGAATCTGGTGATGGCTTTAGGGAATTTGCTATTAAAACAACACATGGAATCGCACGTGTATCTCCAGGTTTATAATCTGTCTGGGAATCCATAAACAGGAAGAGAATTTTTAACTACGTTAATTTTTGCATGTATTTGAATGTTGTAGGATTATTGTGACTGTGATTTGCACAGAAATTGTCTCTGCAAGTGTTTAGGTGTGCATATATCCATACCAGGAGAAATCTTAGGTTTACTGACATTAACATGAACCTTGCCACTAACTTCAACAAGGATTTTGAACACAGATTATGTTAGATGAGATCACAGCAGATCAAAGACCACATTTTGTTGAATAAAACAGAAAGACGATGATTGATGGACAAAGCTATGGATGCACAGCCACGTAGGCAGCTTCTCCTGAGCTCTGAAATCTAGTAGGGTCAACTGGAAACCCAACACTCCTCAATTAATTCCTACAAAAAAGACCATGATATCGGTCAACAAGTAGCCTCCTCCCTCTTCCCAAGGGTCATTTCTCAGGACACCTGCAGAGTGAACCAGCCACCTCAGTGCAGACTACGGACTACAGAGTTTGTAGTTGGTATGAGTGAAAGTGAATGCCCACTGTCTTCTTGGAGTGGCTTAATAATACTGATTGAGTTAACAGAAAAGTTATTCTGATTAACCCCCTTCTGTTGTCCTTCCCTTGGGGAGTTGTGAGCCCACTCCAAAAGGCTGGAAATATACTGTTTTTATTAAATCACATTCAATTACAATGGTATTTATTAAAACCAATAACTGCAACTGGTAAGAATCCCCCTGTGCTTGTTTCTAGGTATTTAAATTAAGTTAAATGTACAATAAACTTTGCATTGTTTCAATTTACATGACCCCAGAGTCTTTAGACATCCCATAGGCAAAATTCACAGACTTATAAACTTATATTAAACGTGAACATATGGTGGACTCGGCATCCAGTGCTGTTTCTACTCTTACAGAAGGGTTATGAAGTGCCTTGCTGCCTCTAAATCCACTAAAGCAGCCTTACACCAAGCCAAAATCCCCTTTCATCCCAAGGAAAGGTGCTTTATTTCCAGCGACAGCTCCCGTGAAACACTGACAGTCCCACCACTGAGATAGTCATTTTCTCTATGTTCTGGCACGTGCCAGGCTCTTGATGTTATCATTGGACCCACATTTTACACAGCAGAGTTATCACTGTCCTGGTATCTGGGCCACTACACAACTCACATACCTCAGAATCCACAAGAGAGATGGATTTGTATGGGCTCAGTAACATGAGAAAGTCTTCTTACAGAAGGATATCCCCTCAATTGCAGCTGACGAGGTGTTTCCCATGGCTTCTTTCCAGTACTGTCTCACTGGCTGCTCTCAGGGTGGTAACCAGGCTCCCTTACCCACCAAAAAAACTGCTCATATTCAATGACTTGTCTTCACTTGCCAACCCCTCTCAGTCATCTGTGAGCCACCACTCTGCATCAGCTTTGCTTGGATTTGCATGCGGGATAAAAGCAAATCACAGAATTCCTCTGGCCTATTCTTGATGTAGCTCTTCTTTCTGCCTTCCCCTTTCCAAGTCTCATTGCAGTGTTCAAGTCAATATCGTATTCAGGCAAATACCTAGTTTCATTCCATTCCCTTGGTAATTCTGCCCATAACATTTCTCTCAGCTTCAAAGTCTCCTCTAGTCACTTTTTACCTCAAATGCTAACGTTTTACACATCTTTCCCTGTAGAAGTGCCACTGAATCAGTTTGCGTTCCGCACTGAAAGCAAAGACTTAACTGCACACAATGTAACACGTCTTCCCTGTACAACAGACAGTTCACACAATATTTTCTGAGAACTCACAAATAGGGTCATTTATCATTTTATGAACAAAAATCAAGTGAAAATGCGTTGGTAGCAACCTTCTTCAGGCACTGCTCTAACCATATCTTCATCCCTCAGGCACAACTTAAGAGGAAAACAGCATTTAAAAGACCAATTTAATTTGTTCCAGGACTTCAGAAAGAATAAAACTCTATTATCCACTCACAGTAATTATATAGATATTACATAACCTTAGTACAGAACAGAGTCAAGATTCTTTGGGTGAACTGATTGCACATTTCCATTCTTGAATATGTTTGATTTCTTTTAAGGTTAACCTTAATTCAAGATACACTGCATTTATTAAGTTTATTTTGGAATATTTGCAGTATCCTTGTAATGTGCCCAGCCCTAAATTACTTTCACATACTCTTAATCCTTATCTGCATTTTAATGAAACTTTAATTTTGTAATATGTTTTAAATTATCCCTTTGCTGAATACAAAGAACATTCAAGTTTATTTTGACTCTGTGACTCTTTAGAAGTCGAAACACTGTTCAGAGTCCCTGCTCATGTCTATTTTGCTTTGTTAAGGTCCTACCTTGCTTCGACAGCTTAAGAGTGTCTAACCAAACTAATTTCTTCCCCTGAAAACTAAGACTATACTGTTTCTGCTTATGCCATCAGTTTCCTATGCAGTTTTCCTCTCCTCTTGATATATAAAATTCATTCTACTTCTAGCAACTGAACTCAACACCACAGTATTTGTATAATACACTGGTACAGAAAGAACAACACTATTTATTCAGTCATCTATGCAAACACCTGTAGTACCTGGATTCATCAGTAATGGTCTCTCCCCAAGTGCTGATTAAGTCATATAGCCCTTATCTTCTGACAGTAGGCATCACATGGCAAAACTGAAGGAAGGAAAACAATAATCCTACCCCATCTCACAAGAATTTTAAAATGTCCTTGCCATTAATCACTACGCTCCTTTCAACAAACTTTATCTGGCAGCAAGACAAATTACTGAAGTCAGAACCTGTATCTATATTAAAAATAGAAACCCACAGGAAATTTCCCCAAAGAAATCTGGTACAAAGACATAAAACTCAGATTCCCCTTAATTTTGACTTTTTTTTTTTTCTCCAGACAAATAGTACCATAGACACAAACTGTGTGTAACAGATGTGGGTTATCCATATCTAAAACAGAAAATGCCACAAAATAATAGCTTTTAAGGTAAAAAAGAATCATTGGATCACATAATCTGACCACTCATATAACACAGACAACATCATTTCACTCATCGGACTCTAGACTGAACTTCAAAATCTGAGCTATGCTGGTCATATATTTGCTTAAGGCTTATTTTCCTGAAGACATTTGAATTTGGGGCATGGCTGTTGCAGGGGTATCTCAGTCTCTGACATCCAACCACATGTAATCTCGCTGCAACTGCCCGTCTTTTGGGTCTTTCTTTCCCCTTTTTCTGTGTTGCACTGAAGAGCTTGACACCACCTGGCACTCTCTCTGAGTGAAGGCTTCTATAATGTTCACCAATCACTACTTCACTTGTTTAGATAAACAAAGCAGAATAAATTCTATCATTTTAAGATTTCTCACTGATAAACAGTCTCCATTACTTCCATGATTCCTGTTATTTTTCTGTTTCCTTAGCAGCTCTTCTGACTCAGGTGGGGGCACAGGTATCCTCTCCCAGTCTTTGTGGACCACATTAGAAGTAACTGTTTATTTTTTTTTGATCGTTTGTTTCCTTATGCTGTCAGTCAAAGAATAAATATTTTATCAAGGTTCCATCTAACCCAAAACATAAACATTCAGCTCTGAACAATATAAAACTAGTCAAAATACAAGCACAAGTCTAGAGAAACACTAAGTGGGCTCAAATGTCTGTTGCAGCTTGAGCTAAAAAGACTGAAACATTTCCACATGCCCATTACCACTTTGTGTGCTTCCAGCCTTCACGCTTGTAAACTTTACTATCCTGTTTGATCCTTAATCACAAACCAACTTGGCAGGCTGCAGTGTCCAGCAGCTATGAAACGCATGGGAAAGCAAAGGAAAAGTGGACTGCTGTCAGTTGCTTTATTCTACCTCAAAAAGAGCAAAAAATAACAGATACTCAATGTTAGATCCTATAAAAATAATTGTCAGTAGAGAAGGATGACAGGAAACAAAGGCAAGTTTATACTTACGGCATGTTAGTTCCTTTTAAGTTGTAAACGTAATAATTATACATGCCCCTTAGCTCATAAAGTCTTAGCAGTCAGAGGCATTTATTTTCTGACCCTCCACTACTGAAACCTCTCCATGCTGCCATCTACTTCCAAAGGTTCATCTCCCCACCTCCTTGGACTGAACAATAATCTGGTCCTGCAGGCCTTACTCTATAGCCAAAATCCAAATCAAAACAAACAAAAAACCCCCACCCTGGCTAGCTATAATGCTGATTTGAGGAAAAGCCATCTGCAAGCTTTAAAAAGCACACGTGCGCGCGCACACACACAGATAAAACAAAGAAACCATTTAAAAGTGAAAGCTATAATAAGAACAGTTTGTATTAAAGTCAGGAAAAACATATGGCAGAAGGCTTGGAACAACAAACAGCAAAGGAAAAAAACATTTTTTTTTTTTCTTTTGATAGCTTAAGATTCAAATACATATTCCTTATAAATTTATAAAAAAGGGGGGGTTAGCAGTTGCTAGCTGCTGGGCACAATGAACTATGCAGATTTTAGAGGCAGCATTTTCCTCTGGTCTTGCTTGCTGGGGGAGAGAAGGTATTGCTGCTTATTTAGTCTCCAGTTGATGAAGGGAAGGGAACTAATGACTGGATCAAAAGCAGAATTGCTTTTGGGATGTGTCAGGAGATGTACAATTTTTAACCTTTTTATTCAAAATTGTCTGTAAAATTGGAGAAATTAACAAACATTGACTATGGAGACTTGTTATAACCAAGATTATAATAAATAATCATATCTGGTGAAGTCTGCATGTACTATTTGCAACTGTTTTGCTTCATCTCACTGATAACCTGCTTTAACAGAGCAGTGGAGAAGACAGTCCAACCTGCACTGCAATCCCACAGGGTGAGCACCATCCCAGCATCCTGCCTGGGCTCACCCTGTGATTTCCAAATGTGCAAAGTCCAATTGTCTACAAAAAACTCCCTGCTCTCCACATGTGGTATTAAGGTATCTTAGCATCCTCTGTGCAGCCTGAGTTTTTTATTTGGCCAGTTTTTACTGAAAAGGTTTTTTGAGCTTGAAGTCTACCACAAAAGGCTGTGAAGAGGACTTAGAAACACAGTCATGGGTAATTGCCAGTGACTCACCTCGCATGAGATAAATGATTAATATTAGCCCAATTATATCTCACAAATGTTATCTTCCACTCCTTTGCTTTGCCAACGAAAGGCAGATGGTAAATCAGCCTACAACTAAGACATGAAAAGAGAAAAAAACCCACCTTCCAGACAAGTAAGTGCAAACTGACCTACTTCCAAACCAGAGTTTTAAAGAGTTCTGGGTTTTAATTACAATTATATTAAAGCAATGTCTCCTCAGAAAATTCTAAAAATATTAGAAAGGATTAATTTAAAAGCTCAGCAAAACAACAGGCACAAGGAGGTCTGGACTGAACCAAACCATGAGCTCATTTTTGCTGCTGCTTGAAGCCACATGTAAGACTACAGCATGTGTACAGGGAGACCTCCTCAGGCAGGCCTTACCAGCTTCTGAAAACCTAAAATTAGAGGATTTCTGAGCCACGAGGAGTAAGTGTTTCTTGGTAAGTACTAACTCTGCAATGGTTTCTCCTCCACGACTTTTTGTAGCACTTTTGTGAGCCAATTTTGGTCCCTGGTAGGCAGAGCAGCCAGGGATGCAGAGCAATGCAACCCCAGCACACGGTGTTGCAGAAAAAGGGGACCCCATTGTTTGCTCTGAACTCGTTGCCTGGTTATTTCATTTGTCCCACTTAGAGCTTTTAGCAGACACGCTCAAGAAAAACTGCTTCTTTCTACCTTCTCTTTGCCACTTTGGAAATGGTATCTCTGGCACCTCCACCCTATGTTACCTCTCCACATGCCACAGTCCCTCTCCATGTAATTTCCTCTCACACAAAAGCCATTTGATGAACACGAGCATCATTGTCACGCATGTCATGAGCACCACTTGCAGCTTCTCTGTGCCACATCCTATCTTTACATACATTTCTCATTTTCTCAGTCTCAGTGTCTTGGCAAAGGGTGATACTGACGACTCAGCGTTGCACGGTGCACACACAGATGTATGCATTTGCTTACATGCTACATAAGGGGAATGTGCACTTCAAGTCCATTCACCATTAACATACAGGCTTTTGGCTGCAGGACTCTGCTCCTTCACACTCTGCCAAACTTAAATGATTTAGCATTTAAACTTTCATACTGTAGATTTGTATCATCAAATTAATTATCAACACTCTTTATTTTAGGCCAGAGCAAAACCAGCTGCCAGTTTGCTGATGGAACACTTTGCTTTGTAAATGAGGTGAGGAAAATCTCAGTTTTCACGGGATGAGTAGACATGCATTTGTGCTTGACTTGTCAAGATGTTCTTGGTGTATGAGCTGCAGATCGAGGGTGAGATGTCCCTGTAACTGCTGCTGCGGCTGCAGCACTGCTGATCACTACACAGGAGAGCAGTGGTATTTCTATATGCTAAGTTAAGTTGTGTATGATGATAGAAACATAGAACTGTTTAGGTTGGAAAAGACCTCTAAGATTATCAGGTCAAACTGTTAACCCGGCACTGCCAAGTTATCACTAAACCATGTCCCCAAGTACCACATCTACACATCTTTTAAATACCTCCATGGATGGTAACTCAATCAACTCCTTGGACAGACTGTTCCAGTGCTAGATCAGGAAAGGGAAAAGTTGGAAGCACTGGATTGGGAAGACAGAGATGGACTAAGACAGACAAATGAGACTAGGACAATGAAGAATGAAGGCTTGTGACAAGCCCTTTCTCCACAACTGAGACTGGAATCTGGAAATCTCAGACTCACCACTTCAGAGTGTTGGCAAGTATCTGCAAAACCCACAGGCAGATCTTACACCGTGCTACCCCTGTGGAGCTTTCCATGTATAATCATCATCATCACCACCACCATCATCATCATCATTATCATTGTCACCACTAAGAATTATGACTGCGAAGTCAATCAGTCTAACTTAGAAAATGCTAGAAGTTGTCATCATATAAAACTTAACTCACCCCCAATTCAAACTTTCCGCCCTCCCCCATGGTTTGTGTGTTTTATTGAGCACCAGAATTTACAACTGTTCCTAGACTTGGGCCCCACAGTACCATCCTACCATAAACATACATGTTCTTTCACCATGTACAAACTCAATTGAAATTATCAGCACAGAAGAAATTATCAACTTGTTTACTGCCTAGTACACAAAGGTATCCTGGCTCCTGTTCGTATTAAAAAAAACTCCAAAATTAAAATAAAAATCCCATGAAGAACAACAGAAAAACCCTATAAACCCTTTAAATAGTGCCTCTGTGACAAAAGACACCAGTGTGGTGGCTGTGCAGTGAGAGAGGTATAGGAAAGGGGAGAAGCATGCACACACATGCACAGAGTTCTAGATAAAGGCTTGACTACAGGTTCCATCTGAACAAAAGGAAAGGGGGCCAGGAAATAACTCCCTACAAAATAAAACTTACCAGCAGCAACACATCACTTCTGCCGTAGGACTATAACTTTGTTATTTCCCAAGTTCTTGGTTTTTCATTTCTGTTTTGAGACTGGGGAATAGATGAGGGACCTCTTCCACAAAATGCTTCTGTGTACTATGTTAAGAAACTCATTTGCACTTTAAAAATCCTGGTAATGTTACTGGGTTTGCTTGAACTTCGTGGTGGCAAGCAAACAGGAGTCTCTCTAGACTTTCAAGACTCAAATATAATTCCATTAATTTTCAATTAGCAGTTTGCCCACGTACATGCAAAATAAATGATTTAGCACCTTAGTCCTGAGATACCAGAATCTAAATGGAGGGTTTTTTCTTCCTCTATTGTACCCTGTCTGCAAATATTAGTTACCATAACAGAATATCACGTAAATCAAATAACTGCCTCTTTTTCATAATCGCTCTGGCAGCTGCAGTGCCATGTTTCAATGGCTATCCACTGGAACTCATTAAGAAAGCATTATGTATAAGAAATTAAAATGCAGGGTCTATGATCTGCAGACAAAAGGATGACAGAGCTTATCAAATGTGTGCTGTGGACTTCTCATTAACTCAGGGCTTTAAACAGCATTGTCCTTTCCAAGCAGGTTACTGTGCTCAAATATCTCTCTGTTTGCAATGAGCAGCCTGTATCTGGTCTCATGGAAATTGCTCTGAAGAAAAATCTGTGTTCCTTAATCAAAATAAGATGAAATTTTGATTGGGATGAGATTGCAGCCTGAGTCAGCTATGAGGAATTTGGTCACTGCCATCCATGCATTTGGAGAGCACCAGCCCATAGTTTGACTCATGGCAATGGGTGCTAAGTAGAGACAAGCAGCATTTGTTTTTGCAACTCCTCATAACTTTGGAGAAGCAAGAACTGTTGGCTGGCAGAAAATGTAATGACAGTTGAGAGACTGGATCCACCACAACCACCAGGAAACCTTCACAAGTGCATAGGAGGGTTTCTCCTCCATTTGTGCAGAGGACCATGACCAGAATCCAGCCCTTTCTTTTTGCAAGAAAACAGGGTTCCTTCCCTCTGGATCTCCTTACACAACTCTAGGCTATTTCAGCTTCATATTCACAGTACATTAGAAGCAATGCTGCCAGGGATGAAGGCACAAGGCATTCAAAGCAGCACAAGGAATATAGCCATACATTGCACAGGGTTAATTTCTTAAGCAAATCAAATCCCATCCTTGTCTTATAAAATGTGTTGGGTTAGTTCCACGTACTGTGGCAGCCATATAGTTTCGACTCTTGTATTTGGTTTGCTTGGCAAGGTCTTGGTAGAAGGGGATCTACAGAGGGGGCTTCTTTGAAACTGCTGAAAGTTTCCCCATATCCAACTAAGCCAATGCCAGCTGACTCCAAGATTAACCCACCCTGGCCAAAGCCAAGCCCATCAGTGATGGTGGCAGAACTTCTGGGATAACGTAATTAAGGAGGAGGAAAAAAAACCCTGCACAACTGAGCCAGGAGAGAGGAGTGTGAATATGTGAGAATAACAGCCCTGCTGACCCCAAGGTCAGTGCAGAAAGAGACGGAGAAGCTGCTCCAGGTGCCAAAGCGGAATGCTCCCTGCAGCCCGGAGAGTACCATGGTGGAGCAAAGATCCACCTGCAGCCTGTGAAGGACTCCATGCTGTGGGGGAACCCTGCCTGAAGGACTGCCAAACCAACCAGGACACATCCTTCAAGGAATGGATAGATCTAACAATCAAATGATTAATGCCAGAGATTTGGCAACTACCTCAAGTTACAGAAGTTAATGTTTTGAAAAGGTTTTCTTAGCACAGATAGTGATTGTATGTATTAGACAGTTATGTCATTTGTATTTGTACGTTTGTCCCCCCTGGCTGTGTTACCTGGTTCCCTGGTTCCCTGCTTCTCCCTTGGCTAGCCAGTGATGCAATGCAATGTAAGGCTGGCCACCCCCAGTCTCCCCCCCTCCTTTCCTTCCCTTCCCCTTACCTGCCGCCGTTCACCCTAACTCCTCCCAGTTTTCCCCCCTCCTCTCCTTCCCCTTACCTGTTGCGATCCGCCCTAACTCCTCCCAGTTTCCAAGCCTCTCCCACCGACCCTATATCAGTCCCATGAGCCCATAATAAAGTGTTCCAGCCCTCTTTACCCCTCACTCAGCTGTGGACCGTGTCCTTCCCTCCCCGTTGGCACGCGATGCCATGCCAGAGCAGGTGGATGCCTGAAGGACACTGTGACCCTGTGGGAAGCCCATACTGGAGAAGGCTTCTGGCAGGGCGTATGGGCCCATGGAGAGAGGAGCTCACATTGGAGCAGGTTTGCTGACAGGCCTTGTGACCCTGCAGCGGACCCACAATGGAGCAGCCTTTTCCGGAAGCACTGCACCCTGTGGAAGGGATCCATGCTGGAGCAGTTCATGAAGAACTGAAGCTCATGGGAAGGATTCACACTGGATAAATTCATGGAGGACTGTCTCCTGTGGGAGGGACCCTAGGTGGAGAAGAGGAAGAGCATGAGGAGTCCCTCCTGAAGAGGAAGGAGCAGGAGAGATGTGTGATGAACCGATCACAGACCCCATTTCCCATCCCCCTGTGCCACAGGGAGGAATAATGTAGAGAAAATTGGGAGTGAAGTTGAGCCCAGGCAGAAGGGAAAGGTGTTTTAAGATCTGTTTTTTTATTTCTCATTACCCTAGTCTGATTTGATTGGCAATAAATTAATTCCCTGAGCTGAGTCTGGTTTGTCCATGGTGGTAATTGGTGAGTGATCTCTCACCGTCCTTTTCTTGACCCATGAATCTTTTCTTGTATTCCTCTCCCCTGTCCAGCTGAAGAAGGGAGTGATAGAGTGGCTTTGGTGGGAAGCTGGTGTGCAGCCAGTGTCAACCCACTGACAACTCTGCTTTTGTGTTACAGGTGGTTGTGTTTTACATTATAGATGGTGCAAAAGGCACCTACACCTCACAACATGGTATGTTATTGTGAAAACAACCTGAAATCCAAACAGCTGACACAAATTCTCAGAAGTTTAACACATGGATGCAAAGAGCATTTGTCAGTGCATCTGACAGATGCATAATTAGCTTTGCTCGTAAGCTTTGCTATAATACTGCTGGATTTGCAATGAACATGACAATGAAGACAACACTGGTATGCTTCAGTACAGCTCTGATTTCCCCAATGACCGCTTTTCAAAGAACATCACTCACTCACCAGAAAATTAAAAAATGCATCGGCAGACTGCCCCAGACCCTCACAAGTGCTTAATTATCTACAATGTCCTTAATACAAATAGGGGCATCAACATCGATGCTCCTTGACTCCAACTCCAGAAAGAAAAACAAAACATTTATTAAAAACAGTCATTCAATATGCATCTGGGCTGTAAAATTCACAATGTAATGATGTAAGGAAGGAATAAGTGATAGGAACAAAAAGGTTAATAGCTGATGTTTAAACACTAACAAATGAACATGTCTTAGACCTTAATAATTGAAGGGGGAAATTACCTATTTGTAACTGATATTTGTCTAATTTCAATGCAACTAAGTAATTTCTATTTGATGCTTTCAAATGCTAGGCATGCTGATAGCCAGAGCCACATGAAATACAGCTTAGCAGCAGGAGAAATAGTGCATGCCAGTGTCATGCCTTAAAACTGCACAAGACTTTGGCACCTGTTCAGATGCCAACACAAACAGAGGTTTCCTATTAGAGAGCAGCCACCACAATGCCAGTGAAGCAATCTCCAGGAGTACCAGCTTCCAGATCCACCAGCTTTCACAAATCCAGATTAAGACACGAACAAGACAAATGTACTCCTGTGGCTGCTCCATTTCCATGTGCTAATGCCTCCCTCCTGTAGTCTGTGCACCCCATTTAGGTCACCAGCCCATTAATCCAACTGGGCGCACACACCAAAGTGACTGCCTTTTCCATCAGAGTTCTCCCTGTTTTCCACCACTGGCTCTTCAAAAGACCCCGACCAGCCCTGATGCTGTCCAGAGCCACAGCCAGGCATCCTCTCACATAAAACTCAGCCTTTCTGCATCTCTGCTCACAGAGTGTCACCACCCACAGGAGGGACCTCCCAGAATCTATGACACCAAATCTTCAGCAATAAAATGTGGAGATGAAGGAGTGAAATCCTGATTCATTCAAATTTGCTCCTAACTCCACAGTGTCAGTATTTTGCAAGAATTGCTGTTCAGCATAAAGGCATCAGAGGCTTTCAGGTGGAGGATGCTGACCAGATTCTCCCTTACCCCAGCCTGCATAACACACGAGGTGGTGGGACAGGGCATCTGCAACCCACCTAGACTCCCCTGCATCACAGCCAACACTGCCCTTTAAAACAGTTATGAAAAGTCCTCCCAACGCCAAACGTTTGTAAAACTGCTGTATGGACAGAGACTGAGTTTGAGCCTGTCAGCTCACCCCAGAGTAAACAGCTCTGGTGATACCACACTGGCTCTTCATACATATTAGCTCTTGCTTCATCTTCAGAGACCTACAAAATTCATCTACTCAATGTCATCTAAAATACTTATTTTGCCCTTTCCTCTTCCCTCACCTCTTTGCTGTCTTCTGCTGTGAAACTGAGAAGGTCTTTGCATTTATTCCCATTTATGTGAGATATCAGCATAGCTGGAGCAGGAAAACTAAGATTAAAGCCCTTGAGCTCTGCCAAATGAAGGAAGCTTATACAAGTATTTTAGTTTTCTTCACTGCAAACAGATGTGACTGAAGATATGGAGTCATTACTGCTCATCTTAAATACTGGTAGGACTGACTGCATGGAGGTTCTGAGACCCTACAGAAGCAAGGAGGGGAAAAACATGGGGACATGAAACTGCTCCTGCAATTTGGTGTGTGCTTAGCAATTCATATGTCCCATAACTTTCCATGAGAATTTTTCCTCATTCCTAAACTCAGCCAAAAGATTTGGAAAATATCAGTAATGTAGATTATTGTGATGCCAACAACCTGGAAAAACAGGAACTCCAGGAAATAGAAAAATGTGAGGATTTGGTTGTGTGTGTGCATCTTCCCACGGACAGGGCACTGCCATTCATTCCTGCTTCCCAGATGTACAGAAGAGGGCCCCTATAGTGTTAATTGTCAGGCAAAGGTTCAGCCTTCTTGATACAGTAAATACTCAAAACAGTGAAAACACTTGGTGGTTTTAATCTGCACAGATCTCCTTGCAGGCCTAAGGAGGCCAAAGCAAAGCTGAGCTGAGCTGAGCCATGCCATCAATGACAACACCTCTGTGCCTGAAGGCAGGTTACCCTTATAGCAGTCACAGCAATCAGAAATATATTCAGATGTGGGATTTGTTTTGTTTTTGTAAATGTTTCCTTTTTTCCTGTGGGTGTCACTAGATGGCAGAGCCCGTCACAGAGCTTCCTAATGACACATTCCTACAGCTTTTAGTATTTGGATTTCAATTAAGCAGTAAATTCCTGGGGTTCTCAGTGGCTATCTCTGGGGTAATTACAAAATCAATATCCTTTAAAACAAACAAAGAAGGCTTACAAGTTAATGATATGAATGATCGACCCATCTTAATACACTCCATGTTTGGGATGATAACATAAATTTAACCTTTGACTCAAAAATTATTTGAAATATTATGCCTGCAGACTGAGGAGCCTCTGAAAGGGCAGTATTTGGTGCTACCAGTGGCTCAAGGGTCTGAACCTCCCTAACACTCTCTGGAGCAAAGGTAGCCACAGAGTCCTAGCTCCTGATGCTGGGATTACAAATTCAAAGCAAAACACCCCGGTCTGGATGGTTAATCTACAGCTTGTTTATATGCTGAAGTTATTGACAGCAGAAAATGAAAAGTCACCAGAAGCAGATAACCTGTGAAGAAATCAGCACAAATCCCAGGGTGAAAAGTTTGCAGAGGCTGTGTACTGCTATTATTTAAACCACCAGGGATGAAAACAGCTTTTAACAAACTGTTACTTTATTGTGAAAGACTCATTTAAAATATTAATAATATGGAGTCCACTTAGTCAAGAGACTGAACCACATTCTCAGCAACTCCTGGCATCTGCAGAAAACCCCCTGTCACTTGGGGAAGGACCTTCATCATTATGGGACTGCATATCTCCATCATAGGGCCACAAATGGCAGTCACCACAATTCAAATATGCACATACAGAGACACACAGAGAGGTATGTGTCCTGGTTCCATCCAGGACAGGGATAATTTTTGCAGTAGATGGGGCAGGGTGTGGGGGGAACGGGACACACATGGCTAGGAGCCAGAGGTTATTCTATACCACCTTACATCATTTTCTAGGGCTCCCCTCCAGGTGGTATAGTGTGGTGGAGGGAGTGGTCAGGTATTGACAAAGGGTTCCTGTGTGAATCATATGCCTCTTTCCTGTACCCTCTGTTATCAGTATTGTTGCTGTTACTGTTAATTTTCTCACCTCATTGCTGTTTCCAGTAAACTGCTCTTATCTCACCCTGTGATCTCTATCTTTTCCACCTCCAGTTCTCCTCATCATCCCAATACAGAGGGAGGGGGGAGGGAAGTGAGTGGTGCATGGTTTGGAGTGGTTTCAGTGGCAATACTATATTGAAGAATACTATTCCTAAACCACAATAATATGATATATATATATATAGACACACACATATATACACACACACACACACACGTAGGAGCAGAAAAGAGCAACTCAGCCACCAAACTACTGCTATTAACAATGAATTGCTCAAAAATGGCAAAATTCTGCTGTGCTCATGTTTGAGTTGTTTTATGTTTGTTTCTATCTTGCAGTAAAAATTCACCTTCACAACATAATTTACTGTAGGAAGCTATATATCAAATGGTTGTTAAAGCTCTCTGTCAGTCAGAGTTCAACTGGAAAATTTTGTCTTTTCCCCAAAAAACACAGAAACCAAAGAGGTTTATACACTTTGGAAAATCATTGAAAATGTTCTCCAGGAAATTACATCTCTGTTATACTTTCGTCCTATTAGTCTACTTGTCATTTACTTTCCTCCCCATGACTGCAAAGTTCTCAGAGAAACGATCAAGCTGGAAAAATGACATGCGCCTTCTAGACATGATAGCCCATTGTTACCCTGCTCCTGACAAGCCAAGGTCCTTATGTCTCAAGTGCTGCTCTTTTTGTCTTTTTCATAAGTACTGCCTGTGGGGACAGGCAAGCATGCCAAAATCTCCTTGTTCCCAGTGCTGCAGATGGCAAAAGGGAACTGGCAGGATTATGTTCTCCTTCCTACCCTAGGATGCCTAGGGCTGCACACTGGGGTCTTCCCACACTGGAGGTACGTCTTTCTTCATGGCAAAAGCAAAAGAGTCCCAAGAAAGCAAGTAACTTCTTAAAACCCATCAATTTTAAATAATATCCCTGATATCAGTGAGAGTAGCACCAAACTCAAATCCAGGGATTATAGATTCAGTCCTGAGTGACCCAGGTGAATCCAGCAATACCTGACAGAAGCTCAACAAGCTGTAAGAGACACTTGGAGTAGAAGATGCATCTTTGAAGACCAATCCTACATGACCCCGTAAGGATGTCTACATTGAAACCTTCAGGATATGAACAGAATCAGTCAATAGCAGAAATAAATGGGAATATGGGACCAGGGATCCCAGTGTATTTTTGCAGGATTTGACTCTAACAGTCAGCATCAAGGGTATCTATGTCAATACCTATAGGAAAACAGGTGATTTCAGAAAAGAACCAAGCCAGCTGTGTTACTAACTTGGTCTCTCTCTCTCCTCAGAAACTGCTTTTCCCCAGTTTTCTCCCCAGAAAACTGCTTTCCCAGAGTATTACATTAGGACTGTTTACTCCAAAATGCTGGCTTTCAATTTCATTTGCCCCAGAATTTTTTTTCGTTGGCCAAGGAAAGTCAGCACTGGTCACTGAGTGCATCCACAGCTTTTCTCTGGTTATCTGCTGGAGAGAATCATGTCCCTTTAACCTTTCTCCTATTTTTCCCCCTTATATTCAGCTCTTTTACAGGGCTCATTAGAAAAGCCTACCAGGAATAATTAAATATGTAAAGCGCTTTAGCTAATCAATATGAAAGAGCTCCTTGAATATGCACAATATGCAACTACAAGAGGAGTTTTGAAGGACATGAGGACAGGCTGACAATGTCTTGAGTTTGTATGTGCTGTGGCCACTAGGAAAAAAAAAACAACAAAACACCAAATGCCTGAAAATGAGTATTCACCATTATCCACCAGAACAAGAAGAAGCAGGAGCATTTGTTAGCCAACCCTGGAAGGAATGAATGGCTCCATGAAATGTATGAAAGTGCTAGTCTTTCATCTTTCAGTCTGCTAGGCTGAACCCCAGGTTAGCACCTACAGCAAATACAGCTCTCCCAGGGCACATCAGCACAGACCTGAGCTGAAGGAGTACAGAGAAATACTGTGCTTTCTGCAGGCTACCTTGTCATGCCTAAGTTTTGCAATGAAGCATTATAAACATTTGTTCTGTATCGATCACATGGGCCCATCTACAGGAGAAAAATTCTGTGAGCTGAAGTGTCTTTTTCCTTTTGATTAAAAATTTCCTTTTAAATATACATTAGGGAACAAAAGGAAATTGCACACACATAAGAAATCCCTCTAACCTGCACCCAGATACACTAAACTTCCATGCGTTTTCTCAGCAGATGCTTTTGTCACTAATTTCCGGGAACATGATTTGCCATCCCCATTTCAAACACTTTTAGGAATGATTTTACCAGAAAAGCTTTCAAGAGAGCTCATGCTACTCTATGTAGCTTCTCCCTCCCATGCCCCCTCCCGAGTCTCTCTCCAGTACCTGATCAGCCTGTTAGCTGTAAATCCTAGATTCTTAAACCAGCCTATTTAATCTTTGCTACCTCAGTTTAAAAAGTCTTCAAGTAAAAGTAGCATTTCTATACAGTCTTGATTTCAGTACCTGTATCCATGCGGTACCCTCAGCAAGTAATACCTCTCAGTATTTGGATGTGAAAATAATGGTATCAAAGTTATCCACAGCAACAGGGTTTCTCCTCCAGTGCGCAGTTCTACACGGCCACACACAAAAGCCTCTGCAAACAGGCTAGAACTCTTAAAGCTGACATTAAACTGATGTCTCAACTGCTCCCTGGCACATAACTCTCCCTTGAGCTGCTAAAGTAGGTAATTTAAGGATGTGAGGGTTTTTTCCTGCTTCTTTTGCAGGTTTAGGGGCTATGTCAGGCTTGCAAGGCTCCACTGCTTCACAGAGAATGAGCTAAAAGTGCAGGCAGTGTCCGGATCATCCAGGCAGAGAGTAGCTGGAGCGTGAGCATGGCTTAGAACAAGAACTGCTACCTTGGTAATAGCTTGGATATCACTCTTTCTGAACCATCTTCCAATAGCATAATCTAACCATTGCATATTGGCATAGGAAACCCCAGTTACTTTAAAGATTTCTTAGTAAGTGGTGAGACTTCTTTGTGTGCAGGAAGGAGTGATGTTAGAAACACAGAACAGCTCAGATTGGAAGAGACCTCTAAAGATCATCTGGTCCAACCTTTTATGGGAAAGGGAGCTTAGGTGAAAAATGAATGGTTTGAAATCTAAGATCATCCCCAACAAGATAATCCCTTGTCCATATCCTTAAATTGTTGCATATTTCAGTATTATCAAAAATGTTGAGGACAATGATAGCAACATTATTAATCATTCTTCTATTTACCCAATGATCATCCCTCTGATATATTTCTGGTGATATACTCAGCCATCAAAAATTAGCAAATGGCCAATTTGCAAAAATTTGCAAAACCGCCACAAATTTATTACTCTCAAATAAAATGCATTAATGTAGAAAAAAACAATAAAAGGTAAAAGCAAGACAGCATCGCATCCTAAGAGAGGAGTAACAGATCTTTCAACAATTTTTACATGGGACTGAATATAGGAAAATTATTTGAAGGCCTAGAATATATAGCCAAACTTCGTCACCTAGAAGCATATTCAGTCAAGACCTAGTTTTGGCTCTTCAAGCAATGTTGTTGCCCCCATGTACCTCAGGTCTAGACCTGCATTACTTCAGCCATGCCAGTCTCTCAATGCCTCTAGAGGGCCCTTCTTAATTCTCAGTTGCTGCACAGGATCAGGAAGAGAGAGGAAAAACTTGGGCTAATACACTCCTGCTAAGGCTTTCGCAATTGAGATTGCAATTTAATGCAAATATGAAGATTAAAGAAAAAAGAAAACCCAGCAAACCATCTCTACATCCAAAGTGTACTCAATTCAAAGCAAGTCTGTTTCTGGTGGGTTTTGACATGAGCTTTTCTATGGTTTTATATCCTCCTTGTCCTGTTCCTGTGCATTCACTGCATTGTCTTCTGTGCAGATGGTGGATGTCCCAGGCAGCCCTGGCAGTACCGTAGCTGGTGGGGTCTGGGTGACACTCACAGTAGCATCCCCTCACAGCATTAAAAATGAAGGGCTTGATGAAGTTGTATTTAATGAAGCTGTATTTAAATAGTAACATATGGCTTCTCTCTCTATTGTTCCAACTTTCTGTTATCTCAAAAACATTGATGTTCACACACTGGCAGCAATCTTAGAAATTTTAGGTTGTTTCATTTACCAAGACAGAACTTCCATTCAGTTTAACAAAGCTCAGCTGTACAAGGTGCCTGAGTGTGTTGCCTGTGCCATAAGCATCTGCCTCGGAGGTTTTACAGGTCAGCAGCAAATGCATTTCAGGAATTGAAGTTACTGGCATCATCTGACAAGTGCCCGACTGCTGGACAAAAAAAATTGAAAGGTCATTTTTAGGAATGAAAAACATTCTTTTGCATTAATTGTTCCAATTTTGTTACAACTTCTCATAACCATCATGTAAAATTAAGGCAGAAAAATTACTCTTTCAGGAAACCAATCCAGTTTTTACTGACAAACTTCCAGAGACAGATAGTTTTGAGCATTATTACAGAGCACATGCACTTCAACCCCAAACCCAGCATTTTTGTAGAATGAGTCATTAAAGCCAATTGAGCTGCTTGACCCATACAAGTCTCCATTTGCAAAGACCACAGACCTTTTTTCCCTCTACACCAACAGCCCATGCAGCAAGACCTGCATCTAGTCCCACACAAGCTGGCTGTGTCCATCTCATCCCAGGTGAGGCAAGGGAGCACTCTCCCAGTCACAGCCAAAATCCAACACAAAACTGAAATGAAGCTCAAAGGGAGCTTAGGTGGATGGGAGTATGGATCACTCCTCACCTTTTTTTCAGGGGGCACCTTCCCAAGATGCCAGCTTACCAAGTGATGAGTTTGCCAGGATCCTGGACAGCAATGATTTAAGGTTGAAGTGCAATCCATGCCTCGTGTTGAACACTTCTAAGCAGTGTTCAGTATCTCCAAGTGATGATTTACAGGGTTTGATTACCCATTCTTTGTAACAACCAAAAGTAAGATTAAAATGTTTCAGAAGCAACTGCTTGTATTAATCTCTGCAGCAGGAGCGGGGAGCAGAGCTGTCACTCAGGGAAGGGATGGCATCCCAGCTGCCAGCACTGCCACAAGTCGAGAATCATTAAAAGCAAATACCTTCTCATAAGAGACTGCAGATGGGGAGAATTGCAGCCAGGCAAAGAGAGTTTCTGAATGGTAGCCAAGACATACACAAAAGCAGTCAAAATTCACTGACCATCCTCTGCTCACTACATCTCACAGAGATAAAAAGGAAAAGCACTGTAACAGTAGCAACACTTTGTGTAAGAATAGCACATGCATTTTAAATATCTGTATTTAAATCACTTGCTCCTTTGCACCTAATAGGGAGCAAAAATTAAGGTGCAGGCAGAAGTAAGCTGGGTTGAAGGGAGCCGCTTTGGTGAGGCCCCAAGAACCAACTTCAAATATGGAGCAGTGAGATGTCAACAGGAGTTGACAAGCAAGTTGACAAGTGGGGGTGAACTCCCCACTCCCTCCCAGTCTGAGCCCTCTCTGGCTGGGCTTGGCAGGGAGAATTTATCTTTTCAGAGGGAAGAGACAGGAATAAAGAGGGAGAGAGAACATCAAAGTAACTTCTCACTAGATTTCAAATTGCACAATAACATCCTCTTCATGTGGGAGAAAATATTAAAAAAAAAAAAAAGAAAAATCAAACCCACCACTTCACAAGTCACTTTGCTATTTTAAAGGGGTTTTACAAATACCTGAACAATTGCCGTTATTAACAGTAGCTACATTTTCAGTGCTTGAGCTACAGCAGTAAGAAATGCAGCTCAGAGGGTAATACAGTGTGCTGAACATAAAACTAAATAAATCATAATTATAGATCACTCTGTTCTGTCACAAGGGGAGACAAGCATTATTTTCTCTGCTGGTCTGCCCACCCCCCTGCCTTGACACCACCTTTTTTTTCATTCCTAAAAATAAAATAAAATTAAAAAAAATAATAATAATAATAATAAAAAAAAAAAAAAAACCAAAAAAAAAAAAACCAAAAACAAAAACAAAACCAAAAACGTTTACTGTAATAATTTACTACTGAGGTCAAGAACAAGCTCCAGGGGTGGTAGTGGCAAAGAGGAACTACAGAGGGAATACAAACAGATACTTTCCTCCTAAGCTGCTTTGATGTGCCATTCCTAGAAGACTGGCTTTCTTCCCTTTATAGCTTCAGGCCTGTGAAGACTTTACACTTTTTTTTGCCTCCTTTTTCTTCTTCTTCTTTTTTTTTTTTCTCCCAGATATCCTTAACGGAGGACCTTTTCCCGACCTCACAGTAATAACAAACAGGAGATGAAAAATCTATTTGTCACCTTATCAAAGCCATCTGCAGAATTTAAGCTTTCATTTAAAAATAAAAATTAAATTTCTAGCCTTTAAAGGTTGTAGCGATAACCTTCTCTATGTGAACTGATCCACAGCTACCCTCTATTTCTACCCTCCTTTGTCAGACTTTCTTGAGGTCCATAATGGCTCCTCATAAGCAAATCGACTATTTGGGGAAAACTATTTCACACATAATGTTGGCCTGTCTTTCCCAAGTGAAACAGCATAGGTTTCTCACTGCTGATGTGTAGAGCTGATAAGCAGAAGCAAAGCAAGGCTTCTGCTGTACCCTCCATAGATTCACAGGACCAGAACATGGACACCTATAACACAAAAGTATCTAAGCTCAATGCCCATGAGTCTTAGAATTCACCAGGAGAAAAGACCACTTTTGGGTGGAATTTATCTCACCAGACTCCCCGGTCCACAAGCAGAGGCAGGCACTACTAGGTGTGATTCCTCAGACACATTTCAGACATTGGCCTTAAGGTGAACTGCTCCCAAGCTGCCTGAGGGTGAAAGATAAAAATGGCCTTGGTGCTCACAGCTCCTACTAGAGACATGGCAGGGAAATTATCAAGAAGATAAAGGCAAAAATGACTGTCCTAGATGATGGATGAGCCCCAGTGCAGAGATGAATTTTTTCCAAGTTCTCTGTTAATCATGCTGGGGAAAAATCTCTCCTCCCTTCAAACAGCTATCGCTGTGATCTTGCCCACAGAAACAAACCACTCCAGCCAAATTGGTAAGACTAAGCATTTGTCCATCACATTCACTTTCTTATCTTCAAATGAGGTCCCTTTTTCCCCAAGGAACAGACAAGAAATAAAAACACAACCAAAGAGAAAAAATAGACAAAGAGAGACCTAGTACAACCCTAGTTAGTTATGTATTGATAAAGCAGTGATTTGTTCATTCTGACCCCACTGGACAACAAGTCTGATAGAAGAAAAAAAGAATTGATTTTATTTATCAGCTGCACAGAGAGCTTCCAGTATTAAAAATTTCCAGAAGACTACACTAGTAATCTTCACTCTCATTCAAGGGTCAGAATGAGAAAGTGCATGTATGACCTCTAAATTTCAAGGTCAAGAGCACAAGGCACCACAGACAAATTAAATATATATGTCTATATGCTTTTCTTTTTCAGAAACAATTCTTTTTAAATTTTTCAAGCCACAGGGCCATCACCTTCCCTTGCAACCATTCTGATATTTTGTGACTTTCATTAGCAAGCAGCAGTCCTAATTCAAAGTAAAAGATTTGTCATAACTTTCAGTTCATTGGATCTTGTAATGCGTTCACTGGGAGAACCACAAAGATGCTGGCCTTCAATAATTGTTCTATACGTATCCACATGGAGGCATGAGGACACCAAAATCTGTTTTCTTTGATAAAAGTAAATACATTGAGATACTTGCTGTTTTATGTCTTTGCAGTGATTGAAGTCTCATCTGGTCTCTGCTCAGTACTGCACTGCCAGCACCAGAATATGATACGTTTTTGTTGGTCTGGCCTCACTGAAGATAGAATCTCCTCTCAGCTTCTTCTTTTATGCATCATAGGACTGAACTACCTCTTTTTTATTGACACTGACAAATAACCTCCTCATTTTTTGCACCCTCACCTATCTTTATCTCATCTGTAAAGATTTCATACCATTGTCTTGGTTGCTGCCAAAAATATTGAGTAGCATCAGGACAAGAAATGCACACGGAAATATCTATTGAGAAACAACCTCCTCACTGATATCCTCTCCCTAACAGTGACATTTTGACACACACCATCAAACCAGTTTTTAATCCCATCTAATATGTTCTGTTACATCTACACAAGTCAGATGAAAAGATCCAGTAGCACTGAGTCCAAAGCCTTGTAGAAATGCAAGTACAGGGTAACAGCAGATTTTATGCTAGAAAACATATTTCTCAATCCCAGATTGACAGAAACTATCTTTATTGATATAGTAGTTTCAAAATGAAGTGATGTCAAGAAATCTTTTGCTTTATGTAACAAAAATGTGAAGTATGCAAGAAGATGCAGAAAACGGAGTCAAAAAAACAGGTGTCAACAAAAGCAGGAATGAAGAAAAAAATGAAAGCAAATTCAGAGTAAAACAGTATTTTATTCACAGTAAGAGTAAAAAAAAAATCCAGCATATTAATCTGTTATTTGTTCCATTGTTTTCTAGACCAAAACTGTCTAAGCTATATGTGCTATCGTGGACCTGGACGAATCATTGAGTAATATATTGTTCCCATTATTCAAAAAGATGAATAATGGCCCTTTCAGGCCTTAAATTCCCTGACTATCAGGCAGAATAAGCCTTGCCTATGTTAGCCACAGTGTGATGCAACTGGAGCAGGGCTGCAGAGCAAAGTAATGGATTCTGAGAGGCCCGAAGCCATACTCTGTGCACTGGGGGGTGTGCTCCAGCCTGCTCCCATGGCTGCATGTCCACGCTACTGGAGTGCACCAGGTGCTTATCTCCCATTTCAGGTTCCCAAAAAGGAAGCAGATTTGTGCCCTCTGAGACCATTTCCCAACCTGAATCAAAGCCCAGTAAGTGAGGACACATGGATTTGCTTCCCAAAAATCCCTCTTGATCCAAACATATTCATGCATGTGCACAGATCCCAAATTGCTAAAGAAAGATGAAGTCTGGACACAAAAATTACCAGAAGGTTTTTAAGAGCAAAAACATATTTTTACTAGTGGGACATTTGGGGGCTATGTACTGACAAAATTTAAAGCTATAAGCAACAGATATAAGTAGAAGAACATAATTAATAAGCTTATCAGTAACAAAAATGCATATAGGACACAACTGGCACTGGGTCCCACAGTATCAGCCACTGCAGAAGTGGGATGCTGCCTCAAAGGGAGTGAAGAGTTTGCTGATCTAACCTCAGGAGATTATATAAAATATAGATACTTCTGCCTGAATCTGTGGGAATTAGTTATTTTTTTTTGTCATGCATATCCCCCAGGATGTGCCCAAGCACTTACTCCCACAGCTCACCACCTCCTGTAATTATTCTGTAGGAGAGGAATGTGGTCTCACCACGAGCCCTCAATGTAGACGAAAACGAAGCATAAGACACTTACTTGGACTAGAACTCCTACTAAATACCACAGTATTTTCCCCACAGCTTTAAGCCAATTTTTTTTTTCCTGGTACTCTTTGTCTGAAATTTTCTGAGTTTTGGCCAATATATTTGACTATTTCTAACTTTACCACAATCAAAAAAGGCATGATCCACAGACTGGGGCACAGCCCACCTTTTTTTCTGTTTTTCTTTTTGGCTTTCAAAGCAGCCATTTTCTCCATTAGATCATATTTGTTTGTTTTAGACTTCAGAAATAAATAGCAGATGACATTATGCTGCAGTTGCTGTATGTGTTTGCTTTATCCATTTTTGTATTCATTGTTATGACAATTTCCATGGGTGAACTTTTCCCCAAAGGCTAACACTCCCCCACACATTTCTATTTATTACACACCCTGCCAATGATGCACGCCTTGCTTCTGGAAGTAACCTCACGCCATTCCCAGCCACTGTAGCCAACTGTATATACTGCCCTAACAATACTAAGTGGGTATGTCTCTATCTTGTTTTAGTTCAAAATCCTTTTGAATTTGTCAGTGTTCCTGTCCTGCTTAAAGATGGGAAAGAAACAGACCTGGTTGGTGTAAGCTGAAATACTGTATTTAAACAATTCTCAAAGGATCCCAACTGGAAAGCAAATGAAAACAACAAAACTCCTAAACAAAGATCAGGCTTGTCCTGCTGCTAGTGCTCTCTGCTGCTCTGTGACACAGCACACTCTAAAAACCATCCCTGAAGAAACCAAAAAACAAATCACAAAAAACAAAGGATCCCATCACAGAACAGTCTTGAGGATCCTCCCAATGAAAACCAGCAATGGCAGCTCTGGCCACCCGTTGGACCTGGTTTTCTACCTCATCAGGTCTGAAGGCTTGACTCAAGTTCAAAAGCCTGGGAAGAACTGAGGTCCAGCTGATGGGCAATTTCACAGCAACCAAATACCTATGTCCTTCATACTGCTGTGTGTGGTTGGGTGGTGGCAGCATCTTCTTCACTCACCTCCCCACCCAGCATCCTGCTCCTCATATCAGCCTCCATGTCCCATGCTTGCTCTTAAAGGCGGAGAAAAATGTGTCCTCTTTCTCTCTTTTTCAACATAAAGCAGGACTGCAGAAGGAGGAGCCCAATGCAGATGCCTCTCTTCTATCCTGCTTTACCCCTCCTCCAGAAAAGATGTGTCTACCATAAGGGTTAAATCAATGACTGCTACAGTAAGAGCATTCTCGGGGCCCAGTCCAAGACCACAAATTTAATTCCTCCAGGAATATAGACACGGAGCAGACATGCATATTTAAAAACAAAAAGCAAAAAGTCTACCAAGCAAAACATGTTCCTGCACGCACACACTGCTCCATGAAGGCAGGGAATAAACCACACAAGACAAATTCCAACCATCTAACTTAATGCCCAAGATTATAGTTATGAAAGAAGGGAGGCAGCTGAGCCAGATGATGCAATGATACAACAGAGCATCATCACTAAGGTCTAATGCAAACACAAGAGGACTGCATCTCAAAAGTATACTTAGACTGGAAGGAAAATACTCTCACTACAGAAAACCTAAGGACATAAAATGGGTATTGTGCTATAAAGCTGTACTTTGTACAGTACATGTTTGCATGCTATACGATTAGACTAATTTCACCTTACAGCCAACATACAAACTGAGGGTTTTGAGGCCAAGTGGAAAGAAGGAGCAGAGGGAAGAATTTAACTCATTTTTCTAAAGATGTTTAATGGTTTTTGGCTTTAGAGAAATATAAATAACTATATTATCACGAGGCAGAGATTAGATCTAAAATATCGTTTGGAATGTGAAAACAGATTCTTAGAAAGCTCTGGTTTAAAGCATGTGGAATAAGGCCATTATTTGACACACTGCCCAAAGAAGTGGCATTTCATGGAGGAAAGATTCATGTGAGCATTCCTCTCTGAGACAGCAAAGACAACCCTTTGTTCTTCAAGAAAAGAAACATATTACTGTCTCATCTGGAGCAAGAGTGATTTCACTCTTTAATATTCATGTAAGAAGGCAAATAGTTCATCCTTTAAAGTTTGCTTGTTTATCCATGTAATTAATGTCATGCTTCACAGAAAAATGAGTTTGGTGGTAGTGCAATTTCTTTGTGTGCTAGTTTTTGTTCTCCTTTTTTAAAGGAAAATCTAAAATGTCAATATTAATTTTCTGCTAAGTGATTAGTGATCCATTTAATATCATCTATTACAGGACAAAGCAGTCTTAGGATGGGCTTGCTGAACTTTAACAGGTTCAGTATCAAAGTATCTGTTGATTCCTTTCTCACTTCCTCCAGTGCATCTTAGAGCAAGTTCTTAAGCATTTAACCTGTTTTTCCAGGATGATAAGTCACAGTAAACATGCTCACAGTGAAAGGCCTGATTAAAATCCTCTTCAGAAATCTTGACAGTGGCATTAATAAGTCTTTTAAAACTTTGAGCACCAGGGATGCCCTCTCCCACCTTGTTGGCAAAGCAGTGTCATCCCAGACTAGGAAATGTCCAAACCCTGTTTTTAGCAGCAGAGAAACCCAGAGGGACACTATGGCCAAGCCTATCACTTGTGTGTGGGTGTGAAGAAGGACTGAAAGGCAGCATGGAGCCTCAACAGCTGAAAACTTAACAAAAAAAAGCACATTAAGTCTGCACTGCGGTACCTGGAATCAGCCTCACAGTTGTTGATGTGCTCTCCTTCTTTCTTCTGATCCATGCAATAAGAAAGGGTCAACTTTGAAAGCTCATCAACCCTTACCATTGTGACAAAGTAGACCCTGTGAAAGTATATACTGAAAGGCTGAATTTGCATGAGTATTTCCCAGGGGAGCTGATGTTTCATTGTCCCAATCAATTGACTACAATGGAAACATCATCAAGCCTCAAGTGTACTCTTATCCTGAGAGGGCTCTCACCTCCCTGGTACAGAAGGACCTCATGACAGCTAATGTATTTATTACCAGCATCACTTCTGTAAAAGCACAGATCTGTGGAAATACTCCATACCAAACTCTTACCAAGATAAGGAGGAGTTGCCTGTATACTTTTCAGGGGATCTGAACCTACAGGTTTGCTGAAAGTTTTCCAGTGTACCATTTTCAGGGCAAGAAATGGGACCTGAAGCCCACACCATGCAGCAGCTCATCCTCTCCAGAGGAACCACAGTCTCATAAGCAGGAGTCTGAAGGTGTGTAGCAGAGTGCAGTCCCCAGGTACTGAGTGCTGCTCACATCATGTCAATCTACCCCAAAACAGTCCACAGATGCTCTCCACCATGCCCATAAACTGTGAAAAGGAGAGAGACATCAAAGAGCCACAGGCATCTCATCACCATAGGCAGGGATGTGTTAGGTCCACCCACAAGCTGAACTAGAAACTGCTTTATTTATTTGGAGAACATGTGACAGTTTCATCCTCCTTCCACAGGCGTAGGCAAGAGGACTTCAGATTGGAACAGTATTTCAACACTACGGAGGAGTGCAGGAGTCCAAAGTCATGTGTGGGCAGTTTGCTTTGTTACTCCCAGCTCAGTCCTGACCTGCCAAAGCAGGACTTACTTTAAAATCTCTAAAAGGTATGAATAGAAAAAAAAAAGCCATGATGTTTGTAAGATCAAAGGGTGTTGTAAATAACTGTCCCTCAAGCACACTGAAAGCTAACTGGCAAAAATGAGTTACTCAATTGCTGTGTGTGATGGTCAAGTTCTGCCCTGTCCTTGTGCAATACTGTGTTGTTTAAGATGCTTTTATTTTCAAAAGCTAAGGAACACCAGATCCTTGTATATAATCATGTATACACAGAACACATGCAGCACACAGGTAGTTGGACAGATACCGGTGAACAGTGCATACTACTATACCATGAGTCATGTCCCTCTCATTTTGGTTCACACTCCTTCAGCACCCCAGCTCTATCTAGCGCAAAGAAGGACATGGCAGAAGAAAACTAAACACAGAGATCTCTTCTTAATGCAAAAGTAATTAATAGTTGTTTAACTGGTCTCAGCTTTGAGAATAAAATACACATTTCTGAGGAAAAAGCAGAAATATCAGATAACAGAACTAAAACCCTTTATCTGGTATGGGTTATTTACTCCTACATTATCTGCTTACTTTTAATAACCAAGAAAAGACGAAAAAATCAAAGACCATGAATGAATACTGTGTATGGGTACCAAGATAACAGAAAGTGCCATTAAGTTTGGATCACGCTCCAGCTTTCTTCATTTGCAGAAGAGCTTGGCAGATTATCAGTTCTCCATCAATAAGAAATAACTTTTTGTACTGCATCTCTACTGGACTGTCAGATCTCAGACTTCCTCTAAACTGAAAACACCATGCATATACAGCATGCAGTCAAATGATGTATCACATATCAACTATGTGTGATACCGAGACAGGATGCCAACACCTGCCTTGCAACCATTTTATAGAGTCCTCAAAGTTTCTGCTCACATTGGTGTTGGGAGACCTTTCAAACAAGGAGAAGTGCAAACAAACTGAAATATAAAGTGCATTATTTTTACTGTGTAAATTCAAAAATATAGTTGATGCTCTGCATGTTTTTTTCCCCCTAAGTAAGCTGTAACAGATTATTCAGCTGGTTTCTCCCTCCAATTTTCTTTTTCCTTTTTTTTTTTTAAATCCCTTGAGGCAGAGCCAAGAATCTCAATGTGCCACAATAACCACGTTTACTTATTTCCAACTCCTGTCTGTAGTATCATATCATATCGTTTCAGCTCAACCTGGCATCAACATGGTGCTCTTCACTTACAAGCCCAGTAAGGAATCCAATCTGTTCCTCATTATGTGATGCTTGGGAGATATGGAAGGGTGGAAAAAAAAACAAACCAGGAGTGGAGGGGAAGTTAACAGGCCAGTAGTGGACAGAATGAAAAATGGGAAGTGAGTAATGACAGACACAAGTGTGAAGGAAGAACATGATGCTGGGATGTAGAAAGAATGAAAAATAAAAAAGGTAAAGCAGTGAGGGAATGGGACAGGTGGGAAGCTGAAAAGCAACAAGACAGACAGAGCGAGAGGAAGGGGAAGTGAGAAACCCTAAAGAAAACAAACTCTCCTAGAACAGAGTCCCATTGGTCTGTAAAGCATAGACTTCCTGAATAATTCTTCCCAGAGCTTAATTTACTGATACAATTGAAAAAAGCACAACAAAACCAATTTCCAAGGAAGGTGAAAAGCTGTCCCACACCAACCCACTCCCAATTGGCTGTGATTTCCTCTAATTGCAAGTGAATAATCAGGTTCCCCCTGGGCAAAATGTTAGTGAAAAAACAGAACAAAGTGAGCAAGGGAACACCTGCTTAATGAGTGTATTTGCCTTTACAGAAAGGCTGGCTTATTGGTGCATTATGCAGTCACAGCAGAGTTTAGGTGTAGGCGTGAGCTTACAGAGTCGATTAAGCATAATTTAATTGCATTTAAATAATTAATAATGATGCATATTTTAATTGCATATAATTTCTTTGTTGTGCAATGCTGTATGCCTTGCAAAGCCCAACTCACAAACACTCAGTAATGCCAGATCTCAGCATGCCCAGGCTATCTGCAGCCGCCTGTACCCATGCCTTTAGACATGAGGTGCAATTAGTCCAACACATGTTATTACTTCCTCCACAGCCCTGCCTCTCATGGGCCAGAGAATGGAAATAGTTCCTGAAATAAAGCTGCTGTTCAACATATGGTTTTGATCTTTGCTATCCAGAGGGACTTTATGCTGAAGGGGGGGGCCCATGTGAACCTTATGAAGTTCAACAAGGCCAAGTGCCAGGGTCCTGCACCTGAGCCATGGCAATCCCAAGAACAAGTACAGCCTGGGCAGAGAATGGATTGAGAGCAGCCTTGAGAAGAAGGACCTGGGAGTACTGGTGGATAAGCTCAACATGACCATGCAATGTGCACTTGCATTTCAGAAAGCCAACCGTGTCCCTGGGCTGCATCAAAAGCAGTGTTTCCAGCAGGTTGAGGGAGGTGATTCTGCCCCTCTACTCTGCTCTTATGAGACCCCACATGGAGTGCTGCATTCAGCTCTTCATAAGAAGCATCCAATCCAGCATAAGAAGAACGTGGACCTGGTGGAGTGAGGCCAGAGGAAGCCACAAAGATGATCAGAGGGCTGGAGAATGTTTTCTGTGAAGACAGGCTGAGACAATTGGGGTTGATCAACCTGGAAAAGAGAAGGCTCCAGGGAGACCTTATAGCAGGACTCCAGCACCTAAAGGGCTACAAGAAAGATGGAGAGGGACTTTTCACAAGGACATGTAGTTATAGGACATGGGGGAATGTCTTTCAATGAATAGAGCATGGGTTTAGGTTAGGTATTAGGAAGAAATTCTTTATTGTGAATGTGGTGAGACACTGGAACTGGTTGCCCAGAGAAGTTGTGGATGCCCCATCCCTGGAAGCATTCAAACCCTGGTTGGATGGAACTTTGAGCAACCTGGTCTAGTGGAAGGTGTCCCTGTCCATGGCAGGTGTAGCTGGAACAAAGATGATCTTTAAGGTCCCTTCCAACCCAAACCATTCTATGATTCTGCCACATGACATTGTGGACCACCTCAAAGATTAAGGCAGAGGCAACAAGATCCTGACTTTCTATGTAAACTGAGCTTAAACTGGCAGTCAGGTAAACGCATGCATGTGATACCAAAAGCCTGTTCCCTGGTATTATCTAAAAGTAGAGGTACCTCCCAGGAGTTTCCCTCTCAGTCCCCCCACAAGGCTCCCTGCTCAGCATATGGATTCTATGATCATTAAATCTTTAGTCATAAATACTACTTTCCCTCTCTTTTTTGGAGGATACAATAAGGGAATCCAGATGCTCTATTTCATTTTATTGCTGGAGCTCCAGGCTTAGCACTAAGGCTTTATTTAACTATCAAAAGTGTGGCTCTTGTCCCTATGCTTTAAAGTCACCCAAAGATTTCAAAAGCAGCTGCTTACTTGGTTTGCCATATATGGTTTGCATGATGGTGTGATTAATATGGGTTTCCTTGGAACTAGCTCAGGTTTGTTTCCACATCTCACAGCCAATTAATCAACAAGCAATAGGCAGCCTTTTGGGCTAAAGGCTGATACAGAGTACGTGATAAGGGCACTGAGAGACGCCTGAGGATCTGCATTACAGGAAAGAGGTTATTACTCTCCTTTCAGAAACCATCACACTTCTTATGCCAGCCATACTCATATATAGTGAGGCTCCAGATAAACCGGATTGTGACAAAACCCAGTGAATCCGAAAGTAATGGTGTCTCTGCATCAATGTGTATGCACAACTTACCCAGAAATCTAGTGAAGAGATATGACAGATAAAACTTAGAAAGAGGTACACACAAGCATTTGCTGCTAAATTCACAACAGTTACGTTCAGAAAACTCCATCAAATCCTGTACATTGATCTTTACATTACAGGTAAACATACATCTCCTGGCTACTCCCTCAAAGATCCCAGTAATTTCTGTTTCATTGCAGATTAGTTTTGTTGGGCTAAAACAAGAGTTGGCAAGACAGCCAGACTTAATTTGAAAACAAAAAGAAAAATGCAACACTTCCAATGATAATTTGTTCCAATGGACTGTAAAAATGTGTCTCATCTTCTGTGTAAATTTGTCTACCCCCTTTGTACTCTTTTTCCATTAGTGCTTAATGTTTTCTCTCCTTGAATGTAGTTAATATGCTTGCAGCAAAGAACTAGCCATTTCAGACCATTTTCCTTCCAAAGCCTGTTATTTCAGAGTAACTACATACCAAAGTTAAAAATCACAGAAAGTGTCTAGACTAGTGTATTCCTCCTGATAATATGCTTACTAGGCAGGATTACTGGCTAAAGCTCAATCTAGCTGGTCAATTGTAGTGCCTTGTTTATTTAATGCTATTTCCCAAGGCTTTACAAATTGCCTGTATAAAAAAGTCTGCCTGTCACTGAAATAGTCCTATTCTTCACCACAGATTGGTGGCTGAGTGAGCCTGAGCAATGCTGTGTAATGGGGAGCCAACTGGCCAAATCACAGAGCGGCTCTACCTGACATAACCATGGACATCTATTCTACTCTACTCCTTCAATATCACAGAGCTTGTAATATTCCAGTGTAACAACTATCCAAAACCAAGCTGGTATTCTAACCTTAATGCAGAGCACTCCTACACAAGAAAAGATCTTTTTGATTGTCAGCTGCATTAAATGCCATATGGAAATAACTGGCTTTGCTATGCAGGTGCATGCACAAACCCACACTTGTTAGTTGTTGGTACCACCACCTGGTGTTATGTTGCCCCAAAATGTCTTACACAAACATTGTTTCTGATGACCTTACTACTTGTCCAGACTGTAACCTGCAACTGCCTGAGATTTCACAGGGCAGACTGCCTGCATCAGAGTACCTCTGAAATTCATTGAAAACAGAAAAACCACTTATGACACATAATAAATCAGAGCTATCTGAAAACTTCTCCTGTCCGTGTCTTTTGCAAGATGGACTTTGAATTGGCATGGGAGCAGCCTTTGAGTCAGAGTACTTGATTTTTTTCTCTGTTAAATGCTGCCCATTTTCTCTCCCAAATTACAAGCCTTCAAAAAATTGTCACTCACAAACACTTCTCATTTCCTAAAAGTTCAGAACTGATCTGTGCCATGTCCCTGCAAACCAGATGAGATCCTGTCAGACAGGATGTCTGATGCTACTGCTGTTTCTGGCTGTACCAGGCTTCGCTACCTGTTTGTCCCAGAGATGACTTCAGGCACTGTGCATGTCAGTGCTCTTGGCAGCCTCCCAAGGCAGTTGGAAAAGTTTCCAAAAACATACAAAAATTTGAAAAAAAATAAACCTGCAAGTGAGGATGAGGGGGAGAAAAAAGGGGAGAATACAGAGAAGACGCTATGTCAAAGAGGCTGAGGAGGAAAACCAAGGAATGAAAACCTCGGAAGTCGGAAGATGAGATTTGGGACTGTACGTACAGGAGGAAACTGTGACTCCCACAAAACCAAGATTACAGTTATCTGAACATCATAGAAGAACAGATCTGTGACTGTGAGCCAAAGACAGGAAAAGATGAAGTTACAGTGTCCAGCAAGGGCCTGGAAAGTAATGAATGCCCTGCCAAGGAGGATGGGCTGGAATGAAAGCCTAGACAGTGGCTAGCTGTCTAGGTAGTATGGATAGCTAGGCCAGGGAGATGAGCCAGAAGAGAGAAGATGAGAAGGGAGGAGGATAAAAAAAATGTTATACCAAGGATAGGCAGAAAAAGCCTTTGCCTAATAAGCTCTCATACAGAGCCTACAGTGAGACAATTCCTGAATCTCAGTATTTCAAGGAAAACAACTGCAAAATCCAATGGAAAAGTGTGTTACATTCATGCCTAATGCTGGCTGATGCTAGATAGTCTGTTACTAAATGGATTTGCCATTTATCACTGCCACACAAGGGTACTTTTATATTTTTCTCTCCCAGCCAAGGAAATCACATGCTGAAAACTCTGCTGACACTACACAATCTGTATTGTGTGTGCCCAGAAGCAGTCCAAGCTCTTCTCCCATGGTCCCTGTCTCCTCCTTGCCTGGAGGCAATGAGGCTGCTCTCAGATAAGTCAGGACCAAAGAGCTGCAAGGGCTTGTTGTTTATGAGGATGCTCATGCCACTTGCTGCATGAGATGGAAGGAAGAGAGGAGGAAAGTGTGTTAGAAGAACAGAAGCTCAGCTGAAGGCTCCATGGACAGGGGCATCCCAACCCTTCTACCATAGACATGTACTCTGAACCAAGGCCTTCCTGGGAAGCTTCTAATAGCACACACCACACCTCCACCTACCCTGGCTCCTCCAGATGTAATGGTCTTCAGCAGCTCCAGCACATATCCAGTGCTTTCTTAGGGGTATGTGTTCAGACAAATCAGGTACCCAAAATCATCTACAGAAGGAAGCCTTTTGCGTTGTAAATCATTTCCTATTCAAATGCTACTCTACAAACTTCAATTTGAATATAGAAGAGAAAAAAGTTAACAGTCATTCCAAGCCCAAGCACCACTCAAGGAGGGAATTGAGCAAGGTAAAAATGACTGCTCGATCCTTTAAATTCAAACTGATGGATACTGCAGGGCACAAGACAGGAAAGGCACTACGGGCAGCCTTCACCCTGCAACTACTTAGCCATGAATGCTTGCCTTCACCACATTATTAATCTTCTTTTAACATAATTGTTTGCAAAGAATAAGCAAAGACACGGTTTGTTCTCCTAGTGACAATCAACTTCGTTCCTCTATGACTGTGACACCTTCCTTTATATTTTATTTAAACAAAATAGTAAATACATATCACTGTTTTGAAATTTACCTGGTCAAACCTCGGCACAAGTTGTGTTTACTTTTACTAAGAGATATTGTTTCCTAACAGGCAGAATTATCTGATAGGAAACACAGCTAATGTAGCACAAACAAGTTATTACATGGAGTCCAACAAGGCACATGATGAGCAATCCCAAAATCACAATTCAATGGGGTAAAACACCACCATGCAATGGAGTAAAATAACCTGCTTCCAAGGCTCAGAGACTGAGTGGGATAGAAATAATTTTAAATCAATTGAGTTACTGTTTCTTGGCAATTTGATAGAAAGGAGAAACAGTGTAATTGGCAATCAAGTACTCCTTTGGGAGCTTCCAAACAGCCAGCTGGATTTGTAAATGCATGTTAATCTGCCAGGGCCAAATCCTGCAGGCACTTAAAATAGTGGGGTAAATTGCATGCTGGATGTAAATTACTCCACACAGGGATGTAAGCAGTAAAGGAGTACAACTCGCATGTCAAAGGAATGCTGCTTTTGTCCTTAAAAGTAAATAAAAACTTGCTTTCACTCCCCTGCCAAACCACAGAGTTCATTGAATGTAATCAAGCACAGATCTACTCACCCATTACTTGCTAAGCAGTAACCAAATATAGCTCAGGGACGAATATGCAGTCTGCATGATTAATTAGTTGGCATCTTTATCTCTCCTTCAACCTTTATATGCTTAATAATATCTATTTATTAAATCAATGAGCATGTGCATAACACCGAATCCATTAGTTTATTTTAAGTCACTGTATATAGACAGGATTTCATGGCAGGAGTAAACACTATGGACAAACTATTGGAGTCATCTGGATCCAGCACTCAGGAGTGAGAGGGGACACTGATGATGATCTTAACTCCAAGGGAAATGCACTGTTACAGCCCTTCACATATTGTTTTCAGGGTTTGCTTTGAAAAGAGTAACATTCCAACTGAGCTAATAACCTGCTTGCATTCCTCAAAATAATTTCTTTCCAGTACTGATTGCCTTTATCTGAAAAACACAGAGTTTACCTAATGTCCCATGTTCTGAAGAAAGATGAACTAGAAGTGACCTTTCTTGCTCACTGACCAGACTGTTCAAACGAACAAATTCAAAAGGAAAGATGCTTCTTGCCCATGACTGCATCTCAAAACCAACCAATCAAGTGTCACAGGTATTTGACTTAGGAGAGGTGGCACTGTGCCCTGCAGAGGACTCTCTCTATTGCTTTTATGGCATGAGGCCAGCTGACTACCTAAAAATACTCATCTAACTTCCAGATGGCAAAAGTCAGGTGGGATGACTCCCACTCACTCTGGCATGATCCTGAAGAAAGGGCTGACTGTCTGCAGAGCATCTCCAGAGAACTTCACTTTAGAATCATAGAACAGAATGATATCCTGAGTTGGAAGGGATCCACACAGACCAGAGTCACACTCTTGTCCATGTACATGACCACCTCAAGAATCACACCGTGTGCCTTAGAGTGTTGTCCAAATGCCTCTCAAATGCTGTCAGGCTTGGTGCCGTGACCACTGGGGAGCCTGTTCCAGTGCCAAACTATCCTCTGGATGAAGAAGTGATTCCTAATATCTGACCTAAACCCCACCCAAAACAGCTTCACTCCCTCGGTCGGTTCCTATCACTGGTCACCAGAGAGAAGAGATCAGTGCCTGCCCTTCCACCTCCCCTCATGAAGAACATTGGTGGAGTCCTGACAGAAGCCCTGCATTTACATAAAATTAGTGAAGGTTTCTTCGGTCTTTTTTATCCACGTATCTCTTCCAATTTCAAACTCAAGAGGTGTTTGAAGTCACTCATACAGCCAGGTAGCTGCAGGGACAGCCAACCTGCAAATAAATCCTTCAAGGTTTCTTGAGAGAGGCTCTGGGATGTCAAGTGGACAAGCCAGGCCAGCATCTTCTGGATGCCCCAGGCAGTCTGCTATCCTACTTACTCCTGCACTGAACACAAGTGGTTTCTGGGGGATTTACAAGCCAATACGGGAAAAATATGTGCAGTTTAGGGAATGATAACTACTTTGGGACTGGCACTTTATAAGCAACACAAAAGGTGTGGAAGAATAAATTCTTCCCAGGTGAAGAATAAACGTAACTATATCCTCCTCCAGGTATTTCTGCCCTGGTAAAGAATAGATGCTCCAAGAGGCCAAATTTTCTCTGACCCCATTAAAATGCAGCTTTTCACACTAAATAAAGCAAACTGAAATTCTACAATTGCAAAGTAATTCCGGGGGGGGGGGGGGGGAGAACAAAAAAAACA
>JAWWEE010000001.1:36759663-36771052 GCA_035221455.1 Xenops minutus | reverse complement strand
CCCCCCCCCCCCCCCCCCCCCCCCCCCCCCCCCCCCCCCCCCCCCCCCCCCCCCCCCCCCCCCCCCCCCCACAAAAAACACATAAAATTCCCTCCCACCTCCTCTACCCCAAACATTTCACATCCTCTGAGGAAGCAAAATCATGGTGTCTGTATCAGTTCCAAAGGTTCAGGGTGAAACTAGCTGCCTCCAGGTGTAGCAATTCAGCAATATGAAAACTGAAGATGCCTTCTGCTATTCCTGAGACATTTCAGAAAAATCACCTCATTCTGCATCTGGCCTGAGACTGTTATCTGAATGCATCTCAAGGAAAGTACTGTGACATCCACAACAAGCGTTTTAGAACAAAACCAGACTAAACAGAAGAAAATACAACGGGAAGTAAAATACAGCACTATTTCCCCAGAGATGGCTCTATTACAGCCTCCAGTAGTGCGAACTACCACAGGATTACTTCCTTTCTCCTGGTTATGATTAAATACTAATTTGGAAAAATGTACCACAAAAGAGGAAAAAAAACTCCAAACCTTGGGAGTTAAGAAAAAGATTCCAATGGTCTTAAAACCAAGGCCAAAACTCAACACAATAGATACAGGCTGCTGCCTTCCTTCACTTACACTTCCTTTTTCCATTCTTTCCTACATTCATACCTTTTGCTAAGTTTTTTAGCTGGCAAGCCTCCAAACTGTCCCTTTTAAACCCAAAGCTTGCTGGAAGACTTCCAGCCACTCTTGCTTTACATCGCCTATCCTGTAGCTCAAAGGTCAGGTAAGAAAATCTCCCTTGCCATGCCAGCAGCAGGACTGCAGGAGCAGCACCCTGGGAACCCGTACTTTCTTGCAGAGGGATCCAGATGTCGGCGCCCAGGAGCATCCCAGACAGTTCCCACTGTTGGGTGGCCATTGGCACGATTCAACCAGGCACTTCATAGGGATGTAACCAACAAGCAGATGTTAAGATGCATTCCTTGGCCTCTGTCAAGCAGGGTGTCAATCAGCAAGCACTGGAGGTTTGGGATGAAAAGCAGGGAAATTCACTTTTTTGCTCATATGAAGGGCAGATACTTGCTAGAGACTGAACTGCAGCATGCCACCAGGCAGCGGAGCTCTAGCATGGGTCTATTAGAGAAAAACATGAAACTCAGGAATCTCCTGAGATAAGCAGCAAGGAAAGAGCTCATCAGAAGACATGGAAGGAGACAGAGCAGGATAAGACAGTTTATTTTTGGCTATGACTAATACAGCATTCAGAATAAGTCCTTCACATCCAAACTGAAAGAGGCAGGAAAAAAAATGCATTTATGTCTATTAACAACCCTAAACAGAGTACTTCAGCCTTCTCTTTGACTAACACCTTGATTAAAAAGTATATAAAAAGAGCAGGGATTTTGCATTTGAACCTGAACAGCAGGGATGAAAATCATCCCATTTTCACTGTATAAAGATCAGAAAGTCTATTGTAAGGTAATAATTTCATTTTGATTATAATTCTTGAAGAAAGGGGCCCCCTATGTGTGCCTCCAAAACACAACTTTTTAACTTACAACACTAAAATGCTAAGAATACTGCTGCTGCCAAGCTAAGAGATAACAGTGTGACGTAGTTGGAGACTCTCCTCTCAGTATGGCAGTTATTTGCCCTCCAGACAATATATGACATTTCTTCAGAGGAAGCTGTCTGCAGTGGAGAAACTGGAAATGGTTTGGAATTTTACTCCAAAACTGTTTTGTGATTAGACACACCTTTGTTCTTGCTTCTTTCTTTCTCTCTTACTCTCCCTTTCTTTTTTTCCCATCTACTAAACCCACAACTAATACAAAGAATTCAGAATTGGGAAGTTAAAAACATTAGCAATTATAAGAATTTACTACTTTGAGAAACTCAGAATGAAAAATTCAGCTTCTCAGTTCATTGAAAACGTTCAGCTTAAAACCTAATGTTAACTACAATATACAGAAACTTAAACCACTGAATTGAATTATTTGGCAATATTGTCCCAAACTTGCTTAATTCTTAGTTTGTGAAAATATTTTGTTTGGGCTTTTTGGATCAATTCAAGAAGGAAGAACCATCCAAATACCTAAGATACCCATTGATGAAACTAAGATGACACATTAGTGGATCCTAGCCCCTACACATTTGGAGCAATATTAAATGTAGACCACCAATATTCTTGTTTGTTGCTTGGCTTTCCACTTCTAGAAACTTCATCTGAGGGATAAAATAATAATAAACCCTACCAGCACTACCTCCCTTGTCTAATAGGATGTACCTGAGCAATCGCTGAACTCAGCCCTTCATTGTGCGATGCCAAATGGACTGTGAAATTGTTTACCTTAATGGATAGTGCTACTTTCTCTTAGAAACCGAATGAAATTCATTTTGTAATCTAAACCAAACCCACCAGATTTTATTCACTTATAGTGAAATTGCTTCTGTCATTTCTCTGCTCACACGGTCGGTAACTCACTCAAGAAGGGGAAACCTCTGCAGTCACATCTGCACCTCTGTCAAGCACAGACCATGCAAATGCAAACCATTGTGCTAAGAGTAAGAGGAGCTCACCAGACCCCTGGCACTGACACCTACCAACACAGGCAACACATCCTGCAAAATGAAATACAGGGAAGAGCCTCTGGATTTTAATTTCTGAGTCAAGAATTGTCATTTTTTGGTGGCCACACAATTTTATATACCTAAATCTTCAACCACAAAAATAAAGCCCAAAAGCAAGTAAACAGAGAATAAAAAATGAAACACCCCCCCAGGACTAGACCCAAAATAGTCTTTACTGGCCTTCCTGAAGGATTGTATCAGCAGGTCCCTATAGAAATATATGGAACAATCTCCTCTTTTGAAATACTGCATGTGAACAGAAGAAGTCACACTCTGGTCTAACCCTCAGCATAGGAACCACAAGTAGGTTATGACAGTGACAAATGGGGTTACAAGCCATCCAAAATTCAATCTCATTTGATGTTTAGGTTATTATTAAAGTAACACAAGGCCACAACAGAAGATAATTCAGAAACTGGATGAAACTCTGAAGCACAGGATTCAATATCCCTTTCAAAATTGTTAACATCAATAATGATAAATATCCATAGCTTAAAAAAAATCCCTTTTAAAATACAGAATATCTTCAAATTGCTTCTTGCAAGTTATCAAACTGCTATCAGATGGCAATGTTATGAGCCATGGGCTATAAATTATTAAGTCTCTTTCCACAAACAATGTCATAAGCCCCTAGAAATTTCTTCAAATTTCTCTTTGGAAAATTCTGTGAGAAGTAATTTTGTGACACAAAACCAGTATATGGCAGGAGAAAAGGAAACCTCCATAAATCCAAACTCCTCCATTAAACCTCATGAATTTCAGTAAATTCAAGTGCAAAGACCTGCACACCTGGGGTGGGGCATTCTAGACAGGAGTCCAGACGCAAAGAAAAACTCACTGAGAGCAGCCCTTTGGTGAAGGACTTGGGGGTTCTCGTGGATAAAAAGCTAGGCATGAGCCAACAGTGTGCACTTGCAGCTGAGAAAGGCAACCTCATCCTGGGCTGCATCAAAAGCAGGTCGTGGGAGGGGATTTTCTGCCTCACCTCTGCTCCTGTGAGACCCCACATGGAGTGCTGCATTCAGCTCTGGAGTCCTCAGCACAAGAGTGACACAGACCTGTTAGAGAGGGTCCGGAGGAGGGCAATGGAGAAGATCAGAGGGCTGGAGCACCTCTCCTATGAAGACAGGCTGAGACAGCCAGGGTTGTTCAGCCTGGGGAAGAGAAGGCTCCAGGAAGACCTTACAGCAACTTCCAGTACATAAAGGGAACCTACAAGAGCGCTGGAGTGGGACTTTCCACAAAGGCAGGTAGTGACAGGACAAGGGGAAATGGCTTTAAATGGAAAGAGGATGGGTTTCGATTAGGTATTAAGAAGAAATTCTTTATTGTGACTGTGTTAAGACACTGGAAAAGACTGCCCAGAGAAGCTGTGGCTGTCCCATTCCGGGAAGTGTTCGTGGCCAGGCTGGATGGGGCCCTGAGCAACATGATCTAGTGACTGGCATCCCTCCCCACAGCAAGGGGGGTGGAACTAGATGATCTTTAAAGTCCCTTCCAACCCAAACCACTCTCAGTTACTATGATTCTAAAGCTGAGAGCTGCAGCGTTTGTGTTCCTTTTTTATTTCATTTTACTTTCTGAGGGAATGTAAGAGGAAACAAAATCTGAAATTGCTAAAACTATAAATACCAGATGGACAAAACAGGGCAAGCTGTAAAAGATGTAGGGTAGAAAAAGAAAATGGGGAAAACTCCAGCATAAACAGTTCTCTGATTCTCCATCCACCCTGACTGTCCATGAAAATAAAGGAACCCAGGAACCTCACAGCGTGAAAAATAATGAAAATGGAGAGCAGATGATTTTCAGTGTAATGTAAATGCCACAAATGATACTCCCTAACTTCTGAATAAACAAGTTCAAATCCAAGGAAAATTAGAAGGAAAGAGTTAAAGCTCTCTGCTATTTATTCTCATATAATTTATACAAACAATTTACAGAACATATTCAAGCTTTGCTTTTAAATCCATCTTCCTTTCAAATTAAAAGGAAATAACATACTTTGACTTCAAATGCATTTAAATTAGTGTCTTAACCTGAACTCTGCTATGGAAAAAAATGCAAGTCCTTATCTTGAAATCTTCAAGATTAAAAGCCCCTTTTTTGAGCTCCCAAAATTCAGACATGATTCTGGGTGAAAGAAAAGGAAAGAGAAAAGATTCCTCTTCTCCACTCCAACGACACAAGACCATAAAACAAATCCTTTTTTCGGCAAAAATACTGGAGCCCCTACAAAGGGGAAAAACAAAAAAAGAAAAACGAGTCAAATTACTTTCATATTATCGTCAAACTCCTCTGTACTGAAACCCTAATTTTTTCTATAATCTCAGAAATGTAAAACTGTAGTTATGCTTTGCCAAAACTAACAAAACAAAGAGCTCATAATGCATCTAAAATCGTGGCAAGAAGAAATACATGGAAGAAGAAGAGATGAAGTTCATTCAAATCAGACGGCAGCAGAACCAGGAGCAGAAGAGGAAAGTCCACCACATCTAAATATGGAAACAGTGGGAGAGACAGTTGACCCTTGACTTGATAACTTAGGGTTGACTGACAGATATACATCACCCCTAAATCTCACTGCCTGTGTCCAGAAGGCTAAGCAATTCCTAGATGATATTCCGGTTACTCCCATCATTTTGTTAGTACATCGGCTCCACTGGATGTACTACCCCAGGGCTCAGCTGGGCTCCACTCCACGGACACACCACATTTTACCTGGCTGACATGACTTGGCCACAGCAAAATAAACTAAGATTAACTAAGACTGAACATCACAGAGCCTTAAAGCACAAATCAAAAGTTTCCTGGGTCTGGTTTCCTAATGAAAGAGGCAAAAATTAAGCAACTAATTGGTGTCATTTTCTGCAGTCTTGGAATTCAGTTCGTATTTCATTTAAAGGCACAGCTCTCCAACTATTCTTATGTGTCTAGTCCAATCTGGTCTGACAGACTAGCTGTGCAGTCAGTGGAGAGAGACAGCCATTTCCAGGGGGCAAACCATCCTCAGAAGGGCCTGTTACAGAGGAAGCTCAAGTGACTAGATTAGACACAACAGGGAATTTCTACACAACTGATGTCAGATGAAACATGCGTTACACGATCTCAATGGCAAAACGCAATGCCAGCAAGTCTTTCAAATATGTAATCAGACTAGGCTGTAAACAAACTTCTTGATGCACTCTGGCTCCAACAGCCAGACAGAGCTTGGTCCATCCCACACCAGGGGGCTAAGACCAAGCTTGTACTCAACACAGAGATGTTAATACCAGTATCAGAAGTTTATAAGGGATAAAACCAAAGTGTGCTGACATTTATCCTCACACCACAGAAGTTTTCTAGAAAATATGGAAACTAGTTCAAGTAACTTCTAACAAGAAAGAATCCTTCTGCTGATTAACAATGAAAAATCTCATTACAAGCATCACAAGTTGCCTTTTCAGTTAAATCTTTACAACCACGTCTGCTTTCCCTTTGCAATCGCTGTATTTCACAGCAACCACTGAATGTAGTTTATTTCTATACACAGCCTGGGGAAATCACCAGTTTGTGAAGCAGGAAGTCCTCACACTTGGCATTGGTCTCACAACATAAACTAAGTGCACACATGTAATTTGATAAACACTTGGTTAAACTAGTTGGTTAAACACTAAAATTACTAGATACTAAAACTAGTTGGTTAAACACTAAAATTACTAGATACTAAAATTACTAGAAATTAATTTCAGAAGTATCCCTCTTCATTTGTTTGAAAGTTTGCCCTATTACTAAATACTGTTTCACTAAACATTCTATGCCACATACGTGCCTTCAACTCAACCTTTTCTTATAGTTCAGCTTAAATTAGTAACATGTTCAAGAACTGAACTGGTGAAAAATATTTTAAAATGTTCAAAAAAATTAAAATATTTTCTATGAGAGGCCTTACCATTTCCATGATTCACATGTCAGGCAGGTACAGACGTAACCAAAGTTGCTGGAGAGCTTGGTCCAGGCTGCTGCTGCCCCAAGTAGAGCCCACCACAGAAAGTAGGATCAGGGATGGCATCCCATGCTCAAGAAGTGAGCAAAACATGCTCAGGAAGCAAAAGGCAGAGCAAGGAATTGCCAGCCAAGAAGAAAATCCTGTGAGGGGTAACAGCAGCCTTCAGCTGGCCTTCCCACCAACCCAGGAGCACTTTGGGAGCAGCCAAAGCGATATGTCAACAGGATCCAGGTAGCTGAAGTATGTGCTGGTGTAGCTGCCAGCTGAGAGCCTATGGTGTTGGATCTGCATGGAAGCACCAATCTGGGCATCTGCAACAGTTTGTCTTATAAAAAAACCAGGTGAACGGAGATCTCTTTCAACTGTATGACAGCTAGAGTCAAAGGTTTGGTACTTATGGTGGACCTACCAGTGTGGATGAGAAGAAGATAAAGGAACTGTGTCTGTTTAGATTGGGAAGAAAAGGTTAGTGCTGGCAGAAGGCAATCTCATTGCAGCCTTCCCAACAAAGGAGAGGCTGAAGAGAAGAAAGAGCACAGAGAGGTGACTGCCACGAGTGGCAGGAAGAGAAATCTCTAATGAAAACTCACAGCCATAAGCGCGGTTAAGCACTGGAACAGGCTTCCCAGAGAAATTTTTTCAACCAATATGGACAAGACCTGGAGCAACTGGACCCAACACTGAGTTTAGATCAGGCTGGAGCCAGAGGATGGGCTAGAGGACCTCCCAGCCCAAAAGGTTCTGCAATTTTCTGATGTGCTTTGAAATACAGATTGCTGTATTTTCTGAAAAATCAGACCATAAAATTTCTGTGTATTTTTCTGCCTTATTTTTTTTTTTTTGCCTCTTTTCCCCATCTGCAATATGTTATTCACATCAAGGATAGCATCCCAGTCCAGATTCAGATTCCTAAATGTAGGTGTCTGTGTGTAAGCCAAACACCAACGCTCTCCTCATGCTCTATGAACATCTGAAAAATCAGTTCCCTCCACACCAGCATCCAGTGCCATTTAATGTTCCCCAGTGTATTACCTCAGACATCCTCAAGGGACTGACAGATTTGACAAATTATGCATGGACCAATACTCCTCTATGGCTCTAGCAGGAGACTAGGTATGCAACGCTGGGGCATATGAAATAGCCCGATAACCCTTCAGATGACCAAACGTAGGTTCACACTCAGAAATGCCTGTCATCATGCCCACAAGTCTACATTTCAGGCCTCCGCCTGGGGCTGAATCCTAACCATAATTTCCCCAGCTGTTTAAGGTCATGATGAAAAAAAAAAGATACAATGAGGAGTGAAGAGCATCAAAAGGATCCCAGTTAAATATGGAATTTATCATGTTAAAAAATAGTGAGTTGGGCCACAATAAATGAATGACAAGGGAAAAGCAAAGTAATGAACAGTCCCCAAAATACTGTGCTTTGAATAATAAAGACCATGCAAAAATGCTACTGCTACTGCTAGTGATTGCATAATTAAAGAGTACTTGATTATGCAGAGAGTGGACAGACTAGCTTCACGCAAGTATTTCCCTTGCAAGTTTTTGACTTTGTCACCTTAATCATATTCTTTTAATGCACTGTCAGTGTGCAGTGTTCCAGGCACAGTCATGACTATATGAATACTAAAGGGTAAAATTTTCAAAGACACTCAGTGTTGGATTAATATTTCTCTCCCTGAAGACCAGGGTAATTTCTTTATGCTTCTGACATCTTCCTCCCCCTCCTCCTCTCCCTAGCTTGAGATTTATAATGTAATTTTATACAGCCTTACTTTTTCTTCTTGAAATCATTCTTGCAGCTTTATGAATTATATCTATAATATCACGTCCTGAATACCTATTTTAAGGAGTTTCTTTTGTCCTAATAGTTCATACAGAAAATTGGTGGAAGCTGGCAACACTCCAATAAAATCCACATTCAGTTATTCCATTAAGGAAAAAAGTGAATGCTTTTGCATATGCACTAGCCTACAACATAAACTAGCACGTAGTTGTGAAATACTGACATTATTTTACAGCACTGATATAGTTTTCTACCAAAAGCCCTAAAATGAAGGGTTTCTTCAGGGTACAAAATAAAAGCACCCAACCTTAAAAATTATAATTTGTCAGCACTTAACTATTTAAAAAAAAATACTTTATTTCCAATCATACTAAATAACACAAATCGCCAACAGCTCTACATGCTGAATGCATCCAGATGCATTTCCTGACTGTAAAGAACCAGTGATATAATGTGGCAAGAGACTAGTATTGTGCTCATTAGATCACTAAGCAGCAGTGCTTACAGAATATTTAACTAGACTCTACAAAGATATTCAAATGTAGCTGTCAGAATGTACTTTGAAATTTTCCACCTAATACAAAAATGCAAGGGATGAGAAATTATCTCCCTATAAAGGAAAAAGTTCAAGGTGAATGTTACCTGATTAACTCACTTTGTTATTAATTAAATTCAATAAAAATCCCAAATATGGCATGCCACCCTTTATTAGCATTTCTGCAGAAATAAGAACCACGCTTATCATTCAGCCAACAAAATTTAGTCAGAATTAATGAACTATCAAAGAATAATAACATAGCAGAGGAGGGAGTTAAGTTCAAAACATGACCATGAAGGGAAAAAAAGCAGTATCTCCTAGAGAGATTTATAAAGAAGCAAAGCAATTACTATGCAATTTGTATATATTTATTTCTACATATATAAAATATATATGTATATATTTAACCCTATTACATACTCCATATGTACTGCCCACTATAGAAATAGCAATTTTTTTAAAAGTACTTAAGACATTCTTTTCATCATTAAGAGCAATGTGACATCAGAAACATGGTTCCTTACTCTCCTTTCAGTCTTAATTGGAATTTTTTTTTTAATTTAGTCATGCAATTCTTACCTCTTACAATATGGCACAAAGACTCATTTATCTGTAATATGAATTTGCCAAGAAATGGCCTGAACAGTATTTGTCTGTGAAGTCACTCCAGTTTCACTTTAGCCACCTATCACACCTTTCCAGCAGAGAAGGCAGATTTACTTTAGCAAGGAAAATGGGCAGCATTGCCCCATTCTTTCTGGACATTAACAATGAAGATTAGCCTGGGGAACTCTGTATCTCTGTTGCTCTGCCAAACTTTTGGGGTATAAGCACAAAACTACAGCCTTTGTAGCTGTCTTCTTCCAACAGCACAGAAATGAACATTATAAATATTCCATATAAATTTGTATTTCCATGTAAATGGAAAATTGCATTAGGTGAAAATATTCTTTTTAATCACAAAATACTTGTTTCCCAAGAAGGTATGTTCACACTAGAAGGAACTTCTATGGTACAGCCCTCTGGCACTAGGACGAAAAAGGTAACCTCCAGGAATTTGAGCAGAAGAATACAAAGACTCACTTTAATACCCACTTAATATAAAAACATTGCTAAATCTGTAACTTACCAGAAAGCTGTAACAAGTATTAATTGATGTCATCCGTACACAAGGAAGAATCCATTTGTGACCCAAATGTCATGAAAATCAACATAATTACACACTTTATCGTTCGGGTGATTTTTTTCATTAAATTAGGAGTTCAAAGTGTGAACTACAGTTTCAACATTTGATTAGCTTTATCTCATGGTGCGTGTTTCCTTCCAGCTAAACACAGGGAGTAATGATGAGAGTTAAATACATACGTGCAAACTGTGAGACATACACGGGACATTAAAAGTTGAAACATGACATTTTTCAATTTTAGGAACTGGCAGTCAACCAGAAGGTACCAAAAAGCTACGAAATTTTACTACATTGCTGGAACATAAGAAATAGGTAGATCAAACAGGGAGAATAGGATCCTTAAAGGACTAAGGAGACCATCAGGAGAACTATTAAGAAACTCTTAATCCCTCCTCAAGGAATGAGACAGTGCTAGCCTCCAAAAAAGAGAAACCTCAAAAAATGTGATATTTGATTCAAAACATAAACATGCCTCAAGCTAAGCAGTTATGAAGAATGTTCTCAGTAAATTTATCCGTGAGACAAATCCATCACTCCCATGAAGCACAAAACAGATTGTATTTTGGAGACAGAGAACTGTATTCCCTCATGGTACAAGTAATTTAGGAGGCACCATGGTATTTACTTAGGGAATGACTAATTAGGTATGAAGACAAGGGGATAAAAAAAGAAAGAGGGGGCCTCCTAATGTGTTAGAAATATAATCATTTTTAAAAATGCATGAACTGCAGCTAGAAACAGGGTCTCAGAGAGAGGCCAGGGACATGTCAGAATGCAGCTTCAGCTCTCTGAATTAGTGGCACGTGAAAGGGCTTATTTGTTACCATGCCAGATGCTTGGGCATCACTGAAGAAATTATGAGCCTGAGGAAGAAGAAGGGGCCAAAGTGGCAAAAAGGAAACCCTTCTAAATCAGTCCAGCATGAGCTGTGCGAAAGAGGGGCAGGTATCTGGGCGTGAAGTCAGCTCCAAGATGGATGCTAAGAAGGAAGAAGATGGCTTTCTGTGACAGGAAGGGCAGGAGTACTCTGCACTTTGTATCTAAAAATATTTGTAAGAAATATAAGCATGAATTTCTACCTCTTGCCCAAACGCAATCACACATCCCTGCACTAATAAAAATCTTCCATAATAAATGTTCCCACATTTGGGACATTTAAAATGAGGGCCTGTTCCAGGAAGAAAATAGGGGTCCGACGGGATGTGGAAGCCGAAACTGAGACACTGCAGAAAACTTAACCCAAGCAGCAGTTTTATTACCAAAGGTGGCCAAGT
>JAWWEE010000001.1:36648390-36759563 GCA_035221455.1 Xenops minutus | reverse complement strand
CCATCTTTATCAGCCTGTTTCCCATAACTTGGCATGAGAAAACCCAGCTTCTCACAGGTGGCTGGGCCAAACACAGACCAAAAATACCCACATTGAATTCTACCCGAATACAGGGCCTATGATCATAATGCAAGGTGTCAGGAAGATCATTAACTTACCTGCAAGGTCAAGGTAATTATGATCACTGATATGTATGACTTCATCGTCATGTACTCAAAAAACTCAGGAACTGAAATATTTCTATTAAAAAGATACATTCTTCAGCAGGCTTCTGTACACCCACACATGTACTTATCCAATGTACCACTACCCAAACAGAACAAAAATATATTTTAACAAATCTTGCACAAAGTCAAAACATAATTCCTTTTACAGACATGTTAGTCCACAAATCTGCTTTTTTCATTCAGTTTAGACTGCTAGAATCTCTTATGGACATCTATTACACAGATCTGCCAAATCCATAATTTCCTTCTTGACATTAAGTAATAAATACACAATGCAGACACACATTTGTCCTTTTCAAAATTCAGCTGAAATCCATTTCTTTAGCTAAGAGCATGACCTGTCCAAGTCACCTTCCAAAATTCAGAAAATCTTTCTCCACTGAGGCATGCACTCCAATCTTCACATCCTGGCTCCTACTTGAAACAGGAGCTATGTACATCCAAGCATCTGACATTAAAATAGGAATTTATGCTTTGAGTGCCATTGGCATGTGGAAGTGCCATTCATAAAGCAGACACTCATGGCAGGTCTTACTGTTCAGACAGAACCAGAGGACACCAAGATACATTACTGAAATTTTCACAAGGAAAATCCCATGCAAGTTGCTCCTGAGCCCATAACGTTCTACATTTTAACCTGTTTAGCCTTACGTGATATCTATTAGCATGGAGGATGGTGGGTTAAACTAATGGTGAACATCATATTTTCGAACAGTTACACTCAAATTGTCTCCTTAAGTTTACTCCTAAGAGGGGGTGTTGATGCTCAGACCAAAGTTCGTATAAGGAAATATCTGGCTCTGTATTGCTTAAAAGTGTTGCCTCTGGGGGGCTAATGTAGCTCAAAAGGGGTCTGTAGTACACAAAGCTTAAAAAACTGCATGGATGCCAGCCCTGCTGATTAGTGCTTCAATTCCATAGTCAAATGGAGGTCACTGCAGTAGGTGTTTTTCAAAGAAAATGATTAGGATGGAAAAGGATGTAGGGAGGATTTGCAAGAGATGAAAACAAATGACACTGGCCTTGTAATAAAAATTCTGAGTGCAGCAGGGAGGGGAAGATGTATCATCATTAGCTCATTTACCGGTTGTGAACTAGCGAGGGCTCATATCCATGAATCTTTTCAAGCTGCATGTACATTTTTAAGAAGGCAGCAAGCTCTAGCACGCACTTGTGAGATCAGACCCAATGATCACACAAGCAATATGCACCCAGAGAGAGAAATAACAGTCAAAGTTGTCTAGCTGATGTACTGCTGAAGTCTGTCGTACTTCAAATGAAGCAAGAGCCATGGCAGACAGCTCTAAAAAAACCAACACGTGCTCTGTTGGGGGAACTCTCCTGCTGGAAGAGGTAGAGCACTTGCCAGCTACTTCTGCACAAAACTAGAATCATAGACTCATGGACTCATAGAATGGCTTGAGCAGGAAGGCCCCTTAAAGATGCCTTCTTTAACTAAAGATCTAGGTCCAACCCTCCCACCACATGCTGGGAAGCCACTCTCTACATTAGGACTTGGTTCTAGTAAGTTCAAACACAAGTTCTGACCCAAACCCACAAAATTAACCATTCAGGGCAGCATGAGGACATTGGCGTTCTTGTGGCTCTTGGCCTTCCCTACCCATATAGAAACAAGGTTGGATTTTCAAACTTACCAAAGAACAGACTTAGGAAATCTGACTTGCAGTAGAACTTTGTGCTCCTTCATTACATGGGCTACTCTGAAGAACAGTAGGAGCACAGTAAGGCTGAGGTTCATAAAAGAAAAGACACCAGATCTGTGCAAGGCAAAACCCTTGCAGGGGGAGGCACCACTCCATCTTCCACTCCAGGAAAGAGAAGCCTTCAGCCACAAGAAGAGAGAAGCAGATCACTGCAAGAGACAATTCAAGGGGCTGGCAGCCATTCAACATGAAGATTTATTGGTCTTGTTTTGCCAGTAATGGCAGAAGATATCACAGTGCTGGCCCCTTGTATACAAGGAGTAAAAACCTACAGATTATGCAAAGGGAAGAGAAGAGACAAAATAGCAGCTGTGAAAGGAGAAGATGATGTCGAAAGAGGAATAATCCTCAGTGATGTTATGTGATGTAAATTAAAACACTGGCATTTATAAGAAGGCAAAGCTGACTCTTAACTTCTTCCCCCATGCTCAATCACTTCTCCTTAGGAAGGAACAAGATTGTGCTGGTGAAGAGGCTGTGGCAATAGGCATTTGTATTTACAGAGGAATTTAAAAGCCTTAATCATACCAACAGAAGACTCTTCTACATCCAGAGGTTGCGAGCTGACTGCAAGCACACCTTTATTCTCAGTGGCATTTTATCTCTGGCTCAACTCTTCATCTACGTAACTGTAGATGGAGGCTGAAATATAGCTTTCTTGAAGAGCTGAGTTCAGTAAAGCTAATCCCATTCCAAAACACTCAGACAGATATTTAAATCCCACTGGCTTCATTGGGTTAAAAGCACTCAGCTGAATCAGGGCCCAGTGCTGGTGGCAGAGACAGTAAGAAAACCCGTGACAGACAAACAGGAAGAGAGGACCTACCAGGGGATGTATGAATTTGCTAGAGAAGGCTTGGGAAGGGAATAAGAGACAGAATTAAAAAATGGGAGAAAGCTTTCTAGTTAATTAAAGATTAAAAGAGGTAGAAATAGGATGTGCCACACAACTGAAGGTATGACAGGTTCACAGAAGAAGGCAGGAGATTACTTATAGTTTAACACAATTAAATTAATTCCTTTTAATCTTTTTATATACACTGTAAACAAGATCTCTCTATCCCATGAAAATTACCTTTTAAAGGCTGGGTAAATACATTAACTAATCCTAAAATCCCAGAAATCCCAATTTATTTATTTATTTTTTAGGAAACAAAAGCAAAGCAGGGAAGAGCTCTGTAAACAGTTTTGACCTTCAGAAAGGCTGGCTTTCTCTTTATTTATTCCGAAAAAGAAACTGCTTCAAGCAGCTAGGGAAAAAAAATGGTCATTTAAATTGAAATGGCCACACACCTCATTTGCAGTGACCAAGAGGATGCACCCTAAACATTTGCAATATTACAATAAACCAACAGAGCAGACAACTGCTACCAGCACCTAGAAATAAAGTCAGCTGAGAGATAAAACTCTCTCTTCTCTTTTTTTGGAAAACAATTTAAAAAGCAGTCTAAAAGCATCTAGTAAGAAACAGCAATTCTGATTATGGCTCTGAGTTTCCTATTGACAGTGACTTAATTATTACTATCCCTTCATGTGCTCAGTGCCAAATACTGTAATTCCTGCTGACACTAGCACATATGTTGTACTTGTGTCCCAGGTGAAATAGCAGCACCCTGCACCAGCAGTGGGGCAGACCCAATGGGTGCTTGTATGCTCATTTTGGACATCATGGAGGGACCAAGGCCGGCCTCAAGGCCCATCACTGTCACAGGCTGAGCCCCCAGGGCTGCAGGTGCTTGGCATGATCTAACTCCATGTTGACAGGCAAATGACCGCACAACACAGTCATCTGAATTGTGCAATTTCATTTTCAAATACTGTTTTTTCAGAGCAGACCATCCCAATGAATAACACAACCGTGCCACAATATTACTTCTGCTCATTTTATATACAGATATACAGGAATTCTGAATAGAGCCTAAACAGTTCCTGTTTCACCCTGATATCAAGGGTATGACCCATCATGCTCAGCAATATGGAAATCTCAGTTAACAACAAAATAGAAACGCTAATTTGTCTAGGAGTCTCTTCATGAGAACAGAGATATCCAGCTATTGCTTACTGCCCTGTGCCCATTCAAGAGAAAAACCATATCTAAATAAATAACTAGAGATGAAAACGCTGATGCCTCCCATGGTGAAGAGATCTGAAGGTAAATTGCAGGAAGGTTACAGGATACAGATATTGCATTAATGAGAAACGTGGTCTTTGGGATTTTGAGTTCAAGTTTCAGGAGAATAAAACTCAAATTCAGCAGCTGCTGCCATGATATAACAACTGGCAAAACAAATACTTTTTTAAAATATATTTCTTTTTCATTTGTGACACTATACATTTTGCTGCCATGACAACTAAATGTTTTCTGCCCATCTGTCTGGTGACAGAATAGATATATACATCTGTTCATGAATCTTGTTTTTAAAAGACAGATAATATTTTCCCAACTTTTGTATGTTTTTAAACCTCTCTTCAAAATGAAGCAGAATATTGCAGTTTCTCTGAAAGAGTGGACCATAAATCACACCACACAGACAGTATGTTGCCCAGGAGACACTCTTAACATCACTCATTGCAACCACAAATGAAAAAGTCAAAACGGAGGCTGGTGACAAGGCCCAGGGAACATTACCTTCGGCATATGTTCCCTCCCCCTATTGCATTTGCTTATCACCATTAGCAATATGACTACCTAGAGACCAACTTCCTTACTGGCTGATTAGAAACACAAAACCACTTTCACATGAAGAAAGACAGTATATGAAGAATTAAGGACAGAGAAATCTATTTTACTGCCATGTAGTTTAATAATTCTTTAAAAAGCCTTGTAGTATCTTCCATCGAAAAGCTTCCACGTATTTAGAACATATAATTCAATAAATAAATTAAGTTCAGTGACATGCATCAATTCAAACAAAGCTATAGCATGAATAACCTTTGTGTTTGCCTAGACCTTAGGTATTTCCATTGAATTGAGAAGTCCTTTCCTGCGCTACTGAGCCCTGACCATAGAACCAGGTCAGGCTGTAACACTGGCATTTAAGATTATTACCAAACACAAGAGATTCCTGATATCTTTAGGAAGATTTCAAGGTCTGTGATTAGCTCTTGTTTAGTTAAAAACTGAAAAAACACAGTTGGTTTTAGAGTTAAAGCACTGCAAGGTGGAGACGAGGGGTTTTGATGAGGAATAGCTTGGAATTTAAATTGTACTAGGAAAAAAGGTACTTTTGCTAAAAAAAATAAAACAAAACAAACAAAAAAAAAAATCCAAGAAAACAGAAGGTCAAGCATCATATGAAAGCAAGGGGAAGTCTGCAACTCTGCTTGTGGGGTAGAAGTCAATAAGGTTATTGAAACAAAGAGGACAAATAGCAGGAATATGAGATAGCAGAGCATCCACTACCTTTTATGCCACACAACACAGCAAATGTTTTGGCAAGGCAGTGAAGCCATGCTAGACGCCTTCCTTCAGCACATTTTTGAGCCAAAATACCACGTGCTGCAGGCAGCATTAATCTGCTTCTCCAGCTTCTGTGTGCTGCCTTAAACAGACTGGCCCCAAGCCCAAAAATGGGAATTAGTTGCTCAGATTAATTCCTGTCACCTCTCTGGTGATTCTCATACTAGATTTTAAACATGTACACCATGGCAGTGCTCCTTATTGACACAGAAAATAGTCTGTGCAGACAAGTTAGCTAGCAGCTGCTGGAACTGTTTGTTTAGGTAAATGAAGAACGATTCTTTGAATGAGCTCCTCATCCTTCTGTGCTTTGCTCTTATCTACAGCTTTCCCACCTTACTATGCTCACACTGCATGCATCAAACCATGACAAGGAAGCAGAAGCTGCACATTTCTGACATTTATTGCTGTCTATGGTCCCACAGACAGGCTTGCTGGTGGGCATGCTGGGCTGGAGGTTCTCATGCTTTCCAGTGGGGAATCCAGCATGAAAACTCTGGTTCTAATTAATAGCAGAGCCCCATCTCAGTCCATGCCCTTGATAAATTATTTACGGTATCACAGGAAGTATTACCTGCCTCAGAAACACCCAAGCAGCTTTTTCCCATGGTGCCTGAGAGGCAGAAGTACAATTTCAAAAAACACCCGAGTCCACCAAAATGGTCTCCCATTATGTCTTAAAAGGAATGCTTTTCTAAAGCAAATGTTCAACAGCCCTTTCTATCTGTGGCCATCAGCACAACAAATAACAAGAATGGCTAAAAAATTTCTGTAGCTGCATTTTTTATTCCTTTAAAGTGATGCATCATAGGACTAGTTGCAGCATGGAGCTACAGCCAGCCCCTTGGCCAGGCCAGAGACAGGGCAATTATGGCAGGCAGCGACAGTCACGATTCATCTCACTTTTGATACTGAAATTTATTTAGCATTTTGTTTCCACCCAGCACTGCAGTAAGCTAGGTTTTGAAGCATCACTCACTCCTGGAAGGCTAAAAGGAATGATCAGGCAACCTGAGCACATGGCTGCTGGGTATGTCCAATGCAGTCAATGTAACATTTCTATAGTTAATTATTTGGAATAAATGTACTGTCTTAAATAGGTCACTAAAATGCTACAATTCTACTTGGAGATTGGATTGGTAAGAAGTGACTCCTGAAGGGACTCCTCCTTTAACACTCTCCAACTCCAAATACCAAGCGACTACATTACATGCAGTCGCTGCAATGCATTTTCATACGTGTTTCCATCAAAATCACTCACAGCATTTTAAATCTATTAATCATGTGAGCATCACAACTAGCACAAAACTGCCTTTGACAATGTGATGATCATTAGACTTATTGTACAGACAGGTAAAGTGAGGCATGAAAAGGTTAGTCATATTGCCAGAGGGATTCTGTCTCTCTCTGTGACATGTAGTAAGCAGCTTTATCCATCTGATAGTTGTTCTGACTTGTGATTTCAGCTTGAGGCTCAGGGACCCACATCATAAACACCGCATAGCAAATAAGCATCCTAATCAGCTAACACACCGAAACCCCATGTTAGCACACATCTTGCTCGCTCCATCACAGCTGCCTCTGCCACACCAACACCAGGACAAAGCAGTAGCTCTCACCACACATTATTTCCAAGCCATTCTTCCATCCTGCTAAAATCCCTTCTGGTTTATCAGGACAATTCTCCATCAAGCAATCTCTACAAAACACGGAATTACAAATTTCCTATATTGACAAGTAAATGTCTATGTATGTCTCAGTATGAATTTCAATGACATGGATTATACCACTACAGCTCTATGTATGGATGCTCTCAAACCCACAGGACCACAAACATCCAAAGGATAAAGGATCCATGGCTCCTTTACCAGAGGTCCCCATCCCCTCCAGAGACTTTGCAAGAGTATTGAAACCCTGTTGCTGAAGTGGACTGGATTACGATTGACAGTGTGACCACATGGTTACTTCTGACCATATTCAATGCATAGATAGAGCTCCCAACTGTTACCAGAGGAGTTTTAATTTGTGGGTCTAGAAAAACAGATTTTCTGAGAATTAGCTGGATTTTATCTTTGCCAGTAACAGATTAATGCTCATTATGAAAGATTAAGTAATTAAAGGAAATCCCCATGAAAGAGCTGAAACATATGCAAAAAGTTTTAAACACTGGAATGTTTACACAAAGACAACAGGAATCCTTCTGTGCTCCTAACAATATAGAAGTACAGCACTTTGCAATGCAGCAATGGCTACAGCCTGCAACATCCACCAGCTGAATATTTTTTTCCACTTCCAGCATCAAGAAATTCAGTCTTTATACCTGCAGCACTTCTGACATAATTTAGATATTACCTTCCATTTTTAGAGAGAAGTTGCAATGGGTTTTGACAATAAATTGATGAGGGACCAAACTTTACAGTAAGGAGCCCGAAATTCATTAGGTCACATTTATTAAACAGATTTTACTATTTATCCTTTAGCCAGCACAGCTAAATGCCAGTCCTGTCCCTGCCTCATAAACAGTCCCCATCTCCTCTCCAAATGTCACCACAGGCACAATCTTCCTTTTTGGTTATTTTGCCTTTCTCCGGAACACTCTTTAGCTCAGAAGCAGCTTGCTGCCCACGCTGAACTACACAGTCCGAAAAGGAAGATACCTTATTAAAGGCAGAACACCACTGGGATGCAAAGGAGCCATGCACTTGCAAAAAGCATCTCAACCTCATTTAGCAAATGTCTGGTGTAACTGCTCATCATGGAGATGAAGACACAACATCAATTTGTAGGTACAGAAGGCACAGAACACACTGCCCTATCCTGGTACTGTGGGAGTAAAAATTGCACATTAAACATTTGTTGAGTTTCCAATGGAAGCTGTATCAGTAGCTCACGTGGGCTGAGTCTGCTGCATTCAGGATTTCTTTAAAGAGAAGGATGAGGCAAGTGTCTCTGAAGAGCAGAGTTGGGAAAGGTTAAAGCGGGGGAGGCTGCTCCATACTGGGAAGGCCCCCGCAGATGCCCAGAACACTCAGTGCCACCGAGAAGAATCAGTCCCAAAGACTCACTGAGGTTCCTGTCCAATCCCTCTCCAGCTGCCAGCAGTCCTGAGAGCCGTGGGTAGCCCAGAGACTCTGGTTATCCCTGGATCAGGCCAGTGATGGTGCTTGTGCCTATCCACTGCTCTAACAACTAATATGGCCAGTGGAAGTAGAGCTGTGCAAACCAGTACATCCTTACAGACCATTTCAAGAAGGAACAATAAAATCCAGTCCTTTTAAAATCAGCTCCAAGATCCTGTACAGTGTAAGAAGGGTGGTCTCGTGTGGAAAGACATGCTGAGACTCAGAAAAATCTGTCCCATCTGCCACTCTATGCTATGGCCAAGTACAGCTACATCATAGAGATGCTGAGACCTGAAGCTCCCACTTTTTTTAATGAATTTCTGAATTTTTTTTCCCCTCACTCAAAAAAAAAAAAAAAAAAAAAAAAGCCCTCAAACTATTAAAACTATTAACTTATCTGCACCTCTCACACCCTCTCAGTAAAATGGGAAACTACACAAACATTTTACATCAAAGAGCTTCCTTCATTAAAATGTGGAAAATAATTTGTGTACTTTACATGAAAGGTGTTTTGGGACTGTGAAGTATTCTGGCAAATTTAATTAAATCCCATAGTTATTCTCTTATAAAAATAGAGCTTTTTGGATAAAAAAGTTATTAAAAAATTAACTGATTCACAATAACTGGTTTTTTTCTTCTTGCAAAATCTTTATAAACTTTACAAATTTATATTTATAAACTAAACTCGTGGTGAGAAGCAAAACTATTTTAATTACCTATGTGCAAAGTTACACTTCCAAAACACAAATTCTCAGTAAAATTTTCAAACGAAGATGAAAAATCCACAAATAAAGATGCACATAATTCTTTAAGGACTGCAGTGATCTAAAATCAGAAATTAATTTGCTATGCATATTTTAGTAAACCCAAAAAAATGAAGGCTTCAGTTGTGAAGGACGGGCAGATCTTGCCATCACACCGTGGAAGCAGAGAGCTGTTGAAACCACCCACAATCAGATTATTCTCCGGCCAATGGAAACATTTCTTCGCAAATAGTTGTGACATAAATTAAAGCAGGAAAGTTTAATTTCATTCCTTATAGTCACTGGAATGATTATATATCAGTGCTAACCGCTGTGAGCCCAGGTTTATAACTAAAGACTGATTTTCATTGGCAAAAGCAGCCACCTAGCTTGAGTCAGACACAGACCTTAATATAAGCTTAGCCTCAGAGTTGCACACCTTTCCAGTCCATCACCTCAAAGGACTGCCACTCATACATTTTGCTCGACTCCAAGATGGAAATATCATCAAAGTAATTGGAAAGCATTTCCTAAGAGAAGTAACTTCAGGCTGCCTCCCTCTTTAGGGGTGGTTGTGGCAACCAGACTGTTTCCCCAAAGTAACAGATGTAAAGTTGAGATGTAGCTGGCTACAAAGACGTCTGAGAGCAAATAATCAAAACGTGTACCTCAAGGGACAGGCAGGGAAGCTCCACAGCATGTCCTGATGCCCCCAACCATTTAGATGGGGAATGTGTTGGATGGTAGCACCGATCCCTACAGACCTGCACCCCACATTTTCTTTCCTATTCTCCTGATACGGAGAGTACGGAGGAAACAAAGAACAGTCCCACACCTGCACACGCTTCCTGCTCTGATGGTGCCCTGCAGAAACACTTGTTACATACTTCTAACCACAGCTGAATGGATCTACCCCTCTTCTGTTAACTGGGCAAAATGACCAGGTCAATGCCAGCGGACAACTTAACTTTGAGAAACACAAAAATGTATTAGTGCAAACACCTAATGCAAACCAACTGCAATGAAAACCCCATCCCCACATGCATGCTGGTTGGCTTTCTCTCAGTTATTTCTTATTGGCAACACTTCAATGCTAATAAGACACCATAAGTGTATAAAATGTAATAAAGATGTTTACATTAAACAGCAGAATACAGATTAAAAGAATCTGTTCCATGAGGGCTCATCTCCAAACATCTATTTTCAGGTAAACATGTATAAGTGAATAGAAAGAGATCTGACAGTGGAGAAATTTTTTAATTTCATTTTATTTTTACCTTGCTGGCAAAGACCTAAAAAGTTCTAAGACTTGAACACTTTAATTAGCCAAACAGTCTTAAAATATGACACAATTTTTTAGCGATGAGAGCAAGAAAAACTTGGAAGAGCTTTCCAAGCAAGTGCCTGATTCATCATTACTTGTAGTCCTTAAACTGCAAACAGTACCTTTATAAAAAGTACCCTTTAATTCAGTTTCCAAGGTAAATCCTGGAATCTGCCTATGTACTCAAGAAGGGGAAGAGATATGTGACCAATCCAATGTTACTGCTCCAAACCAGACCTACAAATTCCTGACTAACTGTCCAGTTCTACTGCTTCCTAAAAAGCAAAAAAACCTGCTGCAAGATTGGACAGCAGAATGTGTCCCCAGTTTTATTGGCCAGTGGAGATTCCTCTCTCTTGGATTTGTTACAGGAAGGGATTAGGCAGTGCACCAAAGTGGCTCCATGTAATCTTAGACATAGTCCAAACAGCTTTTTCTATATATCCCAGAAAAATAGGACTCCATATTGCCCTCCATATGCTCGTAAGCTTGCAGTTTTACATTAGCAACATTGCTTTCCAATGCCCCTTGGCTTCCATTGGTTCTTTGGAACAGCCAAAATGGATTTTACTCCAGTTTCCTCTGAACTACCATGAACTGCTGATCATGGTCTGAAGTGACGTCAGGATAAAGCTGGTGCTCACATGCTCTGACTGAACACCAGACACTGGAAGTCAATTTTCCTCTAATATTATCTGATTACCTTGTGGCTTGGTCCCTTTGCTGGCACCTTGGGGATGAGCATTCTGTAGGAGCACCTGGGTATAATTTAATGGGTGATGATGCACAAGATAATATAGGGGTCACTTCTGGGCTTATACACTAAGGGAGAGAATAACAGAACACATGCTAATAGAATATGCTCTTAGAAATATCTCTCAAGGGTAATAAAGGTGACAGGAGGAAATAGAGACTGCACATTTCTTTATTAATAAATAAATTACTCAGAGATTGACTCGGAATGTCCTAGCACCATGAGCATCCTGAATAATAAAGGAGATTCTCTAAACATTTTCCAAAGAAGGGAAGGCATGCAAATTACAGCTAGCTATAAAAATTGTATGTTGTGAGCTGTTTTATGGGGTATAAAGACTAGAGAACTGAACTGCTTGAATGGAACAATTCTGCATGACTGGCCTCACTTAGGAAACTTTGAAAGTATGTCAGAATGATTCTAAGAGCCCTTTGAAATAAATATTTTCATAAGGTGATGCATTGTTTTAGGGTTCATATTATAAAAAAAAAAGTTAAACAAATTTGCCCCAGTGAAACTAAGACAAGTCTTGTTCCTTTACTAATTTACATCTAGAAATGACAGGGAAATTATAAACACATAGACACAGAATTTATATAAAAAATACTATTTTTCTACAACTAATTTTAAAGAAAAAGAATGTTAGTGATTGCTTTCCTAAAGCTGGAAATATTAAATGAAGGAATGCCTGCACTATTAAGAGCTGCTAGAGATAATTTACAGAACAATGATAACACAGTACCACAGGCTCAGAAATAGCTGCTCCTACAAATGCTTTATTAATGCCTGACACAGCTACAGGTTGACAGACCAAACTTTGGCCAGGACCATGCTCTGTGATCCATCAGGCACACTCCTTCCCAAAGAGGCTGCTCAGGAGTGACATCATGGACAGGCTGAGGACCGACAATCTTGTCATGAGTGGCTGCTGCAAGTGCGTTCCCTGTAAACATCCCCCTTTCCCAACCCACATCCCAGCAACATCCACTGGCACTTCTCTTGTGGTATGGACTTAAATTACTTTGAAAACTGGGTTTGGAAGCCTGGCATAATAAAGTGGCTCCAAAATACTGGCTCTGGGTAATGAAATTTGCCTACACTCTGCAGGCAGGTGAAGAACATCTGTAACACTAATGCCTCATAACTACTGAATTCAATTCTACCAGTAAGTCCACACAGATTTACCCACTAGCTTCTACATGCCTTCATAAAACTAAAACAGCAAGAGAAAAAAACCCACATATCACAAACCATTTTCATTTTTACTTGATTTTCTTTCAAGGAAATGCTAGCAATGATCCCACATAAATATTTATCAGACCACTCAAGCTGTAGTAAATGAAAAGTATCCTTCAACTTGCACACAACACAATGAAAAACTATTTCAGAAGACAGTGACAATGTGCAAGGAGTAAGGCAATAAATTCATTCTCCTCTGCCAAATAAACATAACATACAGGCAGGTCTGCTTTATTGTAAATGATATCACCTGATGTTTCTAGTTTTCATTATTAGTTGTTTGAAGCCATGATTAGGGTTTTCCAACACCAACTGGCTTCTCCAGCCACAGTTTGTCATGAATTTCTCTTGCTCTCAAGGTACCTTAAAAGGTCTTCAAACAGAAGATCAGACCATTATCCTTAGCACCCTAAAAAAACCCATGGAGTCTGTAATAATTTGAACTCTACCTCCAGTTAATCGTATCTTCAAGCTTCCAGCAATGTGAAAGACTGGACTGGCTTATAAACATGAATTTCAGGTCTGAAAGCACCTAAAGATAACAAGTTAACGGGATCATCTACAGCTTGCATTCTTATCAGAGGTCCTCTACAGGGGCAGAATTTAGTGCCAGCTAATGGCTAAATTTAAAGTTCTAATGAAAATCAGGGGACTCAGATTCCTGAAGAATCTTAGGAAACGAGGTTAGTAAGTTTTGAAAGCATGACTGAAGTCCATGCTTATGGGCTTTGCAAGAACATTAAAGATCCTGTAAACATTTAGTTAATACCACTATTTTTTCTTCGTGTTCAATTTCAATGGGACTTATGATGTTTCAGTGCTTTCCTGAGAAGCAGCAAAAGACTTATTGCTTTAGTTTTCCCACTGAGTAACTCCCAAGTGTAATTACTCGTTGCTTGCATCCCAAGGCACTGCCACACTGACTCTGACAAAGCCTACATAAGCCTCTGCAGCAGAAGATGCTGTGTCTAGTCTCTCTGCTCCTCTAGAACTCATTTTGTTCATTTGCTATTACAAGTGCACCCATGGGTGGCATAGGGGTAAATACAGAATCTCTTCGAGTGCCAGGCTGTTACACCAACATGTAGAAATACTTGCCAGACTAAAATGTGGAGCTAGAATAAAAAACACTGTTTAGCTGAACTACAAATCATTAAAAAATGAGAAGGAAGATTCCAGCATTGAGGCTAGGACTGATCTCATCTAACTTAACCTTTCAAGAAGTCAGGAAGTCTCAATAATTGTCCAAATCTCCACTGCAGCCAGAAGAGAGGTTCTGATAGATGGTATTTAGTCACCCAAAGCAGGTGGTATCAAAAATCCATATGCATTTGTTGGACTCACAACCAGCTCCCGAGACTGCAAAAATACACCACTTTGCTGTGATATCAGCATTATGAGGGTGTACATACCAGAGCTGAGAAAATCCAGGGTTTTAATAAGGCAGTGTAGGGTATGGGAGGGATACCATTTCCAGAAGATTAGTCATAACTACTGGAGCTAACCCTATGATGGAAACTCAGAGTACATTGTCATTCCATAACAATTTTCAACAGATCTCTGCTCATTTTGTGTTAAAACAATCTGGAGATACATAAATATATATATATATATATAATTTTCTTCTAAGGAACTGCAATCAGCAGACTGGCAAAGAGAGCGGAAGTGCATACCACATGGGAAACTGTATTCAAGATGAAGAAACAGCTCGAGCTACTCTGTGGCCCCAGAGTCATACGAGGGGAAGGTTATCACTCACTTCCACAAGTAAGATCAAAACTTATATAGAACTTATGAACTTATATAGATAGAAAAGAGGGTGAGATGCTCTAACACTGTATTCTCAGAAAATGAAAAATCATAAAATATGATTTACTTAAGTCTCATCCCCTATACTATTAAAAACATTTTTTCCACTTTTTATTTCTAGAAGTGCACTTATGTATGAGTTTCATACTGAAAGACAATTCCCTGGAATTTGATTAAAACGATGAATCTGGTAGAGAGGAGGCATCAGAAACGACCTAGCATGTAAACTTGACAGTATATATTCTTGTTTACAGTTGGTTTACAGTTAACAGGGATGGGTTATGTCTGACCAAAGCAAGGCACTCAGTGTAGACCTCTACCTGGGTGAGTCACACAAGGGCCTTTGCACATTTTTAGAGCATGATTCATCCAGCTTATTTAATATTTTTACATTAGGGTAAAATGAACCATGTTTTTCAATTGCACTTTTCTTTCCATTGACTTGAAGAAGCCTCCAGTGACGAGTTCTCATTGTAAATGACCGTATTTCCTAAAAGATTACATCTCTGGAGTCCAAAAGGATGAGAGTGATGCAAAAAAAAAAAACCCCAAAAAATCCCAAAGTGCTTCTGAATGGGAGACATAAGAAAAATGAGCAACTATAAATGGCAGGATCACATTATGTGATTCTGGATGCAGGTTTCTTAAATGGCAAGCTTGTGACGTTTATATCAACAGTCAATGAACAGGCCAATGAAGACAGAAAATCAGCGAGTTTGAACCATACACATAGGCTGATGACAAACTCAGTATCCACTGAAGCAGGAATCAACAAATAAGATTCTCTTTTAACAAAAAAGTTTTTCCCCACTTTATTTTTTAGCCTCTAGAAAGGTCTTAAATTAGATTTTTAGCTACGAACATGAACTGACTTCTAAACCCATGAAAAAGTTAATGTGTTGGCTAAGGTACTAGTGGGAAACCAAGAGGAGGTCAGAAACTACAGCCATCTACTTCAGTACCGTTTAATTTATTTACAAACTGATACTGGCTCTGCCTCCTGGAAATGGAAAGTAAATCCACTGAAACAAATTTGGAATTGATTCACAATTCTAGCTGGCAAACACTTGCTATGCTTCTGGTTACTACCACATACGAACTGGACTATTTAGCAGTGAATGCTGTAACAATGATAATCTTCCAAAGGCATTCTACATAACAGGAGGCAAAGAGCCACACTGTAGGAAGGGAAGCCCAGGCTCACTCCCATGACACATCTCTTACCAGACTGCAACAGCACACAGATTTACACATATAGACTACACAGAGGGATCCATATTGACCAACAAGGAGAGACTCCCAAGTTTGCTAACAACAAACCACTGTTACACCATGAATGGAGAATACCATGTTGTGGAATGTCCATCAAAAGTCAGATCAAGCTTAGCAGAGTTAGATCATAGAATCAAAGAACCATTTCATTTGGAAAAGACCTCTAAGATCATCAAGTCCAACTGCTAATCCACCACTGCCAAGTCAATCACTAAGCCATGCCCCTGAGTGCAACATCCTCTGTTTTTTCCAGTGCTTCCAGGGATGGTGTTTCCACCACATCGCTGGGCAGACTGTTCCAATGCCTGACAACTCTTTCAGTGAATATTTTTTTCCTAATACCCAACCTAAACCTCCCCTGCACATTTCCCCTTGTCCTGGCACTTGTTACTTGGATATTGCCTTTCAGGCAGTCATAGAGAGAGAGAAGATCTCTCTCTTTTTTTCCAGATGCACTCATATGCCCCTCTGTATGTCTATAGTGGAAGAAAAAGAAGCCATCATGATGACAAATGAGTGGCAGCCTGGTGCCGTGTGGATCCATCAGGCAGGCCTGCTTCTCCTCGGACATCTCTGCATCACTTCCCCTCTCTGGTATCAAAGTGCCTCAGGGAGCACAGGCACATCTCACTCAGCACTTGAGCAGAATTTTGCTGAAAGCACAGGCTTGCTTGCAGTCCAGCCTGCTCACGTATCAGGATGAATTTGGACCAGTTTATATCCTAATGATTATAATGGATGCTGCAGTCGTCTTTTCATTAAGGTAGCAGCCAAAAATATTGATTTGTTGTACTTCACACTCCCGCTTACCTTCACAAATTTCAAGAGAGACAGGACATAAGCCAATAGAGTCGGTCAGTTTAAAAGTGACAAATGAACTGTGCTGAAAGTAAATAAACAGCTACCTCTTTATAAATTAATTCAATATGTGACTTGAGCCCTTTTCTACAGCTAGAAAGCTGATTCATCATTCGGCAGCATTTAAGTTGCCACCAGTTCAACAGCACAGTATTAATGTTGTGTTCTATTTGACACAGAAGGTCAAATTCTGCATTCAGCTTACAACAGCATGACCCAGAGTAACTCTCAAACTCCCAAGCCCTGCTCTCCACATCACCCTGGCTGCAGATGGCTGCAGTGCTGCACCCAAAGTGTTCTTCGAGTTTCTTTCAAGAATGCTTATGTTGTATTGAACATTTGGGGAAAACAGAAGAATAACCCAAAGCCTTTTGACCTGCTGGATTATCAAGTCTCTTCCGGAATGAATCAGTGAAATAGCAGAGGTTGGTTCATTTTCATAAAACACTCATGAAAGAGTGAAAGGCAGACAAATATTTGTATCTTGGGAGGTTTTCAGCTTTTTTTCCCTTCACAAAATACATTTCAATTTTGCAAAAAAACTTAAGTATATTTAATGTGGAATACTGAGTACAATTCCCACTCATGTCAAAACATGATCTGTCCTTTACTTAACAAGGGCCCTAACTTATTCTCGGCTACCACCTCTACTAGTCTAGGCACAGGGTAAAAACCTGGTTATTTTACTAAATGAGGGACAAGCGCTAAGTTACATTACCTACCAGTTTCTGTTCAAGAAATGATGAACCCTGACATTTCCAGATCAATATTGCGGCATTTGGACCAATATCTTGTTGTTTGATAAAGAATCCATTTAGATAAGTTGATGTTACTCAATAGGTAGATAGGACAAAATTTCCAAATGCAGGAGCTTAAAATTGAACTCCATATTCAACTGCCTAAATAATGTTGTACAAATGCCTTCAGCACTGTTGAATATGTGAGTTCTTAACATTTCTGAAAATTAGTGTAGATGCCCTCTTGACTTCTGACACTCAAGTCTGATGTTTCTGGACATAAGGTTTTGACTGCTTCATCTGTGCACAGCTGCAACAGAGAGACTATAGCACAAATAGAATAAAAATATTGTTCATTGCTTATGCTTAGATGTGAGCCACAGCACTTGTAATGTCGTCTGTTTTTCATAATGTTCCGTTTGGAAAGTTGACATTTGATTAAACAGTTTGAATTTGCCAAAACATACATTTTAATCTTATGTTTAATACCACATTCTCAATTAAAAGCTTTAGAAAAAGGCATACAAAGTCTGCTTAAACCACAGTAAACCCACAGAACATATTTAATATATTTTTTGAAACTGTTGACTAATATTTTCTAATCCACTCACTAATTCTAATGGAGCACAGCTGCACTATTATTCCCAACAACCATCCAACATTTAAACAGCCAGTTTGTTAAGTGTTTTACTAGATTCTTCACACTTTTATATTTAGTATTTTCAACATTTTTCAATAGGGCAGTGTGGTAGTAAAGTTCAGCATCTTCAGAACCTTCACTGTATTAAACAATGTTTCTTTATGTCAGTGTTCATAATAATACCAACGCCAAAGGAAAGCTAGCACAGTTTATTTACAGTTATGAATCTTTCCCTTGATTTCTGCCTTTACAGAAGCACACCAACACTGATGAACATCATGCTGTAATGAATGGCATATCGTTCCAGACTAACCCTCATGAAAAATTACTCACAACAACAAAAAGAACAAGACCACAAATAGGTTTTAGGACGAAACAATTCCTGTTTCATGCTCCTTATTCCCTTTCATTGGTTTTAACACTGGATTCAAGGTCACAAGTGTTGTGACTCTATGGAGGTGACCTGAGCAATTTACAATGATCAACAGAGACTGTAGGCAAGTCATTCTGTAACTATCACTGTTTTCTAAATGGAGTCATCGCACAGCTGCTGAAAAGAAACATATATTATTTCACACCCACAGAATGATGAATGTAACTAGGTAATTAAATCATGTCACTGCTGTACCTGGAAGATCCTTATTTATCATTTTATCTTGCCTGTTAAGAAGAACTGAACTTCTTGGTAAGGGTTGAAAACAATCATGCCTAAGCTTTGCTTTTGCAAAAAGCCTCTATGAAGGAAAAAAGAAATTACAAACAAAACTCACCAGTTTCTTCATCTATGCTGAATCTCCCCAGGCCACTGCCATCCCTGATGGAATACTGGATCTCTCCATCTCTTCCAGAGTCCTCATCCCGAGCAACAACTTGCAGAACACTTGTACCAATGCGGGAGTTTTCCTTCACAGATCCAACAATGGCAAAGTCAGGAAAATATGGGGTATAAAGATTTTCGTTAACATCCACCACTTCAACTTCCACAAAAGAAACAGAAGAGAGAGAAACCGGCCGCCCCTTGTCCTTTGCGCGGACAGTCAGGTTGTAGAACTGCTGCTTCTCGTAATCAAGCTCTTTGTTCAGGCGGATGGCGCCGCTCGCTTTGTCTATCTCAAACCGCCCATTGTAATCGTTCACCAGAGAATAACGGACTTGGCCTCCCAGGCCGAGATCTGGATCATGAGTTTCCAACCAAGCTATGACAGTGCCAACTGGCAGGTCCTCAAGGACCTTCACGTTGTAGCTGGATGGTATAAAGGCTGGAGAGCAATCGTTAACATCATCCAAAAAAACCTTCAGAGGCACAACGGAAAACTGCTGATGGCCACTCTCTGCTTTGTCCCTAGCCTCAATCTTCAGTGTGTAGTTTGCTTTTGCTTCCCGGTCTAGTTGATCTGCCACATACACCATTCCTGTGGAACTGTTGATAGCAAATTGCTGGGTGTCTGTCAGTACTGAGTAAGTCACTTCACCATTAGATCCTAGGTCTTTATCTCTGGCTTCTACCTGGATAATCTCTGTACCAAGACTTGTACTTTCTAAAATATTCACTGAGTAACTGTCCTGTAAAAAAACAGGCTTGTTATCATTTGCATCCTCCACGGTGACAGTCAACAGTCTCCATGCAGATTTCTGTGGATTACCTAAATCGTAAATTGTAATATTAAGAAGATAGAGCTCTGTTTTTTCACGGTCCAAGGGCAAGAGAACATTAAGTATCCCCATCTCCATGTCAATGTTGAAACAACTATCCACATTACCATCAGAAATTGTATAAAGTACTCTTCCATTAAAGCCCGAGTCTGCATCATAGGCTTTTATCCTCAGAATGGTGGCACCAACTGGGAGATCCTCTGAAACTTTTACATCAGTAGGGAAGGATTTGTCGAAATGTGGTGCCTGCCTGTTCACTGAATAAAAATCGAGAAAACCGTCTTCCAAATTCAGCTTCACATTTGCTTTTGCCTTTTTGAGTAATTTTTCTGCTAGCTTCTGAGCAACTCTAGTTTCTCTACAGCTAAAGGTCTTTGAAGACACTTTCCCATGAACTACTGAAATATTAACAAACATAGCATCAGCAAAGTTCTCTCCATCAGTTGCTGTTATCTTAAGCCCAAAATTGCTGTTCTTTATGCCAGAATTAATTAGAGACTTTTTAAGTTGCAGGACACCAGAGTCAGGATTTAAATAAAAAATGCCAAGTTCATTTCCAGAGATTATTTTGTACTTCACCAGCTCTAACTCATCTATGTCTATCGCAGAAACAGCAGTGATGTGACCACCAACAGGAAAATCAGAAGAAATCACTCCCTGACAGGCCACTTTTTCAAAGAGAGGTTTGTTATCATTGACATTGCCTATGTATATCGTGACATTCACCTCACTTTCATGGCGGTAGGGAGAACCCCAATCGGAAGCTCTCACAATGAACCTGTAGCTTTCTGGTGAGGACTCAAAATCCAGTTCTTCAGATGTGCTGATTACACCTGTAAACTGGTTTATTGTAAAAGGTAGTGAGTTCAGACTGGCAATACTGTATGTTATGTATCCATTTTCTCCCCTATCTTTATCAACTGCTGAAACTGCCAAAACGCTAGACCCCACAGGGACACTTTCATTGACAAATGAGCTGTAGGAGAGCTGCTGGAACTCTGGAGTGTGATCATTGGCATCTTCTAACCTGACAGTAACCTGTGCTTTTAAATCACCACCTTTGTTTGCATACACTTCTAATTCATAGATATCTTTCTCAATTATTTTCAAAGGACGAGCAGTAGTAATAAGGCCTGTTTTGGGATTGATCTTAAAATACTCAGCATCTTCACTTGGAGATATTCTGTATTCCACACCCTGTGGCTCAGGCACCAGCTTAACTACTGCAACCACCACACTAGGAGGTGAAAATTCACTGATCAAAACATCATATGCTTCCTTTTCAAACTTCAGGGGGATACTTTCTTTCTTGGGACTAGCAATGTGGACCAGTTTGACTGCAGAAAACTTCTGAGGAGATCCTTTGTCCTTTGCTTGGAGAGTCAGGTTATAACCATATGGGAAGCTGTCCCAATCAATAGGCTTTCTTTCTTTGATTTTGTACTCATTCATCCATTTACCTTCTTTTGTCAGAAAAAACTGTTCTAGCGGATCTCCAGCCACAATAGAAACAGATTCTATTTCTCCATTGGCTCCTTCATCTAGGTCATCAATATTAACAATTGCATAGGTAGGTTCCCTATCTGATGGGAAAGGAATATGAGTTACTACATTTATTGTTGGGGCATGTTCATTGATACGTTCAATGTGAACATAAAGCTTGGCAGTGCTGCTTACGCCATTGTTTCCATAAAGCTTCATCCCACGGTCCACTGCCAAAATCTCAAGATCGTATCTGTTTTTCTCATCGTAGTTTAACCGGCCACTTAAGGAGATAACACCACTCGTAGGATGAACTGAGAAGAGATCAATTTTATTTTTGAAGTAATAATAAAATTCACCATTGGACCCAATATCCGCATCTGTTGCGGTCACCTGTGCAATGCTAGTCCTTAAAGGAGTGCTTTCTGCTATTGTAACGGAGTATGTCGTTGGTGAAAACAAAGGTCTTAGGTCATTCATATCCAAAACCTGGATGTTCACTTTTGTCCATGCTTCCAAGTCCTCTCCTCTGACAGACCCTTTTATCATCAATAAATAGTTATCCTGGATTTCTCTGTTCAATATAGCAGAATTCCCACCTTTAGTCCTTATTCTGAGGAAGCAAAAGTCAGCAATGATGACTTCCTCTGCTTTAAAAAAACCCTCATCATCACCAGACACTATTCTGTACTTGATATCCCACGAAAGGTCAGCCAAGGTAATGCCCATCCTCGTCTGACTGTTGACATAGGTCCTGGCTGCAGAATTCTCATACACTGTAGCATTGTAAGTGGAATGTGTGAAGTGAAAGCCAAGCGGGGCGGTCCCATGAACTACCTGGCAAATGCAGGCCAGGAACTTGACAATCAGAAGGGCAAGGAATGACGGAGGTAGCCGTGAGCCTGACCAGCGGCCCATATTCACCTCCATCACATCATTCTTTCACCCTGTGACAGAGAGAGAAAACAGGAACTAGTTGATCAAGAGAAAAAACCTGTACTGTGAACTGACATGTCGAAATTACATATTAAATCTGTAATTAAAAACTATGTAATATCTATTCACCATACATTTATGGAGAACATAACAGAAAGGGAGAACACTATACACACATATACAACCACACCAATTTGGGGGATTTTTACACGTGTGTGGGCAGTCTGTATGCATGTGCACATACATGCATGTATATGTAACTGTATAGATGTATGTATGTACCCTTCTTTAACATAAAAACCTCTGTGAGACCCTATCACATTCATATACATATGCATACAATCCAGAATAATAATCACAGTGAAAAAAACCTAAAATCATACACATAGGTTTGAGTAAGTTTATAGAAAACGATGAACCACATAGTGAAATTATTGTTTTTATTTATCAGTAGCTCCAATTAAGCCTAAATTTGTTTGTTTTCAGAGCATATTGGAAAACTCATTTTCAGTCCCAATGTTTGGAAAGGAGACAGGATTTTTATATGCCTGTAGCATTGTCAAATGTTACCTTTTTTTTTTTAATGGGTAGTTAAGAATGTTTGATAAAATTTGAGCCACCAAGAACAAATAGAATAAAAAAGTCACTATGCAGTCATTACTTTAAAAACAGATACCTTCAGAAAAATCAAATTAAGGAAGAATTAGAGCTAATTAAATGTAATTGCATACACATATACATATGCATACACATATCCAGACACTGAAAACAGGCAAAATACAATGAAGAAAATAAAACTGCTAGATAAAGCTTCCATGTGAAGACTCAGGTTAAGAAAACAGCACAGCTGAGATAGGCTGTACTTTATCTACTCTCGCATATGCAGCACAATGTACCTGTAATTATGGTCAACCCTTTCTAGTGAATGCCCTGGCTAACATACCCTAAATGAGGGCACAGAGAAATGTTTTTTGGGTTTTTTTTTTTGTATGTCCAACAAATGCTGGGTACCACTACCATCCCAAACAAAGAAAGATGAAGGCCTCTTCCAACCTACTGTCTGTCCTGCTGCCAATGGCCCACCTTGACCAGCAAAGACATAAACAAAGCCTTGCTCAGATGGATTGAATTCCAGATTACACATTTCCCTTTGTTAATCCAAAGCAGAATTTGGCTGCAAGTAAGGCACACAGCTCCATTGCTACTGGTCTGTCTTAATCCAATCAGTCCCACGCAAGCCATCTCAAAGCACTGACCACCTTTCTATTGATTTCAAAAATCTCATTATAAATGTAAATATTCAAATGCAATTAATAATCAGAATTTGGGGAAGACTTGGAGTTTTGCCATACAGTGCTGTTGTGGAATAGCTCCAGTGCCTCACTTCAAGGATCTAAAGTATGAGGTTAAACGAGAGTAAGTGGAGACCCTGACTGAAGGTTGCTGGGACCCAGGTCCTGCTTATTGCTTCCCACTGAAAGGAGAGGAAAGGAGCCTGAGGAAACCAGGCATGCGCTTACAGTGAGGTGGTGTGAATAAGTTTCTTTGTTGCAGAGTGCATACACTGCTACTTGCAAAAATCATAAAAATCAATTTTAAAAGGCAATTATTGAAAGACCCACTGCAGACTGTTCTCATTGTCATTTAAAAGCTGCTTGAAAACGTAGCTTTCTCCAAGCTAGCATACAGAGTGGAAAAGGATAGGAAAAGCTGCTGATAATGACAGAGGTTAATTTAAACTCCCAACATGCTCTCAACTTCCCCAAGGAGACTTATAAATTGCATGCAAGCTTTAGAATATGAATTCATGTTAGTTATCACCTCCAATGTAGCAGAATTACTATTCTAGTTTTACTACTAATGACAATCAATTTCTCACACTGATGTTGTAATGTCCACACACAACACTTAGCTTCCTGATCCCACAGTCTCTATCCCGTTGCTTAACACATCGACCAGTTTGATCAATTCTCCCAAGTGTTTGTCAATGCACTCATCTTTCAATACACTTATTTTCACATGCATTTCCACGTTCTCTCCCTGCTTTTTTCCCTTCCTATTTTCTTTTCTACTACACAAAAAACCCCAAAACAAACAAAAAAAACAAACAAAAAAACAAACCAACAAAAAAATCCCCGAACAAACAAACAAAAAGGACCTCTTGAAGAAAATAAAAATCTAAGATTGTATCACCTACTGAACCTGCATTGCCTGGTAGCTGACAAACCTCCACAGAACTCCATGTGGTGGTTCCTTTTCTGAATACTCACTCAATTACCGTGTGCATATCATGTGAGCACTATGACTAACATCTTGTCCCAATAAAAAACGCACAATTCTCCAGTATGCTTTGGGTACATGAGGTCTCCTCATGCTCTCCCTGTGCTCAGGCTGGCCCTGAGGAGATGCAGGATAGAATTTTTCTACTTCAGCTAGGAAAGATTATTTTATTGTCGCCATTTCATTCAGCTAAAAGATCAGCAGTGGCACCTTATTTTACAGCACAACAAACATTCATCAGTTTAATGCACCAGTGTGAAAATATCAAAGTCCCTTATTTTCATGCAGCTTTATGTGATCACTTTGAGTACTGACACTAAAATCTGTTGCTTCAGACTAGTGTGGGAGATGATGCTGGTTGTATTTTATATATGTACAATATACAGTAGGCTGCCAAGGAAAAGCCAGCCAAGGGGAATGAGCAATTCTAATGAGAGAGAGACAACTCATGAAAAAATAAAGAGCTGGACCACTTCTGTGATGGGCCATTATTAAAACACTCAACAGACAAATCACTGTATTGCTGCATTTCACCAAGAGCACTTCAGCATCCTTCATCTATATTACAATACCAGACTCTCCCCACTGATACGAGCAAGTGAATTTTTGCTGGCTTACAATGGAGACTGATGTTATGTTTCATATGACTTTTTATCACAACAGTTTAGGAACTTCACACAAATTCATTTTGTTATTCTTTAGAGTAAGGAACTGAATTGCCTTATCCTATTTATGTTTCACTTGGTGGTCTAGTTTCTCCTGTCCATGCCACAGTTCAGCCTGAGCTGGTTTCTCTCCATCCTTCATGGTCATTAACATGGGCTTTCCAAGTCCACCATAAGTGGAAATCAGTTTTCCCGAGAAATTCACCACTACAAAAAGAAAATTATGTCACACTTTACTTTCAGGTTAGCCATATTCAAGGTTACAGACTCTGCTGTGGAAGACAGGCATCAGAGTAGATATTTACAAGCTCTGTGATTAGGTCAACCTAATGAAAAAGTTGTGTATATCCCAGGCAAAACAACATGACAACTTTATGCTCCCATTTCATTTACCTTTTTATTTTTAGAGAAAGCCAGCACTAAGACCTATATCAAACACACTGCTGCAAATCCAGTCATGTCAATAGTCTACAAAGTTTTAGAGGTTCGGTGCAATCAAGATCAGTCCTGAAACACTAAATTCCACCTAGAAACAACATATGTATACGGGTGTGTGTGCTATTGTATGCACGTTTTAGTTATGTATACATATGCATACACAGACACACAGTTTTTGTGTTTTTAGGTAGAATTTCGTGGTTGGCACCGGAAAAATTGGACCTTCACATCAGGCAGCACTTTCAGAGTCTGATTTCATTTCAAATGTGGTATGCAGAGTTATAGCAATGTCCTCATTGAAGCTATTCATCTATCCATATATTTATATGGCTATCAACATTATATGATCTGAAAGTCCCAAGGGACAAGCTTTTAAACTGCCACTTGGGCTACCCAAGAATGTTTTATTCATTTGAATTCCTTTCTTCTGGGATATTTGTTTTTAAGAGCTCATAATACATCCACACTTAACGCACAGGAAATGTAACGAGATAGGTTATAGAAACAAAGTACAAAGCAACCCTCCATAAATTAAGAGGCATTTCTTTAAAGGCACTTCTTGTCAAAAAATGTTACGGTTTCAAGGGAAGAGAAATGTTGTGATTACTCCTGCTTGATTTTAAAATGTTTGGGCAGGAGCTACCAAAAAAAAAAAAAAAAAAAAAAATCCCCTTGTTCTGCCCAACATGGTTAGTGTGAAGGGAAAAAAAAAGGAAAAAAAGAAGAAAAGGAAAAGAAAAAGAAAAAGGAAAAAGGTAAAAGACAAGAACAAAGTATTCTGAGAGAAGAAAACTGATCTATAACAAGCACAGAGAATAAAAAGAAATAACTCCCTTCTAACTACCCCAGGAGGTGAAAAGGTAACACAGTGCAGGAGTCCAGAATCTTTCCAGTGCTCATTAATACTGTGGCCTTGACACAGAAAGGATGAAATGGAAAAACAGAACAGTGTGTCTTTATTTTTAATACTCTTTAAAATAAACTTGAACATCATGGAGAACTCTATAATTTCAAATTCAGTTCACCACTCAAGTAATTTTCCTTTCCTTTGCTCCTTGAAAAAAGACTAACTATATGACCCAACCCTTGAAGAATAGCTGCAGGGACCTGTAGGTGGCTGGTGCTCCTTACAGGAATTGAGAGAGGAATGAGCATCATTTCTTTTTTCTCATCTTGGCTCTGGCAATTCCCAGCCTGGGCTGCATCCAAACAAAACACCCCACCAGACTGAGAAGGAAGACTCAAGTCCCAGGACTGCCAGGATTCCTGCACACCAAAAATGCAGCTCTAACGCAATGTGCAGATATGAAACAAGTGCTATGTGATCCTTTGTTTGACTCCTTCTCCCTAGGCTAATTCTTCTAATTCCAAAAATCTCCACACCATAAAATACTTGAAAAAGAAAACAATACATATACCTCTTGGGTAAACAAGACCCAAAGGTCTTTTATATTATAGAATATAAGGAATACAGCAGGCAAACTTCTTCAGCAAGAAGGAGGAATAAGCTTTTAGCAGGCCACGGCAGGGAAAACAAAAGAGCTTTCTCCTCTCTCTCTACTTTCCCTCTAAGTCCAATTATACTCTGTAAGGATTCTTCCAGTTGACCATTAGGTAAATTAATTCAGGTAATGTGACTAGCTAATAGAGAACTATTTAAGACTTTCTACAGGTCCTTTGAAAGAAAAGAGTGAAGAAGCCATCTGGGCTTTAATTTCCAGCTTCACCCTATGAAGGGTGAAAAACCCAATGAAGCTCTTATGTAGAGGGTCCTCTGGGCTGTGAGGAGGAAAAAAGATGCATCAGTGATAGCAAAAAAACATTTTTCACAATCTGTTGTCAGTATCCGAACCAGGAGGTGAGAGTCCATGTATGTCAGTACCCTCTCTTGGAAGCAGTCTCTTCCATAGCACAGAACAATGGAAAACTCTTCCAAACTCTTGGAAAATTTTAGGCACACAGAAGATATCAATTTAGGAGTTTAAAGATCAAGCTGTCATTCTATCAGCAAAGCTCAGGCAGAAACTACAGACAGACACGGATTTTAGACTCTTCTCTGATCACACAAGCAAAACCACTAGCATGCTATTAAATTAATAGTGAACAAGAGATAAAACCATGTTTAAACAACACTTCCTCTATCCAGATAACTTCCTTGCACTCCACAATAATTCACACAGCTGGGAAAGCACACAGTGTGACTCTTGGGGATGGTCCTCTGCAGGGCTGGAAGCTGGACTCAATGATTCTCGTGGGCGCCTTCCAATTCGGCATATTCTGCGATTCCGTGATTTCTGTGAAAGGCTAACAATTTACTGGCCAGGAAATCAGAATATAAAATAAGAATTTAGAACCTGTGTCATACAGAAATGAATTGAAGATGTGTGTTCAAGTCCAGGCAGAAGGGGAAAAAACCTTACTGACACCGACAGATTTACGGCAGGGGATATATTCATGAAGCTACCTGCTCCCCGATGAGCACAAAGATCTGCTTTTCCATATATATGATTATATCATGATGTGTTTATCCCAAAAGGAGAAGATGAAGACAAAATGATCATTTCTGCAGAGTAAGCCCTTGCAAGAGACAGCGCTATAAATCCTAACCTTTCTCAGAGCTGCAAATCCTCCCGCTGTCTGCATGTCATTCCATACAAGAGAAAGGCCACTCAGCATGTAGCAAGTGTAATTCAGGCTGTCCCTAGGAAGTGAAGACATAGCCACCCAGCCATATGTTATGAATAACTTTCTTTTGCTAGCAGGTGCTGAGGATTTTTTCCATACAACACCAATTTTTGCCAAGTATCAGTTCATCAGCAAATGCTTCCATTTGTGAGCAGAACTCAGGCATCATCTGTCTTCCCAAGGATAGGGTGCAAAGGGTCTGTTGAACTCTCCCTTTCCCCTCGAGGATGAAATGTGGCTTGGGGAAATAGCAGGGGGGAGAGGGGAGGAATAATTTGCCACCATGTGAGATCTGTCAAAAGTGAATTCCTGGGAGCCACCTTACAAGGGATTTGAGCTTGTCCGTTGGTGGTCTGCCCCCAGGGAAACAAAGGCTGATATCCAGTTTTAATGCTTTGTGCATCTCAAATCCCCCCTGGCTCCTGCTTCTTAATCACTGTAAAATGGGGGTGCTTTGGGGCAGTTTCAAAATGAGACAGTTATTTTCACGGGGGCTCTCTTATGAAACACATTAAATGATATAATTTCTTGCTTATTTGGCCTTTTTCTTTTCTTATCCCTTATGTTTCATTCACTTTGACCCCTATTCAAGGAGCCCTGTCTTAAAAGCTCTTTCAAGGTGCAATGTCAACATCAAAAATCCAGTGCTGGTAAGTCTCACTCCTGTCACTGCTGCTCTTTCCCGAGGTCTACCTTCACGACACGACAATTTGGATACCTTCCCAAAGAGCTAGCTCTTTACCAATTTGAACCTCTGATCCTCAGGGGAAAGAGCTCTGCTCACACCTCCAGAGACTGCTGAGGACCAGGAGCATGACCACAGACTGCCATCTGCACACACCAACCTTCCAACTGCACACGGTGGGACTTGAGGAGTGATTTCACTAGGCTCTTTGCAAACTTTGCCTTACTCTAATGCAAGTAATAAATACAAGTGGGACTACAGGGGCTTTTGTATAAAACCCTAGAGCAATCTGAATACGAACTTTTTACAATACTTGGCGAAACACAGCAATGAAATAAGCACTCTTGAGAGCTGCAATGCAGCACCAATATGAAGTCCCTGCAGTCAAAGAAGTATCTTCCACATTTCCCACACAAGACTCAGTTCCCACCCTGCATTCTCTCCCATGGCTGTTTTCCTGCAAACTCACTCCTGCTAGTCCCAGCCACTGCCAGTTGCTGCCTCTGGTCTGCTCTGTGTTTGGGATACTGCACATACTCCTTCTGACAGCTTGCATAGGCTTGTATAAACTATTTGGATATAGTTTATAGTAAGAAAGAAGTCTACGAGATTTACAACTACTGTTTCCAGGGCCGTAATAGGTATGTAGGTATAAGGACTGCAGTAAGCTGTTACTCTCAGAGGAAAAAAATACTATGTATCTCCCTCAGACACTCTGTGTGCAGAGGCAGGGCAGCTCAAATGGTCCAGACCTTTATATATGGGCAGATAGAGGGTGATTGAAAAAAGAGACACATACAAAAGCTTCTTTGCAGTTGACAGTTCCATGTAAAACACACAACATAAAATGGAGATTAAGGGAAAAGACTGTCAGGTTGGACTAGATTATATGTAAAGGCCCCTTCCAACACAAAGCATTCCATGATTCTGTGATTATGAGATGCCAAATCAAAAATAATAAAAGTCCAGTGCAGACTTTACAAAGGGACTGTGGGATCAAGCATTTTACTTCACACCAAAGAAGACATATGGATGCATCCAGGTGCCATTAAGGAAAAAAAAAAAAACAAACAAACCACAAACAGAACAACCTCTTGAGAAACAGCTAAATCTTATTATTCTAGAAAGGAAGAAAGAAGGGAAAAAAAAAATATTTCTTGAGGCTAGGAACCGTATTACTTGTTTTGCAATGCTATTCTTCAAGAGAGCTGTGACATACAGCAATAGATAGAGATCATGATGGAAGTGCAAGGAGCAAATATTTTGATTGAGATTCTCAACAAGCTTGAGATTTGAGAACAAAACCTAGATTTAGCAGTGAACATTTTTCTTTCAACAGGGCAGGAATCTGCAGAGTGCTGGCACTTGCTGTGTTGCAGGCATAACATGAAGCTGCTTCTGGAGCAACACACTGGAGTTGTCTATAACCAACAAGAGATATCTAATCTACATGGGTCTGACTTTCAAGCACTGCAGAGCAACCACCTTTTTGAAAGCCAGCTCCCCAAAAACTGCCTCCCCATCACCCTCTGATGAAGGAGACTGAAAACGTGGATGAACTGTAAGCCCACAACTGTTCACAAAAAAAAAGAAACAAAAACCCATACATATCTACTTTCCAAATTTTCCTGTAAAAAAAATCAGAAAGGTTGCCATTTATTCAAATAGGTAGTGTTTAGAGAAAGGGCTATTGCAATTACTTTTTAAAATTAGATGCAGCTCAGGCCATAGTAGTTGGTTAACCTGACTAAGTAAGAAGCAACACATGGCTACATCAGTTCAAATAAATCACACGTTCTCTCAGATAAGTGGAATACACACTGCAGACATCATGAGGGAAATAAAAAAGTAGATGGAGTCAGCTTTAAACCTAACAGTTCTGATAGAAACCCAGAAATTTCCTTTCCAGCCTATCTGTTAAGGCCCAATCACTGCAAGGCAGAGAGCTCTCCCACAAAGCTGGCCTTGGACCACTATTTGCATTAGAAATACCCAAAGCCATACAAGGTGCTAAATCCAATTATTTTGATGGGGGTGCAATAACATGCTATTTTCAATACACAGAAGTAAGTGCTTGTGGCACTCAGAAAGACAGATCTGCCTTGGCTGCATTGAAGAACCTCTGGTACCACGTTTGGTACCACCTCCATCAGTCACCCATGCCCCAGCGAGCTGCCACCAAGGCAAAAGGCACAGCACTGGAAATCTTCTGCTTGCTGAAAGCCCCACTGCGTTAAAACATGTTACCCATACTGAAACCACGATTCTTCCCCCCTCCAGTGTTCAGCTCTTGAATAGATATTTGAGATGATAACCACTTTTTAGCTACCCATACATTAACTCAAACCACCACAGCTTCGGCTTTCCAACTCGGCCAGCTCAGTCACCGCAGCTGGGAGTCCCTCAAAGCCTGTTGCATGTTTGGAAAGGTTCAACTTTGCAGGCACAGCCCAATTAAAAGCTCCACAGAGCAGAGATCACTATTTAAAGCTGAACTGTTTGTTTTTGTTTATTTATAGCAAAACCATTAATTGCTATTACATATTTGTTTGCTGAAAAACCAATGCTCCAAAATAAACACCAAGTTTAAAGACCGTTCCCAGAACACTGAATGGTATCAGGAAAAGTGCTAAAAATGTAAATCAGAAACATCAAAACACATCAGGACTTCAACTGGAGGAACAAACAACCCATTATTTCTGTGCCAGAAAAGAGGTTACCCATAAGCCGCCAGTTACTCACACAGTCATCTATAGTCCAGCAGTTATTTTATGTCCTGAAGAATAGCAGACACCAGGGCAGAGTATCTGTTGAAAATATCTTCATGGCAATCAGCATATGCTAGATTAAATGAGGTATCTCCTATTAGAGAGCTTTGATAATCACCTTGGAAAAGTGCCTTTAAAATATTTGGCATTAGAGGCAGAACCTCAGATACTTTCATTTATGAGCCAGTTTCATATGTAAAAATCATACAAAATTTAAAAAAAAAAAAAAAAGAAGAAGAAAAAAGAAGCTGGATTTTCTTTTGGGTCTCTCTGTTAACAGAGCTTCATGCTTCCCTCAGAAGCATGCACCTCAAATATCTACAAGAGCCCTGCACATAAAACCAGGATAAAATAGCCTTACAGAGCTACAATCTGCCCTTTCTCCAAGAAAGGTGCTTTTACCTAGCACAACAGCCCAGGCTTTGTGGAAAGCCTCACCACACACCATGCTGGGAAACCGGAACAACTCCATGGCAGAGTGCTATCTACCTCCTGAATTCCTTATGGGAATCCCTTATTCCTTATCTGAAGCACCCACATCCCCTGGCTGTCAGAAAGGCTTTGACAGCAAAGTGCCTCCACCTGTCTTGGCAGCACTGCCCTCAAGGTCCCTGACTTTCGTGCATACTTGAAGGTCACATAAAAGCACACAGCCCATTTCCAGATTAGGAAACAGGCACAGCATCTCAAGCCCCTTACTCCAGGTTACACGGGAGACCCCCCTACATACTCTGCCTTGCTATGCTGCCCTTTGGTATCTGTACAACCTAGGGCAGGAAGATTTCCCTACAAATCAATACTCACCAGCATTACTGGCCTAAATTCCTAGAACACAGGTTCATATGGTCCTGTTTCTCAACACCACTGCAGTGGCTACCATTTAAAACTCATTATTTATACACAGGTCAGGAGTTTGGGTTCTTCAAAATTACATCTAGATGTTGGAAAGTTAATTGGACACCGATCATGAAATGGAGACCAGTAAGGCAGGGGTAAAATACTAATAATAACAGCAAAGACAACATAAAAACAGTGTTATGACTCCATTTTGTTGCTGACAATGGCAGCCACTAGGAAGAACAGCCACATCTCAAAGCCTCACGCTTCTCCATTTGCTCTCCTGGAGTGAGGATCATCTGCAGCAAAAGGTCAAGTTGCAAAGCCTGCACTCTCATACTCTGGGCAGAAAGCAAATACCACATGCACGCCAAACATTTGTTTGGATAAATCACCGAAACACGCAAGGCAGGGTCAGGCCCGATCCCTGTGACCATGCATTCATCATGTCTCCTTCCCTGACATTAATTTTCTGCCAGGCTCCTTGGTCTGGACTTCCCGCCTGCTGGGAGCCCGCACTGTGGGGGTGCCACACCAACTCCCCACAGACCCAGTGGGTAAAACTTCCTAAAGGAGACACTCTGCCCCTTACACACTTTGACTAGTAGAAAAGTTGCTAGCAAGGTGGCCACCTCACAACACACAATGCTGAACACCCAGCCTAGCACTTGCCAAGAAATGGGACACATCACTTGTCCCCGAAACACAAAGTCACTAGCTGATGCATGCCCCTGAAACACAGAAAGTCACTGGCTCTACACCTTCTGTTTGTGCACCAGTTGAGGAAGAAGCAGTGTTGGCAACCCCATACCATCCCATCAGATCCCTCAAAACCCAGGTGTGGCTGTGCCAAGGTGTTCCACTGCTTCTGCCTCGTGCCAAACGTGCTGTGATGGTGTGCAGCTCCCAGGAGGTGCCTTAGGCAAAGGCACATGGATGTTCTCTCTTAGAACATCTTGCAGAAGCAAACTCACATCCCATGGCTCCTAGCCACATACTCACCATTTTCTCACCCTTTTCCTTCTGACAAGAGAAGGGGCAAGATGCTTAGTTGAAATAAAAAGGACTCAGACTAAACAACTCTTAGTTCATGCCCAGTGAGGCTCATTGCGGCTGAATCTGATCTCAGTTGAAAATGAAGTTCCACACAGCAAGGCACTACTGGCATATAGCTCCTTCTCAGGTTCCACCGCGCACTGACTGCTAGTCAGCTGCCATTTCAACCTGAACCCCGTTAATCTCCAGAAAGGTAGAAAGTAAGAAGTTGTTTCAGAAAGCATCATGTCAAAGATCAAAATCATCAGGAATAACTTTAACTGTTTCCAATGTATTTTTAAGATGAAAATATACAGTGGGAAAAAAAAAAGTTAGAGTTATAAAATAGCAATGCATGAGCTTACCAAAGCAAACCTAGCAATATTGCAAATCCACAGAGAAGAGGGGAAAAAGTAGCAATGCCTCGCTTGTGAAACAATTATGGATAAGGACAAAATGTCTGTGTATATAATACAGTTCTATGCCACTTTGATAAGAAAAGACTGCCAATAGCTTTTGGCATATGAAAGCCACTGTGAGGACTGCAATAAAACTGAGTATATTGTAAAAGAGCCATCTCACATGCATCCCTAGAATTTATCTTCAAATGCTACTGTATTAAATTTTGTATTCTGTGGCTTTTGGAAAAATGCTTTTACTTTATTAAATGAACTATACTATACATTGTTTCTCTGAAGAAAATGCATCAGTAGGAATATAAAGTAGTTGTTTTAGCACTATAAAGACCAAGAACATTTTGAATGTAGAAACAGCTTTCAGTAAGCGAGCACACTTCTAGTATGAGTGGGGGTGTTCACAGACACACGTACAGCCCATTTCATCATGCTCAGCTGCCCTCATACCTCATGTAACTACTCAGCCTGTGACAGTTACAGACATTTCAGAGCTTAAATCCTTGTTGCTCTGTTTCTAGGGGATATCCCAAGGTCCAGTGAGGTCTCGAAGAACACAAAAGCATTAATTCTTTTCTTGACATGCAAAAACATTGCTCTCACACAGACATTCCTCAAGTGCACATAATAGCATCCTCTGCAGCAAGTGGAACTAGCAGATGTGCTGAAAGCTGTGGAGGTAACACACAGAGCTTCACGCTCTCGTGCAGGATCAGTGAAGGGCCACAGCACACGGAGCATCCCTGTGTGAGCCTGGGCACCACCGCCTGATGCTCCTACCAGCTTCTTTCCAAGAGCTTCAGACACTCTGCACAACTAAACCAAATTATATTCAGGCATAATCCTTTCATGCCACAGCTTGGTGATCACTTTACGGCACAATAAGCCACCGTGGCCACCAAAGCAGCTGTCCCAGGCTCAACTCTCCCCTTTTGTCCTGGTTGGGGGGTTTTGTGTGGGTTTTTTTGTGTGTGTGGTTTTTTGTTTGTTTGGTTTTGTTTGTTTGTGTTTTTTTTTTTTTTTTTAATTTTTTTGTTGAATTTGTTCTCAGAATGGGCTGTGCTGCCCTATCGCAAATGTGCCTGTGGAAAAAAAGCGAGGGAGGAAGATGGGAACGGGTGCCTGGGGTAGGCAGGGAGGGATCCTTTCCATGTCCATGGCAGCTCAAACTGTTTGTTAAACAACAGCCGGAGTTGAGGGAACCAAGATGGTGTGTAAAGAGCAGAAAGTACCTTAGAGAAACATACTGAACACTATCAAAATACCCAAGTCTTAAATAGGCACATGAAGTATTTAAATGCTTTCACACCCATAACAAATTTTGTTTACTGCCCAGCATTTAAACAGCTTTTTCTTTACTATTCTTCCCAAACAGTGTGAATTTGATGTTACAATGAATAGTAGCACTTCAACTCCTATTTACAACCCATTCAGTGACATAATTCCTGAAATAGCATGCAGGATTTCTACACTTTAAGAAATAAAACCTGTTCTTGGCTCAAAAGAAGTTGTGCAAATTAGCTGACAAGAATCACTTCCTTTTGTTCTTCCTCTCTGATATAGAATATTAAAGGAAAAAGAGAGTAATATGAAAAAACTTTTATTAAAACCATTAGAACCATGAAGCGTTGTTAACGTCCCTCTTGTAATTATATGCAAAATGTTCAGTATCCAAGGAAACAGCGTAGTAATGAAGTTGGAGACTACTGTATAAATGCACCTTTTAAATCACCACCAAGAATGTCTATTCCAGAGGGACTGGCCAGTTTATTAGTGTGTGACACCCTGATCACTTAGACATGCTACAGCTTAAAAACAAAAAGCTAACAAGCTACTTTCACATAAAGGGCCCTTTTGTTTGCCATGTCTGAACAGCCCCTTCTTAGCATCTAGTTACAGAGTTCCTCTGCAGAGTTGGAGATTTCTCTAAGCCCATATTCACCTTCACTGGAGTTGTTCAGTAATGATGGGCACTAATTAAACTGCATGAGCAGCAACAAATGAAGCAGAGATGCTGTCCTTTGCTCCAACTTCTCAGCAAGCTAAAATGTGCAATAGGGGAAATACTGAAACTGCATTCTTCTCCACAGCCTGTTGGGCTGAAATTCATTTAGCACCAAGCACTAACGCTTACTGACTCATGCCCACATTATTAATTCAAAAAATGAATACTTGTGCTTTAATATCAACAGCTCACACTCAGGGATGTTTCCTATGAAGACAGGCAAGTCCACAGCAAGGAAGCCAATGCAAAATTAACTCCTACTTTTTGGTGTTAGCACGTAGATCACTGTGCCAAACCCCTGGGGTTTAAGCTCAATTTCTGCAAGCATTCATTTATTCTCCTTATTTCTGTTACAGTCAATCCCCCCAAGTGAATATAAAGCAGTTCCAACAGGTTCAAGCACTCTGTCATGATGAGGATGAACTTTGGTATTCCTCCCTTCCAGTATGCGTGACAGTTTATAGGAGCACATACCTCAACATCCCTGCTTCTTCAGATGCCCCTGTAATCTTTCTCTGTGACCTTTACATTCCCTTTGGCTCATTCTTTTCCATGACTGTAACACCCTTTATAAAAGTAGATAGGCTAAGCTACACACACAGTATTTCCAGTGTGGCCTCAGGCATACTCAAGTACTAGAATAACCTGACTGCCAGCTCCTTTCTGATGACACGAACAGTCATGGAACTCTGTCACTGTCTTGAATGCTTTCAGGTATGCTGATTTGGTAAAAAAGGCTCCATCATCTTCATGCTGCCTCCTCTTTTGTGCCTTTTCTCTTCAGTTTCCACAAACTTTACTCCTTGCTGTAACCATTACTGTCTCTGTAAGATCTAAAGGCAACTTGTCTGCCCCGCTCTTTCCCCTCAGACTGCTTTGGGGAGCTCTTGTATCAGAGAGAACATTCACATTTTCAGCAAATTCTGTCACTTTTCTTATACCTCCCCTCTTCCAGATTGTGTGGGGCTGATCCTAATTTTTTACCACGACAAACAGCTTCCTCTCCTGGAACACCTCATTGCTTTGTCTGCTGCTTTCTCTTATCAAGCAACAAAGCTCACTTGCACACAACACAACAACTGATCTTGCCCAATTAACCTCTTTAACTGGCTCCTATGCCTAAAATGTTTTCTTAGAAGGCCATAGAAATTAGGGCCATAGCTTTTTCTTGCTATTCCTTTTCTCTCTCTCTTTGCGAGTATATCCCAATTGTACAGCATGCCCTAATGGCAATTTCTGCATTGTATCAGTATACCTGAAGATCTGGCTTATAGCACCATAATTATATGAAGGTCCCATAGATCTTTCTTTAGATTTCTTTCTTCAAACACCCTCTATAGTTTCATAAATGAGTTAGCAGACTGGCTAAAACTTTATTTTCCAAAGACATTGTCTCGTACTCTTGTACTTGAAACAATTGTGCACTCAAAGCAGTTAAGTGAGTTAACTTTCTCATTTCCACTCAATTTTACTGTATGGCCAGCTCATCCACTTTGCCAGCACTGTTTTTTTTTTCCTATGAAGAACAGCCACCACATCAGTAATCTTAAGAGTATTAATCCCCTCTCAAAAGCCACATCAAAGATGTGATTACTAGAAACACTACACCAATGAAGTCAGAACCCAGCAATGGTCAAAACCTGTCAGCATTGTGAGAACTGGTGCACCTTCGTCAGGCACTTTCTGTTTAATGCAAAATGGTACTCAAGAAGTTACAATTGCAACCAAGGCAGAATAATTCAGAAAAGTCCAGCTTCTCAAGATGATGCCGTTTATGTAATAGACTCACCAACAACTAAGCAGCAAGGAAATCTTGAGGGGATTTGAACTAATTTGATATCTAATCGTCTGATGCTGGATGCGAAACTGCAAATATTAACTCCCTCCAGAAAATTCACTATCAAAAGAGTAGTTCTCCCAACCAAGTCACCAGCAGCCTCATTTTCAGAGGTATCTGGCATCTATAGCTCAATTCAACAGGAATGTTACTATTCACTACCATGGGATATTTGAGCTCTTCACCTTTTTCTGGTTTAGCTTACTTATTTGTGGTTTATGCTTATGTGCCTGCCATGAACATCATGAGATTCAATTAGTTTTGGTCTGTAAAACACAGTGATATCCCCCTGAAAAGCTGTAGGATGCACAGTAGGATCCCTCCAAGACAATTTTCCTGTTATCCCCAGAGGATCCTGCACAAGCAACCAAGCACAACTCCAAAGACAAGGTATGTGAAGCAGTGAACTGTCTGCAACTCCAATCTGTAGCTTGAAGATCAAAAGTTTCACAGGCAGTATTTTGGTGCAACATATAGTGAACTTGATGTAAGAGTTAACAGCAGTTTTACAAAAAAGTGCTGGCAGAAACATTATCATCAACACCTTCAGCATAAATAAAGCAAGTAAAAAAAACCCAAACAACCCAATCTTAAAAGTGGAAATCAGGGGAAAAAATGGAAATTGATAATACTAATAAAAAGTATCATGTGGGTTTTTTAAATATCTCAAACAGCTTAAAGCTGCCCAGACTCCTGTATTCCTTAACTGTTCAGGACACAGATTTCTTTATTTATTGCTTAAAACAGAATTCCCAGCTCAGAGGCTTTCCAAAGAACAACCCTCCCCAGTTCTGCCTGGCCACCTCGGCCAACTTGCCCTGCCATTTCTTATTCTAATGCTAATGCAGTTCAAACAACCCAACCCTGCATTTTTTTATCTATGCAATAAGCCTATCTTTAGGTCACTCAGTTGTGTCAGTTTAAACCACAACATTCCCACAGAGAAAAATCTGATCATTTTATTTATTTCTGGGAACAGAAAAGGCAGAAGAAAAAAACTCATTAAACAAAGCCTTTTTTTTTTTTTTTTTTTTTTTTTGTGGTGCCTAATTCAAGCCCCACTGAAATGTGTGTGAATTTCAACAGCAGCTGAACCACAAGAAACAACAAATTTTAATCAAGATTTGCACAGTTGCCTTAAGGACAGGGTACCTTGAAAATACCTGACCATGCACAGGCCTATCACATTATATAATTATATATACTCTTAGGTCTTATCCAAAGTTGCTGAAATAAAGGCCAAGATCCCATTAATCTCTGTGGGTTTCAGATCTCTCTCTTTCTTTGTAAAATAAGCCTGGATTCTGCTACTCCAGCTTTCACAAGCATCTGCATGGGGATATTCTCAGGGCTTCTCGTAAGAGGGAAAAACCGTGAAGTTGAAGCCATCCATGAAAGGTACTGGATTTATTCCAGATGTGGAACTGTTTTTAATTAATTTGGAAGCATTTGAAGTATTCACTCATTAAATATGCTTTGCATTTCACACATGCAAGTAAGAGAGTAAGAAAATCGAAAATTAAAGCCAAAATCATAATGTCTTATTAAAAAGACTCTGACACCACTTTTAGCAAAATTAGGCTCATATGAAGAGAAGAGTTACTGCACTGCCATAACATACCACACCAATATGCAAAGCACAGTTCCTGCAGTGCCCATCCATTCCTGGGCAAGCTCACCTTGCCCTGGAGGGCTCACTGGTTGGGAGCTCTCCTATCTCCACACACAGACCATTTCCCACTCTGCCCATCCCCATCACCCAAAGCAATCCTTTAAGTTCAAGATACCTGTCCTCTACAGAAGGATGACAAAACCTATGGTAAATATATGTGCCAAATCGTCATTTCTGGTAAAAATCACAGCATATGCTGAGTTGGAAGGGACTGACAAGGATCACTGAGTCCAGCTCCTGGCCCTGCCCAGGACAGCCCCAAGAATCACACCATGGGCCTGAAAGCATTGTCCAAATGCTTCTTGAACTCAGGAAGGCTCAGTGCCATGACCATTTCCCTGCTGTTCCAGTATCCAACCACCCTCTGGGTGAAGAACCTTTCTTTCCCTAATATCCAGCCTACACCTCCCCTGACACAACTCTGTGCCATTCCATCCGGTGCTGTCACTGGTCACCACAGGGAAGGGGTCGCTGCCTGCCCCTGCTTTTCCCCTGGAGGAAGCTGTAGCCTCCATGGGGTCTCCCCTCAGCCTCCTCTCCTCCAGGCTGGAGCCAGGCAGGAGGGAGGCTGTGCACAGCAACACTCGGGCAGCTCCACATGCAGGACAGCCACAGACCTGCCCAGCGCAGACCAAGCGCGGGCGGGCACGCTTCTGCTGCACCTGAACTTGTCTCGGGACGCCACCGCCCCAGAGGCTGGATGTCCCTCGGGAGCAGCAGCTCCATCAGCACGCGAGCACCGCGGGATGCTCCCGGCATCCTGAGGATGCAGGTGAGGCCGGCGCCATCCCCCGCGCGGCGCAAAGCCCTGCGGAGCGCCCCGGAGCCGGGCGCTCCCTGCTCGGAGCCGGGATGCTCCGGGATAACGCGGCTCTCGCCTCCCCTCTAGTGGCTGACCCGCTCCCGGCCGAGGGGCTGCGGGGAGCCCGCTCCCTGCCCAACACATCCCAACAGAGCTGCTCTGCTCTTCCCCCCGGCCCCGGCCCAGTGCCACGGCCAGCCTGCGATGTGGCTGCACCGGGGAAATGCACGCGGCAGAGCTGAGCACATCTGGGCAGATGCACAGCTCTTCTGCTTCCATGGAAGAGCAGGACTCACAGTTCTGAGATGCGCTGAGCAAAACTGACATAGAGTATGAAGAACCACAGCTAACTTTCAGAACACATTTATATGTTTATTTCTCAGAGATCAAAAAGAATCAGGTAGTTTGGTGGATACAAAACACTCAAACTTTTCCTTCTCAAAGTCGAAGTTTTATATTGGACAACAATGCTTTTGTCTCCAAGGGTCAAAATAAATTCTAATGATCACCAGACAGGTCAGTTTCTCAGGGACCTCAATTTTACCAAGTGCTACCTAACTGAGTGTGATGCTCTCCTCTTCACAACAAACATACAAACATTTAAAAAACCCAGAACTTCACATTTCTTCACAAGTAATCTCTCTGGGGGTTTTAAGTTTTTTATTTTTTTTTTAATTTTTTCCCTAAAAAAAGCCAAGCAGGAACATTCCAGTTTCTTTCCTTTGGTTGCCAGTGCTAAAATATGCTAACAGCATTAAGGCAAGGGACGACTTGAAGAGCTCACAATCTGTATTCAGCATAATTAGCAGATGCCAATTTAACTTATTACTGCTTCTTCCTTTCTATATTATAAAAAGGATGTCAATGAAAACCTGTTATCTAAATGACTGTTTTCTCAGTGCTGATAGAAAGCAACAATCATGGGAAAATACAGTCACAGAGCATGTGTTAGGAAATATCTGATTTTGAAATGACATTATAAACAGCTACATTAAAGAAAGAAATTAATGCCTGCAGACAGGACTTTTCTCTCCTTCACACTGTATTTTTAGACTGTTGTAGAAGTAATTACATATTTGGTGGCATTCCTGGTTATCCAAATAAGCAGTGCAACATTCCAGGTAAAGTGATACCATTAAATAAGGTTGCTGAACTGTCTCAGCTACTGATCATTGCAAAGCACAAGAAATGAGCCCCTTAAGATGCATTTTCCATGCAAAAAACTAACAGCTAAGAAGTAATAACACAAATACCTACGGAAGAAAGCAAATCAAGCCTAAAAATCAGCCTCGTCCAAAATAGCAAATAACGGATTGTGTCACAGCTAAGGGGACAGTCACAGGGAGCACTTCTCCTGCCTGCAAAGCAGAAACACATTAACACATTTTATAAAACAATGCCCTCTTGAACTAAGAGGCTGTTGAAAGATGTATCCAGCACGCACGCACAAAAAAAAGCAGCGCACACCAAGGCTCTGGATTAAACAGGTTTCGAACATGTATAATGATCCAGTTCAGGCATCATTTACTGCTACTTCTGCTTGGTGACGATGCCTTCCTGCTTACAATTCCGCACATTACAATGCAGTGCAAAAAATATTTTAATAAACTATCTTCTGACTCTCAGGCTAAGTTGAAGAGCCTTGTAAGGCTATGCTTCTCCACAGCTTTAATCGATTTCAGCTACAACTTCATTTGCTATGCCTAACAGACAGTGTAAACTTCACCCTTCCCAAGAATTAAGAAGAAAATAACATTTCATACTCCCCTATAAGCAGCGTATGGAAAGCACAAAACAGAACCGCTGCACACATACCCCCCAATTAAATTGGTCTCTGTGGAAACTAATAACTTTTCACAGTATGCACTGTAATCCAAGTAATAATTTTAAACAGGCATAAGCTGCAGTGTGCTGAACTAAGGCATTCTTACCTTGTGAAGAGTGCTTGAAGACATTTAGTTACAGTAAAGGAGGAGAATATGCACGTTGCCAAGTATTTCCCATGCAAAGGGGATATGCTCTACCCCACATATGCACACGCAAACACAAACTGGGTGCATGTGCTTCCTAGGTAGAGAAAGAGGACCAGAAAAGATAGGCAGCTGCGATAATGCCCTGGCTTTATGTCTCAATCAGCAGCAAGCTAAGCTGGAGGAACCATTTGAGATGAAAAGGGAAACAATTCCAAGAAACAAGATTTTTTTTTTTCTCTCCTCTGGATGCAAAGAGCTTTGCTTGGGTGACCTATAATACCTTAACACAAAAATCTTCACAACCCACCTCCCTCCTGAGCCAGTGAGCTGCACATGTCAAATGACACTGCACAAACAATGCACAAAGACTTTAACAAAATATTAAAGAATCCCTTACCTTTTAGTCAGAGTAAGTGACAGATAACAGTGATGAGAAACTCAGTTGGCACAGTTCCTGCACGTATTTCTCTGCGGACTCCTTTTTAGTGGTCCCAAAAGCACTGAACATAAAAAACCTCCAGCCTGCCTGCTTCATTCTTCAGCAACAGAGATACATGCTGTCACGGTAACGCAAAAAAAGCAAAAAGAACTATAGATCTTAGTTTTTAAAGCCTTTGTGCTTATAGGGAAGAAAAAGAGGGAGTGGGGAAAAGAAGGAACAGAGCAAACACTTTTTCTAAAAGAAATGTGGTCTTGGCTGTAGAAGTAACCACAACACAGAAGCATTCAGTTTGAATTTCCCTGTTTGCAAGCTCCTTGGGAAAAATAAGAAAAAAATTTCAATCTTTAGGGAAAAAAAATCATATGCATGGATGGGGGGAAGGGAGAGGAGGAGGGTACTGCTCCTATGTGACATACATATGGAATGAGCATTAGAACAATGCTGACAGGACAGCTAAGCAACTGCACTCTGGGGCAGCAGTTTTCAAAGCAGAGCTTTTGCAGCTTTGCAGAAAGAAGAGGAAAACAATTCAAGTAATAAAGAAAAAGCTCTCCGCAAAAGGGGGAAAAAAAAGAAAAAGGAAGGAAAAAGAGCTATTAAAGAACAACTGCTAGACTAAGGGGGGGAAAAAAAGGAAAAGAAAAAAAAAGGAAAAAGAGTTGGCTAATTTCTGAAAGGGGGGCGGGTGGGAACGCCGCGACTGCTTCCCAGCGATGCAAGCAGAAGCCTTGATGTCTACTGCACTTACATTTTATGCGGCGCACAGTGGGTCCCCTCCTCCCTGCCTGCCTCTCTCCTTCCCTCCCTCCCTCCCTCCCTCCTTCCCTCCGCCCTCCCTGCCTAGGAAGCTCGCTCTCCCAGGGGACAAGAATTCCAGTGGACCCAATTAACACTGTACTTCGCTGGCTCCTTGGTATGATCGATATTAAATAAGAGGAGTTTTAGCGGCACTGAAAAATAAAGCAGCCATGTAATGTGTGGCTGATGGAGACTGCATTTTTCCCCCGTATTTCCCTACTCCCCCAGTCTCAAAACGATCCAACGCAGCAGAAAAAAACAATTTCAAAAGCATGTGCCAGTACCAGCGACACAAGCTGCATCAGATATTTGTTAGAAACTTGATGGAAGCCTTCGGTTGCTCATTTCACTAGCTTCAGCAGTACTTTATTAAAGTGGATTTACAAATCAATGGAAGGAATCCAAATGTTCACAAACAGGCTCTTTCATCAGGTCCGCTGCCTGACCGTACAGGAAGTTTGCTGAAGGGGTCTGGGGGCTGTTTTGCCAGCACACTTGTTTTCACTGCACTCCCAACAACATGACTTGTTTGGTTTGGTGAAAGAAAAGGCAGTAAGAGGTTCACTGCTTTAAGGGAATGCAGCCTAGTGTGTTTACTGCCTCATTCCTGAAGCACGTGTGGCAAGGCATCCTACAAATTGCAAATTATTTTAATTTGAAGGGGGAAGTGGTTGGGAGGCAGTAACCTTCTTTGGTCCTGTTTTCCCTGATCTATCAATCACAGGTTGCCATGTAAAAACAATCTACTACAGGCTCTCTCTATAGAGGAAGCAATTACTAGCATTAACTCTTGCCATTGCGAATTAATACAATACAGTCCACAACTGATAGAGTCTGCCTGCAAGCCATTAATCTAAGAATGGGTGATTTGCTGAAAACCAACTGGTCTGAAATTCTCAGGTTAAGAACTCCCCTCTCCCCTTCCACGTTTCTCTTTGCATTTGTAAAAGTCAGTGGAAAGAAAAGAAAGCCATGTTTATTTGCTGTGGCCAGTACAATTCCAAGCTAACAATATCCATCAGTGAAACTGCCTACAAATACAGGTTTTCACCACCAGCAGCTGCTTTCCCTTTTTTGTTTCTGGGGTGGCCATGATCTTCAAATTAAACCCAATAAATAGTACTGAGCTATATCCTTGATTGAACAGCTGGGTTGACCAATGACTTGAATCCATCTTGTTAAACTAATGTTAGATTGCATTTACATACAAATAAGATCAATTAAAAATACTCATAAAACCATGCAACTAAAGGCAGTGAAGAGTTAAATTAATTAACTCAAAACCCCTCCAAATAAATAATGTTAGGGTTATGATTCTCCCTCTAGCTGATGGAGGGGAAAAAAGCAGCAGCAGGACGAATTTCTGTTAATTACTAGAAGCAGTAGATCCAAATACCACACCTTTTGTCACAAATTCTTTATGAAGCCTAGTAACATCCTTCACAGTTAGATAAACATGGGCTATGCAGAAATCCCAAGCAGTGGTCAACTATTCCAACAGATATCCCAAACCGAAGGTTAATTTACATGGGAAGATCCAAAAGAGTGGAGCCATATTGATTATGCACATGAAATCATGTTTCTGGAGCTACGGTAGTTTCAGGCTCATGTACTTGCACCTGTACACGTGAGGAAGATGCTGCATTTAACGTGTATCGACTTCACAAAGATCATCTAGCTGACATGGCTTTTCTGTGCAAAAACAGTCAGGGAAGAAGTACCCCCATTAAATAAGCACGCAACACGGACTGACAATTTGAATGAGAGGAAAATTAAAAAACCCTCACTGGAAATCACAGAAAATTCAGTAGACTGTCATGCTCCACAGTTCTTACTGGCCCAGCACCACAGCACAGCAAACATACTAGATTTGAAATGAAATACAGAGACTGCTGATAATACCAACCTAATGGTCCAGAGTTGGCAAAATCACATCCCCTTTCAGTCCCCTACTCTAAATTAAAGGGCAATGCTAATTGGCTAAAGCGTCCCTGAAAGTGGCCCCAACCTCGTACAGAATTCTTCTCTTGGCAACAGGATCAAAGCACTTGGCAAGTGCTTTGGGATCACATTGGAGTGAATGAACACATACATACACTTGTCCTGGAAATCAAATTGTTTACACAGAAAACCACTATAATAAGAATAAAATCCACTGAATCTATCCTGGCTATGGATGCCCACTGGGTAGCTACATTTTGGGAAAGACTGAGCTTTACAGCCACAGAGGAGAACATAAGTGCTTGGAACCCATAAATGATCCATCAGCTGATCTGTCATCTCAACACTCCTAGGTACTAGGAAAGTCTTTATTATCCCCATTTTGGAGATGATGATTTGAACACTGAAAGCCTAAACTGACTCCCCAAGATGATGCAAGAAGTGTTGGAGAATAGCAGAAAACTGATTCCAGGCTTTTCAAGTTCCTTACTTGCACAGACTGTTCTTGTTTCAAACACAATCAACTGATTTTGACATACTTCTAAAGTCAAGCTTTGTTCCTTAAAAAATATCAGCACCATTCTAGTCTACTCTTAAGTATAAATCAAAGCACCATTCATGGTATTTAAAAAGCATCTGTGCTGCTTAAGAAATCTGCAGGCGTGTATACACTGACAAATTTTATTCCAAGTAACAATTTACATAATTTTACTAGAAAATAATTTGAAGTTCATTCAACAATTAGAATTACAGTCCCTGTTTGGTAAGACATTTTGAGCCAGTGGGGAATTCCATGGAAGGACATCTCATACGTGTGAAGAAAAAGGGATAGAAAACATTTCTCAAAATAAGCAAGTATGCCAGTATCAGACCAAGTTATTGGTTAATGTCTGCTTAAAGTAAAAAATCTTGAATGCCACAGTGAAAGTCCCAATCCCTAACTGCCAAGAGAACAATCCCTGCTCTTTCTGGAAGCAGGGAAAGGGGGATGTGCTGCGGCCCTGATCTGGGCCAGAGGCTCCTACGAAGAGTCTCCCATGCACAGATGCCCTGATGAGCTGCCTGTGCTGCCTGGAGGCCCTGCTCTCCCATGACACCTGCTCTCCCATGACACCCTTTGCACATCCCAGCTGACAGAAATGGTCCTTGGAGATCAGCATCACCCAGTGGATGGGCCCACCATTGCTGCCACCATCAGAGCTGGTGCCTTGATGATGCCAAAAACATAATCCACAGAATAGGACATAGTTATCTTAAAATAATTCAGAGGAAGAAGCATTGCTCTCAGAATTTGCTTTATTGACATGAAAGGCAACTCTGTGGAAGTTAAAGGAGTACCTAACAAAAGTCCAAACTGGAAAGGTGTATCAAAGCAAAAGTTACTACCAAAAGTTAGAGAAGTCAGTAGTTACTACCTGAGGGCAGGAACTAGTGATTGCTAACGGGCAGTACTGTATGACCCAGAGAAAAAGCCATCAAAATTTTTCTTGTCTCCTTCAGAAACCATATTGAGAAGTATCAGCATTTACAACACTCTTTGGAGAACTACAATCTATCCGAATGCTCCCCAAGATTTTATGACTGAAATCGCAAGCATGGGAGATTAGCTATGTAAAGATACATGGTGTAAGAGAATTTTTAACAGCTAATCCACTTAATTACAGACATCATCAACTCTGTTCATTATATAAACCTCCCAATTCAACATTTCTCAAAGACTGCAGGCTTTGGCACTATTTAAAGTTGCTTACATTTTCTTTCTAATATACCCTTCTTGTTTATTAAAAGGCAAATAAATTGGTAAGTTGTTCTCCCTTTATATTCATTTTCATATAACACAATAAATACTACAAATTAAAAAAGAAAAGACATTGAACTAAATATACCTTGGCTTCAAAACATCAATACTCAGAAACAAGGGTGAACACACAGCAATATGGTCTTTGCTTAAGAATGTGAAAAAATGTCTGTGGATATTTTAAATATTTACCAAATGAAAGGGATGTATATCAGGTTGCAGAGTTCTGGATTACACACACTTTCAAGAGATGATGATTCATGTTAATGTACATCAGTAGGGTTGGAGGTTTGCTTTGTTCTTTTTAATTTCTAATTACATTTTAGTAAAAGAATAAACAGAAAGAATACATAAAGCCAGAAACTAAATCTAAACTACAATAAAGGAAAAATAACCTTTTAAGGCACTTAACATCAGAGACGGTTAGTCAGCCAATTACAATTTACAACCAAGCAGTAAACTAATGGTGAGGTTCAGCTGACTAATGCTCTGCACCATTATGGAGCAAGTACCAAAGATAAAAGGCCAATTTCCTATTTGAAATTTGGGTTTCAGCAATGTGCAGCTGCCAGTCTGTAGGGCCAGGTGATGACCTCCCCAGAAGCATCCATCACCGAGGTCCAGCACACACTGCATCCTCTTCCATGCCCAAGCTCTTCAGAAGGTGTCCATACCCACCGCGGCTAGGCATGGACAGCTCACTATACACTGTGCCAAAGCAGCCATGCTTTGGTGAACTGGGATTTTGGAAGTCTCATTTAAATCCTCATGATGCCAACAAACTCTAAAGGCACTTTATTTCCAATGACTAAATAAGCAATCTTGTTGGATCTAATTTTCACATTTTTTAAGCGTTTATTCAGTGGCTGCAGAACAGATCCTCCTGAGAAAAGTGTTACAAAATATGATAGAACACAAACACAGAAAGCAATAGCTATTTCTTGCCAATCCCACCAGAGATGTTCTTGCTATGTACTAGCAAGGTGGTGATGCTGTACCCAAAATCTGACTGCAGCACAGATAAGCAAACCTAAACTAATTTTAAACTAGACTGAACAGCATTGCTGTTCACACCAGTGAAGCTACAAATATCAGCACAGACCACATAAATCTAATCAGAATCCAGGAGCCTCTGACCACTGACCATACCATGATAAAGCATCTGTTACCATGGCTTTGTGGCAGCCACAACCACCCAGGCAAGCTTGGTTAAAGCTAGCTGGGACACTTTTCATGCTTCTGACTGCGGCATTACCAATATCTGTAATTTACTAGGGAGGAAAGAGCTCTTTCCAGAGTGAACTGAAATAAAAGTTGGAAGAAATTCATACTACTCAACTTATAAGCGCTTGGTCGTGGTTTCCAACGCATGCAGGTCGCACAGTACAGCTCCCAGAGCATCAGCCTGGTCCCACTGAGTACATGGTCAGCCTGGGACGATGCTGCAGTCACGCTGACACAACTAACCCATGTTTAGAGTTGCGTGATGTATGTCTCATTCCCTACCCCTGATCCTGCTCATACTGAGCAGGACAACATGAACACAGGACAACTCAAGCACTTTTTCTGTACATCTCCAGTCACTTCTCCCAGTGCAGACTGAGTTACTATGTTTTGGTTCCTCCTCTGCAGCAAGAAAACATTCCCCCATTGCTCTGGTTTGGCAGCTTAGGGATGGAGCTGTCTCAAAGGCAGAGAGAGACTTGCATCACAACACAGCCAAAAGAGCCTATGGCATTGGTCAGGGCATACCAGCAAAAGTCTACTGAAGGAGCAACAACGTGGGCCCAGATACTGGGGAGGAAAAGTAAGCATGAATAAAAGCATTAGGAGTACCTAGGTAAATTGCTGTGTACTGGTCTGTGATTTCACAGAGAAAACCCAGATGATATGATGGTATGACTTCATTGCTAATTTTGGTTACTGATACATCAGGCATTTCTATAGGATATTGGCATAAAACATGGAATATATTCTAAATGTCACTTTGCTTGTATATATACCTCCAACACATACTAATAACAGTTCAAATGAAAATCCCTGACACATCACAGATGCTCACATCTATTACCCTTAAAGACGGAAAGTAACTGCTAATCATTGTTCCTCAAAAGTGGAGAGAGAGTATGGAAAAGGGATGGATAAATTTGGCAAGAGATTGCAAAAGCCTAGGATTTTTCTCTTGCTCACTGCAAGGTTGCCTAGTTTACTCCCTCTCCAGTTTTATTTTAGCAGCAACTTTTCTGAGGCCTTTTGCAAGCCAGCTCCAGCCATCACAAAGTGTGCTGACATATCCCACCACCACAAGCCTGTCACTGTAGTCAAGCAGTCAAAAACCTCATCAACGTATTTTCAGAATATGCACTGCATCAGAGTAGTCAAAAACACTCTTTGTTATATCTGAATACCTTCTCTAAGAGTCCCTTTCCGATAAGATTCTGGGAAGATACAACTTGCAGGGGGTCTTCAGGCACACCAAGAGAGGGTGATTACTGAGCTCACCTTCCCATTTGAGGGGCATCCCTAAAGGTACAAGCTGTAGTGCAAGTATGTTCACCATAGGCTAAATAGGCAAAATCACAGAATCGCAGAATATTCTGAGTTGGAAGGGACCCACAAGGATCATCCAGTCCAACTCTTAAGTGAATGGCCCATACGGGGCTCAAACCCACAACCCTGGTGTTATTAGCACCATGCTCTAACCAACTGAGCCAATCTCAAAATGAGAATTTTCTCCTCTGAAGCCTTGTTTTCCACTGGTTTGGTAATGCTTTTCTCAAAAAAGCTCTTCCCTACTGCCTCCCTGCAAATATTTCATATAGTATGATTTGCCTATACAGGTCCCAGTTACTATTTAGAAAAGAAGGAAGAGAAAATAGAGAAACCACTCTGAAAGACCACCTATTTCTAACAGGTTTCCAGCATGGCCAGACTGATGTGCCTATTATTAGGATAGGGTGGATTAGTGTAATTATCTTACAGTTTTGACAATTTCTGTTATCCTCAGAACAGATGTTCTGAGTTCTGTCTTATTTCCTAAATGCTATCAAGTGACAATTTCCATTCATTTTGAGAAGGACTCCTGAAGCAAGGTGCAGGGATCTTTAAAGTGTCTTGTGCTCAGCACTGCTTCTTCAAAGGATGCAAGGCTGGTTGCCGTGGTTGCTGAAGGTTAAAACTCGTAGGGCTGATGTCTTTGTCAAACCCAAGTGCCAGCTGAAGGTTGGGTTGCTCCACAAAAGCAGCTTAAGGGCTAGAGGTCCTGGCAAAGGGAGAAGGAAGTGAGCAGATGAAAAAATGCAGCACCTTGTTAGAAAAAGGCAGCTGGGATGGTCTAATCTTAGTGGATTGGTAGGAGAGAGGAAGGTCCCAGTAAAACAGGAAAAATAATGAATCATTTCTTCCCTTTCAAATTATTTTCAGTGTAGATGACTCCAAGTTTGGCACAGTGCTAGATAGGTATCAGCTCTCTGGTAATTCTGGGAATAAATACATTCATCAACATGGGCTTCAAATCCCAAAGGCAGAGAGGACGATAACTCAGCAGGTACAGTCTAATTCTCAAGGCAACCGTCAGCCAACAACCTGAAGGACCTCCTACTATTAGCTTACTATCTCCAACAAAGATGAAAAAACAAAGCCCAGAAGAATCCATTGTTCTTAGCTTTCATATTATTGTTATTATATTATTAATAATATAAGAAGAGATGAAAATTTATAGCTTCTTTCATTTTCCTAGCATTTCTTCAACTTCCTAAACCAAAACAAGTAAGAGGGGAGAGGAACATGAGTGAATAAATTTATGTTGCCCTTGATGCATCTTGGGGAAGTTGGTTACCATTTTCCTAAGTAATTTTGAACTCATCCCTTCTCAGCAAGTGGAAAGGTCAAGAGCAATGTTGGACACCCATTACAGGCCAGACTCAACATACAGAGTAAGAAGCAGCGCCATCTCCACCATGTGTGCCATGACCCAAGTGTGTTGGGGCTCAATGACCTCTACTCCAAAACTCAAGTTGGGGTCTTTAGCTTATACATTGTTATTACAGTCCAAACTCAGAATTTAGAGCTCCTTAACATTGTTCCTGATATTTTGCACAGAATAAAAATGTAAAAGCAAAGGACACTCTTGTCTCAGCCACCTCCCATCCCATCTGAAAGCAGTAAACTGCGTGAAAATGTGACAAAAGTGAGAAGAACTGCATCCCATAATATCCAGCATTACACAAAATGAGGGCAGAAAAAGACAGTATAATGGGATAAAATGAAGCATATCCTGTGAGGTTCAAGCTGTGGGAAACGATGGAGACAGGAAGGCAGGGCTAACCATATAGAATACAAAGACTTCAGTTTAATTGTTACTAAACTATGTGGTATACGAGTAAGTGGGTTTATGGATGTTCCTGGCAGAGACACAGGGAAACCCATCCTCTCAGGGCAGCTAAGTGCTTGACTTCTGTGTATTTTTATGTGTTTGTCAAACACTTAGACACAACAGGCACTTAGAATCCTTTAAATAAATAAAATGCATTGCGTTATTTCAGTGCATAAGATGATGTATTAATGTATGTTAACTACTTTCAACAGAAATTATAACAAGATATGAGCGTAAGTGCAGACAAAAGAAAACCCTAATAAATAGGTACCAAGGAGAGACGGGAGGAAATATAAGGCTGGCAGAATTTCAGCCTAAAAGAAATCAGAACAGTAGATCTGAGAATAGCACAGATCATAAGATAGGAGAGAAAGCACCTCCTGTTTTACTATGACTGGGCCAGTTTACATTTCATTACAGGGAATCCAGGATAGGCAATTGTGTAATCAAGAGCCAGACGGCTTTACTCATTTATAATTAATTCAGAGTACTTTGAAAGTGAGCTTAGAAAATAGCTAAGTGCTTCCCTTCAAGGAAACCTCTTGTAATGCTTCTGCAGGGCACTGCAAGCAAAGCAGAAGTTGTTCAGCTGAAGACAAAAGGTTTTCTCCTAACATAAATGAATAAAGTGTTACCACAGGCAGTAAAACAGAAAACATGGCCCATCTTGAAGGAAGGCTTTCATCCAAGCACTGCATTTTTACAGCAAGAAACACCATTCTGGACTGTTTTATACCATTTGAAGGGTTGAGAGAAGTTTCAGTAGATTATGGACTGAGATGCAGGCTATTCAGTCTTCTATTTAGTGTATATAGACAACTGCTCTCTTAGAGGCAAGCATGATTTTTGGCTCCAAAAACCACAACCAGCATTTCCACCTACCTACAGCACTCTCCAGAAGAGTGGGTTTTAAAACCCAGTGGAGTTGCACTGCCTCTCATAAACCCCCACGTTCCCCAGCCACTGTACTGTGAACCACAGTGACAGCAGAGCCCTGCACACTGGTGCTGCTTGTTTGTTCAGATCCTCAGATATTCATTAGCTGTCCTGTGCCCACACAAATAATTCAGAAACTTAAATGCCGCTTTCTGTTTAGTGTAGTTACTAATTTATCCACACTTAGCTTCTCATCTGTAATTCACATTGACGTTAATGGAGAGACAAATATGTGTGTAACAGAATAGAGGCAGTCCAAAATAAATGAGAAAAAAAATGTGGTCACCAGAAACCAATTATACATTCAAACCTGTATTGTGGAAACCACCAGAGTGCTGAAATCAAGTGAGGAGGAAAATGTACCAAAACCACACTTACATGGGGGGAGGAAGGGGGGTGCAGGGACAAAGTTGCTAGCACAATCAGTCTCAGCCTCATGGAAAAGAATATAAATATTTAGACATGAACAGACCTCTTAAAATACAGTTGCAGAGTCTGCTGGCACATGGACAAACATACAATAAGCCCACCAATGTGGAGACACAAATCAGGTAAATCAGACATGAAATTGGCAGGCAACATGTGCAAGATGCATTTTGTAAAGGCAAAAATGTGTTCACCACCAAATACAAAGATGATTTTTCCAAGACAATCTGAAGCTGCACTGTAAAAGAAATAAACATTAAATATTTAAGGCTGTGCACCTAAATGATATCACTTGGAGCACACGGTGGTGGCTTTTTCCTCCACCAGCATTTTTCTTGCTACAACAAAAAAATGAAGGCTTTAAAGAGAAATACTTGAATAGCCTTGCTACTTTGAAAGCTGAACATCTTCTCAGATGGCCCTGAAAGAGTTAACTGCTTCAGAGCTCAGATATTCTCTTTCCCATATCTCACAATAAGTACTGGAAGATTTATGTGCAATGAATTTCCAATTACTGATCTGCACCAGCTGGGCTGTCAATCAGCCTGCCTATACAGTGCATGTCTTCACCTTCCCATGTTCTCCTTGCATGTAGAGGCTCCTTCTCCCCTCAACAGCACATACGTAATTCCTACGCTCCTATCAACTGAAGCAGGTTAAATGTTGCTTTGGACTTCCCTTGCTCTTCCAGTCTTAGATAGGCATTATTTCTCAACGTGGCATCCAGGAGAACAATTCTAGTTATGACTTTGAGACATCAAAGAGTATTTCAAAAGCAGAGTAACACTTCCTCCAAAGCTATTCCCATTAACAGTCATTGACAGGGAATGCAGGGTATGAGGAAAATCTGGGAGGTACACCCTAGGATCAGGACACAATATTCTCCTACAGAGGCACATGAGGTCCAGATACAAGTATTAAAGAAAAGAAAAAATTCACTGCGTTATGGAATAATAATAATCTTAAATTAGGATTTTGCCCCGGTAAAAAAGTATGAAGTTGTCATACACTAGATACTGGTAACTTTATGATCTCCAAAAAGCTCCTCAAATTCCTTTATGGGTGTCTCATAGTTTTAGCTCAGTATACATGAAAAGTTCATGAAAACAGATGTCATCAACTAACTCAATGGGTTAGCATTTATTTCTTTATGAGTATTTCTTAGCAACACCACACATTCTTTACTTTATTTCTCAGCCACATGACTAAGGGAAATGCTGAATCAATAAACCTACCTTTGCAGAGCAACACTAAGCAATATAATCAGTGATTAAATATTGTTTTCAATGTAGAATTCAGCCTGAAGAAACATAATTAAAAAAACCCAAAAACAACCTAACCACAAAGATTAGAAAAAATATTTTCATCTCCTGTTTTCTAAGATTTCACTAAGTCTGAAATAAAAAACAAAACAAACCACCACAGACATGGCATCATCTTTGAGACTTTGCCTGCTACAACATGATATTACCCCAGGCTGTTGTTTTTGCACCTGCATTTCACTTCCTAACCTGGGTTACAGAGAACATGATTCCTGAAAGGTTAATTAGCAGCTATGTAAACAGCAGATCCTCGCTGTGTCTCAGAGTGAGTGTGTTTTACTGCTAAGGTTGAGCATCCCGCGAAGGGCAGGACTTTGAGATACGGCACCAAGCCAGATCAGCTAGCAGGACCCGTAAGTTTTCTGTGCCTGTAGAGGCCTTACCAGAGCATTCTGGAAATTTTCATCTAGGCTCGGTTGCCTATAAATAGAGCCGCAGCTCCCGGGGGCTGCGTGGCTGTGTGCTGCTGGTGTGCTCCGAGTTGCTAAGGAGATGGCAAAGCAAAGGCGCACACCGCGTGGGGGAACCAAGAGGAGAGCGGCACCGCTCTGGGGTTTGGCTGGGAGCCAGGGAGGTATCCTCCTGCGGGTATCCTCTGGATCAGAAGGGAAAAAAAAGGAGAGGGGAAAAAAAAAGATGGAGCTTCCCTCTTAGCCTGACAGAGGCCAGATGCTGGGAATGTCAGGGCAGGCATTCCCATCAACAGACTCCTGAATAATTATAACAAACCATCAACCTCCTGGACTCCCGCAGCATCCCCGTTTCCTGAATCCAGACCCATGCTCTTTATCTCAGAGGAAAGTAATTATAGCTTATATTATAGAGCTCCATCCTAAAGGAAAAGGAATTTTTCAATCCATTTTGTTCACTTGCATATAGACCTGTAAATAAAACAGATACGCTTTGAACTGTAGCTGTGGAACAAACTACCTAAAGGAACTGAGACTACGACAACTCCTCATACACAGTTTTCAGATCTGAACCAATTCATTTGTCTTTGGCTAGAGGATGCCTGAATGGAGATAAGTCTAGCTCAAGACAACGAAGGCAAATAAGGGTCATCCTGAATTAGGGTTGGATGCAGATACTACTGTCCATTTCAGCCAGTGAAATTACATCTCCAAATTTTGGAGATGACTCACATCAGTGTGATGGTGGCAAATATCAGTAAGAACAAGTGCACACCCTGAAAAGAGGAGGTTTTGCATTTCCAGCATGAATGGCGTTACAGTTTTACAGGCATGTATCAGGCTTACTTAAAGTTTGTGCAATTTGCTATTGCTTCTGGTGGGTTGGGAAACCTCTTGAAGATAAAGATAAGAAAATAAAGGTAACTATAAGAAACAATAAAGGTAACCATAAGAAAAATGTAAGAGCAATTTCTAAGAATTTTCCCTTAGGAAAACAACAATGACAAAGAAAGGTGTAGGAATTCCTCAAAAGAAACAGGCAAATACAGAGCGAGCCAAGGTTGTTCTTGCAAGTGCAGCAAAAATACTCTGTGGTGTTAGTCATGGTTTCTCATACATCACTTGTTTGGGATAGAAAATTAAATGCTTTTGTTTTACAAGTCTCATCCACAGTTCAAATGATACATCTTAGCAAAACAAAGGCAGCGTCTCTTGCCAACAGTATAAGCTCATCTCTCACAGAAAAAAAAAACCCAAAGACTTAGCAGAAAAAGGTGTATTTTTCTTCACGGTCACCGCTGTTTCAAGCCACAGAAGTATCAAAGTGTGTCTGACAGTTGCTCATTATTAGGCAGGTGAAAGAGAAAACTGAACTTCTTTTCCCCAAGACAGCAATGAAACCACACTAAGAATATTTGAAATAAAAAGCACGTAGAGCACAACTGATTTGAACTCCTCCTGTCTTCCATCTTTTCCAGACGCTAATGCTAACAGTAACTCACTAGCAACAAATCGATGGAAAGAGAAGGAACATATGATCACGGCTTATTTCCCAGTGTACATATTTCTTAATATAGAAAAGTGTATGATAGATCTGCCACCATCTGATCTTGATTGTTGTAAAACCAGTCATTCTGCCTTCATCTGCCAAAAGAGTTTGAGAATTGCTGGGGATATTTTTGGCAGCCTTAAGCACACAGAAGCACTAAGGCATATTCCCAGAGGACAGATGAAAGTTTCTTAATAATTTCCATCTATTAGATGCCACTTTTGCACATTAATTGAGGATCGTCCAGTGTGATTTTAAGTAAATTAGGAATGAGGAAAGTGAGGAAAGAGGCTTCAGGTCTTACTGCTGTTACTGTCTTCCTTTTTTCCCCACAGAAGTTATTTTATGACAGTCTTAAAAAATCAGAAATCTGATCTCGTATCTACTAAATTTTATGACATAATACATTCACTGAAGAGGCAACTCACAACAAAAATCTGATAAAATATTATTTGATCATAAATATAACCCTTAATGGGGTGGTGAAGGATCAGCCCCTCACATATAAAAACCAAGGGGGAAATAAAGGTGGTAAGAGTTCTTATTCAATGACATACACTAGTTTTTGAAGACATAACTTCACGTTTTGATTTCTGGAAACAAAATTATTTCTACCCTGATTCAGTCACATTCCCCCTGATTCAGTCACATTCGCTACAAAAAAACCCCCTTCGTTTTTCAGAACATTATAAGCATGACTGAGCCAATGTAAATAAACAAAATGTTGAATACAAATTATTTGTATGAGGAATATTATTGTGGCCAAGACACAACGGGCACAAATTGAAATACAGAAAACTCCTTTTAAACATAATAAAAACCCACAGTCACTTTCCTCACCATGAGGGTGGTCAGGCACTGGCACAGGTTACCCAGAGAGATTACAGAGTCTCCATCCTTGCAAATATTCAAAGTCCAAGTGCTTTTGGCTGTAAGGAACCTGCTCTCACTCTCCCTACTCTAAGCAGAGGTTTGGATTACATGACCTTCAGAGGTGCCTTCCTACTTCAGTCAGTCTGTGATTCTAAAAACAAATTTAGCAATAGTGTTAAGGTTAAATATCAAATTTAAGCTAATTTCACCTATACAAATGAAGAATTTAGTTTTGGAAACTTTGGTCATAAAACTGATAATAAAGTGTCCTTTTAAATAAATAGAAGCCTTAAGTAATCATATTGCATATTTGCTAGCCAATAGAAGAGTACATCCAAAAGAAAAACACCATGTCTTTTTACATACCTTCTATTTCGAACACATGAAGTGCTGTGCCAAGAAATTCTTCATTTGCCAATTAAAGAAACAGTTTTGCAACATTCTAGCTTTCTCTCTGCACATTGCTAGAATAATGCTGATGGCTATGACCTCTTTTCCTGTCAATCTTTATTTCCATATGCCATCTGATTGACTGTCACACTTCCTATATTTCTCTTTATATTTTCTCAATTTTTCAAGCTTTAAATTCATGTAAAGTTATTCAAAACCAACACCACAATAAAGCAAATAAACCATGCAGCCCCTTGCAAGTGCAGGAGAGCTAGAAGCTATGGAAGCCTCTTCCACTTCCAGCCAAGCTGGAAATGCACTTCCCTTTACACAAATGATGCTTGGTCCAGTACTGACTGCGCAATTCTACGGTTATTAGTTGACCATCAGTGCTAATGAAGAAGGGAGTTGGAATTAAGTGGCAGTTTTGCTATCAATGACATACTTCAGTAAAAGCAGATTTACAGCTTTCTTGGACAGGTCTAAGAGGTACAGGAAGAACTACAGAAGCTCAGCCTCTGCTATGAGCACAGAGCTGGAGCACGGACAGGAAACCAGATTTTGACAAGCTAAACTGAACAGCAACAGCTGAACAAGCAAAATCTACAGGCACACAAATCTGGAAGATAAGAGTGAGCACAGCAAACACAATGGTGCAAGTCACTAGAGCGCAGTGTTAGCGAAGGCAAGTATTTCAGGGCCAGCAAATTAAATTCATAATCATCTGAATTCAGGTATTTCTATAGTGCCAGACAAAGAAACTTTCCATTATTCCTTTAAAATGCAGATGATAAAAATAGTAAAAAATGGTGAGCGGGAGTGGGCAAGAGTCAAGTTAAAATATATTCAAGATAATAACATTCTCACATACGTTGTATAAACTCTTTCAACTCTCACCGTGCTGGTTTACTCTGCACATTTCTCTCAGTCTGACTTCTGGAAGAGGGGGAGAAAGGTGGACGGACTCAATGGAACTTTCCCATTTGTGTGCATTAGCACTGTTACAACACCCAAGCTGACAAAATGTAAAGGGTTTATTTCTCTGCTAAAGCAGAACCTTTCACTGGGTTAAAACTAAATAAAATTTCCATAGAAGTGTGAATTCATACAAGCCTGTTTGATAACAAGTCTACACTGAGAAGCCTGGGCTCCTCCTGAGCGTTCACATCCATCTCCTCAAGGTTTCAAGTCCCCTCTGCTTCCCTGGCAAAGAGACAGGGGAAAGACAGCAGCAGCAAATATTACTTTCCTGAAAATGGGCTCAGAGCTTTCAGAAGCTTATTGCAGTGAGTGCAAAGAGTTAAACACCTCAAGGCATTGCTCTGATCTCACACATCAGTGAAAAACCAGCAGCAGCTCTACCCAAAGCAATGCTGCAAAATAAACACGAGGCTGAATCAGACCCATAAGCTCTTAAAGAGAACAGTGAGCTAGATATAGATACGGATTTCCCAAGGTGAACCCCTTTTGTACCAGGGCAACCTCCAGACATTATTGTTTAACCTTCTTTGGGATTTACGTTTGGTTTCAGGCTAACAACAGTTATTTGGAACTGCCATACAAAGTACAGCTGAAGAGTACTGAAAAGGAATGGGAAAATCCACCTGAAACAAACATTTGGCCAAACCTCCACAGGGGTGAAAAATAAAATTCATGTCAGCAGAGTGGAATCAACTTCAGTTACACCCTTAGTGATAATACGGAATTACCCACTTACCACCTAAAGTTAATACAGGCTAAGATATTCAATTATGAAAACTTATAGGTTCACTTTTCATTATCTGGGGTGGAAGTGCTGCTATTTAAGCTACAAATAAAACTCTCAAAATTTCTCACAGTATTATCACTGCCTATATGCAGTCCCCACAGGGTTAAAGTTGGAAAGCTCAACCATGCTTCTCAGTTTGGAGCTTTCTGCCACTGTGACCAGCTGTTAAAGCTTAGGCATATCATCAGGAATCCAGTGACACAGCAAAGGACTGAATGGAGACATACATTTCTGACTCCCAATAAGCAGAAAGCTGACCAAAAAATTATGCCCGTGACTAACAAGTCCCATCATGCCTTCTAAGCCTCTTCAGTATAAACTGATTTGAGAATGCAACAGTCATCAAAAACATTACCTTTTCTTAGAAAACTTCTTCGTTTAAGTCAAAGTGGGCTTTTCATTCTTTTTATTTTGTTGAAAATATTAAAGGTATTCATCTGTGATAGAGACACAGCCACTTGCAAAACAGCTTGATTCTATTCTGAACATTGAAAATACAACTAATTTTGTTTCCTGCGTTGCTCTGAGGTCAGCAAGAAGTCAGAATTCAATCACTAGTGCGAGCAGCAGCACATTTTTCTGTTACCCCGGGACAAAAGGCATGGCTTAACCACTCGGGTCTGCGAAGCGAGTCCATCTCCACTCACAAGTGCTGTGGTGAGCTTCTCCATCCACCTGGCTTGTGAGATGGATCCAATGAAAGCAAGGGGGGAAAACTGATGGGGGATGATAAATGAATAGATATTAGTATCAGGGAATTAATATCAAGCAAGAGGAAAATATTTTCTTTTTTCCTCTATTTTTCTTTATTTTAAAATTCAAAACACTGCCAAGAGAAAGGAAGGGGGAAAAATTAATGAGTGTGACAGCATCACTGGAAGACATAAACAGGGAAACTGGCAGCTCAGATGTGCCAGGGCACAGCCCAGGCAGGGACATAACAGTGTGCTGTGGTCTGAGCCACTGGCCATGCAGGAACACCATATAGGAGCTGACAAGGTTTCCTCTCAGAGCTGGGCCAGGCTACCCCACAAATGACAAATAAAATCGGGTTTGGAGTGTGAAAAGTGGGTCACAGCTACAGAGAGGAGGATGAGCCCAACGCAATGGCTGTGTGCAGTGGGCGATGGAGAAGCAATCGGCAGGGACCTCAAGGCCTTTATTAGTAGTGTTATTATGCAAATTTGGCAGCACCCATCAGCCTGTCAGTCTGGTAGCAGTGAGCTGCCCTAGGCGAATAATGCCATTCAATGCCCCTTCTCCAGCCTACACTTCTTAATGCTTGCTTTACCCCACAAAGGCCACTGTCCTCCTCTCCCAGCTCTGCCCTTCTTGCCCCAGCCTTCTGCCTCCCCTGTGCTGCCCCAGACTGAGTCCTCTCCTTTCACCAGCATTCCTAGTGATCTACTCCTTCCATCAGAGTCCATTTTCAATCCCACACACCAATCCCCAGACACCCCTGGCACTGAGCAGAGGGGTGGTCTGGGACATGGTCCCCACCACCCCTGTCCTGGGCTTTGTCTCTTGCAAAGCCAAGGGACAGGAAGGCTGTGAGCACGGGCACATTGACAAGTCTGAACTCTTTTCTAGGCATTCAGTTTTCACGGCAAAAGTTGAAGTTCCCAGAGGGACCTGGGAAAAGGAAAAGGGCACAATCAGGCTTCTGCAAGAAGGAGGCAGGTATCCACCTCCATGCTAGGATGCACTCTGGGAAGGACATGAGCACTGCAGTGAGTGCAAGCAATGCTGAGCACAACAGCCTTGGCCAAACGGCGCACTTTCACAGTCTTTTCCTCAGTTATCATTATAATCGTAACAGAAAAAAAAATCTGGACTTTTTAAACACTGCTTAAATGATTCTCTCCCCCAAAGAATTAAATTACCATTTATAGCCTGTTCTTCCGATTAAAAATTTATCAATTTATTCATCACTTCTAGGACTGAAACCTTTCATTTGTTTTACAATGAAGAAACCTTTGATCTGCAATTCTCCAAGGCTACCATTTTTTATTCTTTAGTTCTTCTCATTAAAAATAAAACACCTCTATTCTCCAAAACGCCTTGATGGCACTCTCAAAATACCCATTTTAACAACGAGAAACTTTTTTTATCCCTACCTCGTGATAGGCATTTTGGAAGTTTATACAGGGCTTTTTTGGTTTTATTTAATCATAACAGTACTGTACTGCCAAAAAAAAAAAAAGTTTACATCCATGATTGCCTTCTCTCAAAGACACAGAAGCAAATAGCAAAAATAGAGTTTCACAACATTTCTTCACCTGGCATGCTGCATTAGGCTAACCTGAAATGAGTTTGCCCTGGGTCTCTACAGTATATCCCAGCCTGCCAGCCTGTCTCCAAGGGGCAACTCCCAAATGGAGCCTATGCTAGAGCATGCATTAAGACTCAGAGGCATGCTGAGAGCTGCAGAAGAACATTTGGAAACCATATTTTAACATTTTCCCCCTTGTTCATCCTGTTTTTGAAGCTGGACACACAAAGACTCCTCTCAGAAAAACAATCATTACCACTTGTGTGTGACTAGGACTACAGAAAGCAGATTTACCCCAACCCAAGCTGCTAAATGTGTGTTCCACATCAGTGGCTCTCAGGATGCTCCTAGCAGGAGCAGGACAGAATGTTGAAGGGGATTTGCCTTTCTCTACTCCTGGTACAACTTGCATCTCACCCACTCCAAGCATTAGTTTACTCTGTAAAGTTTTCTTCATTAGGGTTATTAGAGGCACACATGTAACACACTACTAATCCGTAATGCAGGGCCAAGGACCATCCACCTAGCTTCACGCTGTGTGGCACAGTCTGGCCATGTCCAGCTACATAATACCTTGGCCCCATATGAAGTGCTAGGAAGCAACTACTATTTGGCTGTTGGGTTTCAGGTCAAAAGTCTGAAATGACCTGAAATATTATCGCTGTCACTTGGCCGAGGCTCCTTTATGTCCTGGAGAAGGTTGCAGGAGAGCACCATGGTGCAAAGCCATCAGCAGAGAACTGAGCTTGATGTTGTTGCCCCACTGCCTTTGGGAAATGGCCCATGGGATGCAGAACAGCACTAGCTGCTGCAGGCCAGGCAGTCAGCTAACACATCTTGTCCTTCTTGTTTATGAGGTACTACAGTAAGGGTCCCATCTTAAGCTATTCCCTGGCACAAGAACATCTCATGGACTCATGCTGATCCACCACACACACTTCTGCACCATGCCTCTATGCACCACAGAGGGCTGGCAGGGTTTCTACTGCAGAAAAATTTCAGAAAGGGAATTTTTCAATAGACCTAGACAGGAATTTTCCTTCAAAAGCACCTTTTCGGGAAAAAGAGGATTTTTATCCCAAATACACATTTTCCTGCATTCACTCACCACAGAAATTCTGATGCCTGTCAGGAAGAACACTGCTTGAAAAGCAAAATGTGCTGTTTGATTTTCAACATAGAAGCATTTTCTATACAATGAAATCCTACTTTCTGCTCACCTCTGTCACAGACAGCTAAAGAACAAGCTAAAGTTGAACTCCTAACAGATTCCTAACCCATTCCAAATCTGACTTCAGCTCAGATGCAATGCTGAATCAAGGCTATACTCATTTTCCGAAAATTAAAACCTAAAACACCCAATTCCCAACACTTACATTCAGCAACACCGAAGTAGAACAACCAACTAACCTGATAGAGAAACAATAATATATTCCACTACTGAAGCAGAACATACCAGAGGATCAAAACCCACTTAGTGTCCAAGCTTCTGTTTAGTGCAATATAAACCTTCCAGCTGCTAGAGAGAGAGAAAAACCAGCTTTTGCCAGCAGACACATTTGTGTAGGAGCCCCTCCTACAAGCACAGGCAACTGCCCAGGGTACCCGTGCTCCCTCCTCCTCATCCCAACAGTTGTAGCTACCTGCACCAGGAAGGACCAGAGAGAGCCAGCAGGAAGAACAGAAATCCAGAAAACTACTCCATAAAATAGCACGTGGCCAAGCACAGCTAATTACACTTTTGTCACCAAATACAAGATGGACCAAAAATATTACTGTGTTGTAAGTCACTTGCATGCCAGAATATTTCCACACTGCATAAATGGATTCCATTCAAATATTGTGAAAATGAATTCATCCCCGAAAAAGACAACAGGCCTAACTGCATGTCACCAGATGTCACCCAGGCTATGATGCAGCCACTTGAGTATGCTCTTCACCAGCATTGCATAAGAGCCATGAATGTCTGATGAGCCCCAGGAACATGGGCTTGCCAAGCACTTGTCAATCTCCAGTGCGTGTTACTCCTCTCCAGTAATCTAACGCCGGCATCTTGTTCCTGTGTACATAAAAGCTTGCTCGTCGTGTTTAAATTGCTGTAATTCTGACAGTCTAATCATTTGGCAAAATGCTGCCATATTAACAGATAACAGCTTGCTCTCTCTGCAAAGAGGAGGCTCTTACTCTGCATCACTCGTTTCAAGGAAGATGATGGATGAAGGAGTTTCACCTCCTGCTCCTGTTGCTGGGATAATAGTATTGATACTTAATGCCAACTAACCCCAAAGCAGTGCTCAAATACATCCTGGGGGGCTGTTTTTTTAGGTGAAACAACACACATATACAGAAAAGATCCATTATTCCTGTTTTACAGAGTGCTTCACATTGACAGAAAAAAACTTTATGTGAGAAAGGAAACACATGGGCTGAGATGGAAAACTGAATTCATCCCATCCAGTTGTAGTCCAAATAACCATAATATTATTGAATTAGTGCTCTGCTTAAAATGAGGGGGGACTGGAGGCTCCCAAAGTGTGGTTTGCAGTTAACCTTTGCTCCATAAGTCACAGAAATGACTGACAGAGGTCAGGCCAGAGGTTTCCTTAACTCAAATACTGCCTGTTAGTGGCCTGCAACAAAATGTGTGCGGTGGAGTAAAACCAGGCAAAATACATGTTGTAATAACTATACACAGCAACAGAGTGATTTACAGCTCCCACATTTCAGGAGCTGGAGGGGATTTCTCTCTTTTTAAGAGCATCTGATGGATTTCTCTTTCATAAATTTGTACAGATGCTGTCTGTTGGCACAAAAACTTCTGGCATCCACAGGATCCAGTGGCAGCATACTGCACAGCTTCATTACAGATCTCCATCAGGTCACTTTAAGCCTGATGCCTCAGACTTAAAACAGCTGGGACAAAAAGTAAATAATCGTTCACTTTCTAGCTAAGCAAGTTTTCCTTTCTAATAATAGTTATTTTAGATCCCATTACTGTGCATACAAAGTTAATGTTATTCTTTGCATAACTTCATATTCAGGCCCATCCTGTGGAAACCGCTAAATTTTTGCAGCAGAATGCAGCAAAATTTTAGGGCAAATGGTACATTCTAAAGGCTTTTTTGCTGTTTTTTTTTCTTTTTTCATTTTAGTATTAGTGTCTTCCCCCTTTCACAAGGTATGACCAGTCAGAAATAACTCCTACTACAGGAGGAATCCTCCTAGTACAGTAAGGAAAGTGTTTGATTATTCAGACCAGGGGTTCCCAAATGGTCTCTTCTGAACTGCTGACAACCTTCACCCCAAGCAGGAGCCCCTTCTTTCCACAGAAACCCCTTCAAGAATTCTTCCCTTAAATACGTGATCAAGTTATTTCCAATTCCATCCTCTTGTTCCCCTTTGCATTTTCTCCACGACTCAGATATCCACATTACTGCTCATGATACTGTTGTCAAGTCCAAGGCCTCTCAAAGAGACCAATAAAGGAAATACCTTCACTATACTAACAATGCATTGATCAATGTACAAGCTGGTTTGTACAGGAAATAAACAACCTCCATCCTGATCAAAGGTCCTGAACATGTAGCCTGACAGACTATAAGGAAGTGTTTTAAACACTGCAGGGCATTGTGTTTGCATTTAATCTTTTTTTTTATTACTTTCCTTTTTTTTAAAAACATTTTTTCCAACCTGTCAGTGTTTGCTTTCCAAGATTTGTTTATGCTATATAAGCTGTAGGTTATTTCTGTTAGAGACCCTAATTTCCTCCTCTGCTGGGACTATGGCGATAGCCCCAAGGAAGTTTACACTGAAAGAAGAGCATGACAGGCAGTGAATTAAGTGGTTCAGAAAGAGATTCAATTAGCTTTCTCAGTAGAGGAAAATGAAGATAAAAAAGAAATTCTTGGCAGTTCTACTCTCCTGTCTCTGTCTCAACTTCAGCAAATGGACATCAAGAGACAGTCAAAGAAAATAATCATCAATATTTGAAACTTAATATGACATGTAATTTATTGACACAGGACTAATACCAAGATTTTTTTTTTTTTTGTAGCCAATTCCCCAGCTGACTGAGTTCAATTCATTTGTTTCTAGTAAATGTTTTGCTTTTCAAGCTGCTATAAAATTAGATGGCAGAAAGCCTAGAGCCCCTGTGCAGGCATCTTCTTTACCAACTCCTAAGCTGCAAAGCACAGAAATGGTGTGTTCATTCCAGCCTGGCCAACATTTCCACAAGATTTAAAAATGCTTTGAAACCCAGTGGTGAAAGCCTTTAGACTGATCAGGAGTCATATCCTGCAGGATAAATACGACCTAACAAAATAGTTACATCAATATTGAGAAGGAAACAGATTCTGAGAGTCGCTGGAATTCTAATTTTTCAGAATGCCAGATATTTCTAAATCTGATGACTAAACTAGCAAGCTGTCCCATCAGGCATTAGTAGAAGTATTTATTACTTTTAATACATGTCGCCTCCAGGCAGAGGCAAACAAAGTAAAAGAAAAATGACAAGTGTCCCTTCAAAGGGACTGCCAGCTGAAACAAGAAAGTTTTATGTATAGTCCAGACTTTGTACTTCCAAATACATATGCACCTACAAAGAGACACAAAGCTTTACAATCACATTATTCTTGACTGCAAGCATTTCTTTGCATTTAAAAATACACAGAATGCCAAGAACATCATTATTCTTTAATGGCACACTTTGGCCAGGAGAAACGAATGCAGAAAAATGAAAGACCCAGTTGGCTATCGAAAATTGAAGGCTTCTCATTAAAAGTTTTTAAAAAGAAAATTGGAGTAGTTAGGAGAAAGTATCTACTTTTAACTCCAGTCTCTTGTTCCTCCCCAGCTGTGCTCTGGGCCATGAAGATTAAGAAACTATTAAGAAGGAATGCTTAATAAAGGTGGCTTTTTCTTAACAAAAGATTGCAAAAAGTGTAAAGGAACCTTAACCTGATTAAAATAATAATGACATTTACCAAACCAGAGACTGTTTATTAATAAGAAAGTCTACATTCAAAACAGTAATTCTCACATTTTTGTGAATAGAAGATATCTTTATGATAGACCATAAAAGGCTGTATTTAGCTGTCCTTCAGATTTACAAGGTGCTAATAACATATCTCCCATAACTTGTTTACCACACCAGAAATACATTCAGATAAATGCCATGGTGGATGAGTGATGCTACTCTAAGAGGGCTCAAAGAACCATGGAGTCAGTGCATAACCCTTTCACCATCTTTCTTGATAATGCCTTATCTGAAACAGGACAGGCATAAAATTTGGATCATATTAGAAACAAAGACATGATACATGGGACATGTACTTTACAATGACTAATCTGTGGAGAGACAGTAAGTTATTCCCTAGTTGTTCTGTTTTGTGCACCAGAGTTCTGCACAACCGATGCTGGCAGTGTGCAGCACAAAACTCCCAGGACAGATCCCAAACAGGCCAATAGACATACACAAAACTGGGCCTTGTAGCATTCTATGAACTCTGCAAAAGGCAGCAGCTCTCAGCTTTCACTGCATTTCTACTGGCACACACAACTTCTAATTTAGGAAAAAATGGCTACAGGGTGGCACACCCTCATTGAAAAAGTGCCAACACCTACTTTACAATAACCTTTTTAAATTCCAGGATCTCTTCCAGCCAGTTTCATCTAACTTCCATTTCATTTTATTTCTACAGTCAACAGCCTCCTTGCTCAAATACCTTTTAAGTCATTATTTTCTGAAGTGAAAGATAATGCACCATTATCCTATAGCATAAGAAAACATGATAGAATACTAGATCGATATCTCAGTCTGCTATTAAAAGCTGCACAGCCAGCCACAAATCTTCCTGTCCTTATCACTCAAACAGTGAAATACCTCATAGAATCATAGAATGGTTTGGCTTGGAAGGGGTCTTAAAGATTCTCTAGTTCCAACCCACTCACTGTGGACAGGGACTGAGATGTAGGCCTAGACCAGGTTGTTCAAAGCCTCATCCAACCTGGCCTTGGTAGCCAAGTTTCTTCTCTCCCACAAAAAACTCTTTAACATTTAGTATCCTTCCCACTTAATAGCTTTTTGCCTTGAAGTCAGTTGCACATACTGGAATTATGCGTTTCCTCTATCCCTTCCCCATCTGCAATTTATGCATTTGTATGAATTTAACTCTGGTGAACAATAAATTCAGAGACAGAAGAAACAGCAAGCAGCCATCATACAAACTTCTTCAAATCCATCTGCCTCAGTTTTGGTACACAAGCAATTAAACATCTAGTGCTCAGTGGGGACCCACCCTCTGTTCCAGCTGACATACCACAGTCTCTGATGACGAGGCCAATGAGGACAAAATTGTCGTCTTTCCTTTAGGGAAAGGATTTCAAACTCTTTTTTCTGCTCCACCCATCTCATGTGTGTCGGAACTGCCATCCCATAGTAGCAAGCTTGATACAATGCTTTCTCAAGTCAGACCTGAAGTGGCCTCCAAGGACTGAGCTGCCCTACCCAGATGGTATCATTAACATGAAATCACAAACTGGTTGGGGATGCACGTCAGTCACAGACCTCATTTTATATACAGCTTACTTGGAGAATGGGGCTCCTTTGGAAAGGAGGACATTTCTTATTATAATACTATTACAACAGTATCATAAAAATGGAAAACAGTGGTGAAAAGGTATGATTCCTTACCAGTACTGCAAGCTGATATACCAAACCCGTTAAAAAAAAAAAATAAAATCCTCCAAATAAACTGTGGTTGTTTTGTTTCAAATAAAACCACATCTGGTTTCCAAGCGTATGTGTTTCTTCCTAATCTAAGAGTTTTTCCAGTCCTGGCCTCCTTTTTGTTTGTTTTACCTTGCTTTTTGCCCAGCTATTCATAAAACTATATAAACACACAGAAAGGTCGACAAGGAATGACACAAAGTGACAGCCCAAGTCGTCAGGTCACGAACCTTTCCACAACATGGTCTCAGCAAAGCACAGTCTTATCATGTGTTAAGAGAACCCTCATAGCTTTCCTATCAACAACACAGAACAACTAATCTTCAAGTGTTTATATCCAAAAATTAAAAATTTAAAAAAAAAAAAAATCAACCCACTTGGTTTGGATAAAATTCTTGCAGGATTTTTAAGAGAATGGGACTATGGACTTAAAGCAGAGTGTGGGGAAAAAAATAAGAAAAAATAGCAAGAAAGGGCCTTCCTCCTCCTGACAGCTTTCAGCCAGAGCTGCCCAGAGGGGAGGGCTCCTGGACTGAAGCTGCCAGGTGGCAATGTCAAGCCCAGCACAGCCGTGGCATATGGAACCCATTCCCCTCTCATGAGGGATCAATGGAGGAACCCACAGCTGGGCTGGGGATGGTCACCCACTAAAAATTTCCAAGCAACTAAAGAGCACAAGCTCCAGCCACTTCGGGAATATTGCTAGTAAGCAGGAAGGGATAGGATTGTTCCCTCAGCCTGCAGGAGGTTTTGTGGGGTCCTGCCACTAACAGCAGTAGGTGTGGAGGGAGAAGGAAAGTGGAAGAGGAGGTTTGCAGTCTCTGGTGGATGGGTACCTGTCACATAGAGGAGACCCAGTATCTCTGCCATGCCTCTACCTTCTCAGAGGGACGGGGCTTCCCAGACAGCCTGGAGCTCCTCCCAGCTTCCCAGCTCTGTGCAGAAGAGAAAAACCTTGGCTTGTTCTCAGAAAAATATCACTATCCTGCATTAAGTCAATGTATTATGTGACCCTTGTCTCCCAGGAGAGTATGTCAGGTGGCAGGTCTCCTCAGGCAACGGGTCAGGCTGGGCATGCACCACCAGCTATTGCTGTGACCTGTTCCAGTCATGGGTGCAGTCTGTCCTGGCACAGCTGCACATGCTCCCTTGTGGATTCTGGAGGCAGGGGAGTCAAAAAGAGAGGTCTGACACACAACTTCAGGTCTTGATCCTGGTTTTGATCTTGCTCCCCAAGATGGGAGGGTTTCTCTCTGACCAATATTCACCACTCTGGTAGTGTGTTCAACTACTTGAAAGAAGGTTGTAGACAAGTGGAGGTCAGTCTTTTCTCCCAAGAAACAAGTGGCAGGACAAGAGGAAATAGCCCCAAGTTCTTCCAGGGGAGGTTTAGATTGGGTATTAGGGTATTTCTTCACTAAAAGGCTGGTCAGGCATTGGAATATGCCACCCAGGAAAGTGATGGAATCACCTTCTCTGGAAGTGTTCAAAAAACGTGTAGATATTGTGTTCAGGGACTTGGTTTTGTGGAGGACCTGGCAGTGCTGGGTCAATGGTTGGATGATCTTAGAGGTCTTTTACAGCCTTAATGATTCTATGACCATTACTAATGCACTGCACTGATGCCTAATTGAAACAGAAATACCACAAGAAAAATCCAGCAGTATCAGTAAAATGATCTAACATGCTACCATATTCAAGCTACTTTGCTGGGAGTGTCCATGGGGGCCTCAAGGAGTGGTGAGGAAGTCTGGAGCCCTCCTGCCCTCTCCTCACAGATGTCCCTTGCCAAGTCCAGGCACTACCAACAATACAGCATGGGCTCCATGGCTGACAGGCACTGGCCAGGACGAAAACCTCCAGTTTGGTTTCAATTAAAAGAAACTGTTTTGAAGACAATTAAGTCCCAGTTCTAGGCACAGTAATGTCCAGTTCCCCTTCTCAGAAAACTCCTCTCCAAATATTGCCAAGTCTCTGGCCGCTGCACAAGCAGTGCTCTTTCTAGGCTGTGGACGTTCATCAAGCTGCTCTTTATTTTTAGATTTTCTTCATATGACTTCATGCCACAAACTCTATTAACATTATGCCTTGGAACATCAGAGTTATTCCCAGATCAATCAAACTGACAGAAAATGTTCATCCTGCTTTGGGAGAAGCTGAGAGAAGAAAAAAAAAATTCAAAAATACCCCTCACACCATAAATCAACTGATTGGACACCCTGGCTATGAATGACATTTTTCTGAGGTGGGGGCAAGGGAACAGAGCAGCAATTTTTTCCTCTCAGATGCTGTGTGTGCAGGTTAATCACTCCTCTGCACAGATGGTTTGACTTGAGGGCAGTGCCCAGTGCAGGCTGTGGAGCAAGGATACACCTCTGCATTTCCAGTCCATTTAAAAACACACTTTCTCTCTCTCTTGTGTCCTTACTCTGTCTCTCTCAATACACTGAATGGTATCGCAGCTGCAAGAAACCTCAACCCTTGACCTCACCCCAGTCTAACAAGAACCTTCTAATTCACTTCATTCAAAATGAAGCGAAATAACCTGCTGATATGCTGTGACCCAGGGCTGCTGCAGGTACAGTGATCCCTGCCACAGGGACAAGGAAAGAACTACAACACTACATTGCACTCCAGCCACCCATCTAAGCAGTGCCATAATCAAATGCTTCATTCCTCATTTCCCTTCCCCAAGCAGGATTAAGAGAGACTGAAAAAAAAAAAAATACAATCATGTCAAACCCTGTCTTTTCTGTTTACTGTACTGAAGCCTCCCCTAGAAGGCACCCAAAAGCCTCTCCAAAAAGAGGAAGAAGCCACAGGTCAGCAATGCCCCCTGTACAAGATACTGAATTTTATCCAGATTTCTTCACCGACATTCAGAAGTACTTGGAACCTTCTGCAAGGCAGGCACAGGTAAACCATTAATCAGAAACATAAACCACTGCATATGTCAACTGATGAAAGGGTAAAAAAATGCCAAACTTGTAGATGCAAATTAAAGATTAAGGGTATGCTGTCAGCTAGCACCACCATTTCTGATTGGCAAATTCTCACGTGCTACTCTTACCAGCGAAACCTTAAGATTCTGTAAAAGGAACAACTTTTTTCCTCCATGTGCTTACTCAGAGAAAAGAAAGCATAGCCAGCAGCTCTCATGAGCTCCATGCAACTGCTCACACATTGCCAAAGGCATCTGGGGTGAGACCCAAACCAAGGAGTGAATTTCCAGCTTCTATGGATATCAACAGCTGTAGTATCATAAGAGGAATGCAGGCAAGTATTAGCAGCTGCAAACTGTCTGCTCAGACCAAGCATACAAAGCCAGGCTGGAAGTAATAAGACAACTTTTTCCCCTTTCAAAGCAGAAATTGAGGGCTCACTGAATATTCCTCTGGACATATATTTCTTTACATTCAGTTGGAAGCACTGAGTGCTTTTGTCTTCTTTGCACCTTTCAGTATGAACCACCGAACGTCCTTGTGCTCCGCTACCATTATAAAAAGCCAAACCAAAATAAAGTCCCAAATGCAAACCAGCAAAAGAGGGTAAATATTAAATACATTTCCCAATCCCTTGTTGAATTAACACAGGCTAAAATTTCACACCAGAAAAATGATATAAAAATTTGGCTACAGAAACATTCCTCTTTTTGGAATTCTATGTACTGATGCATAATTAGGTTAGTCTTAAGACTACAAAAACTGAAATAGCAACTTTTTGAAAAAGCTGCAAACTCTGGGAAAAGCAGGGTGACCTTCTCCACCACTTCTCCACCTTCACATTTATAATGAAGGGGATTGCTCTCAAATTTCTCACTGTGAACAACTTAACTAGACAAACCTCAGTCCAGAACAATAAAAGGTATTACAACTGATCTTTGAGTTACCCTCTAATTCACTAAATGAACAAGAAAGCACTGAGCAATAAGCTGTATGTTGACATAGACAGCTCCTTGCAAAGCTCCAGGCATTCAAGAGCTTCCACCCTCACTGCCCGCACCATGCTTGCTGAGTTATTGGTAGGATCCTGCACACAGGCCAACATCACACCACTGACTAGTGCCACACACCAGGGCTATGACAGAACATCTATCTTTCATTCATATTTTCCACATAAAAGGAAAACCACAGTGACTGTTGGCAAATATGGAACTTCTGCCACTGAAGCACCACACCTGTGGATGGGGGGAGGAAAAAAAGGAAAAAAAAAATTAAACTAAAACTGAGCTTATGATTTAAAGACCAGAAGACAACTTTATTCTCTGAATATTTTTAGTCCCAGTAGCAGTCAAGAATTACTGGTTCTGTTATGTCAAAAAAAAAAAAAAAAAACACCCAGAGATTTTCTTATGCTTTCTGAAGTGTTATATTTACACATCTTGGTCATATTTTTTTCTGGTTGCTTCCCTGATGCTTAAGAAATGATAAGGATTCGTTACTGCATTAAAGAGGTTTAAAATGCAGTGCACAGCCAAGCAATTTGGGAAGCAATTGCTATGTTTCTAAAGTGAACTTTAATCTAGAAATGCTCATAAAAATCATATTATGGCAGACGGAAACAATAATGTTAATTAAATAATTTGCATTTACATAGCAATCGATCCCGAGGGCCAAGCATATAGTAGCACAATTCACATGAAGTACACCACGTGCTCAGCAGCAACAGATTTTAAAGGTTTGACCTGAAGAAACCCAAGTGCATGCAACACCTGCTCTCCCTTGCACCTTCTACCCTCAGCCCTTACATAGCCAATAGCTTTTGGATGCCTCAAATTATATAGCAAGACTTTCATGCTTGGTGGTTAGCCGTGCAAGAAATATTCATTTCTCTGGACCATTCTATGTTTTCTTTTTCTAAGCCACAGTACACAAGTGGCAACAGGTTTTTGTGTAGCAAGATGCTCCAGTCAAGAACAAGCACCTTGCTTAAACTCTCCATGCCAGGTCCTCCTTCAGCCAGCCGGGTGCAGGGCAGTTCCTCTCCAGGGAACAGAAACACAGATGAGACCATCCACCCCTAAGCCTTCTTTCATTTGTTCAAAACAAGCAAAGATAACTGTGGAGATACTTAACACCCACAGCCAGCTCTAATTCAATATTCTTGGTCAGAGAGAATTTATACACGACAGAAATAGAACTAACTGCATTACAAGAGAAATGAACTCTTTCCAAGATCCTGCCCATTTACAGAGTAATGCCAAGCTCCTTATATTTATGCTCGTCTCTTAACAATTTAGGAAAGAATTTGCAGTGGTAAGAACCAAAAACACTAAAAGCACACGATTGCTTTAAATGACACTGTCAAGATCAATAAATATATATATGCACACACACACACACACACACACACTCTTAAAAAAATTGTAGACAACCCCATCTTCATTTGTGGTTTTTGTTAGATTTTCTGCCCCATTTATTAGCTCTGTCAGGAAAGCAGCATTAGCTAATTTCATTATTTGTTCTCAGCCAATTTGACTTTTTGGCTTCCTTCCTATGCCCTAACAGAGTTGCTCTGTTTCCAAAGAAGGGAAAACAGCCATTGCATTACTGGAGATCAGACAGTTTTCCCAAGTCCACTGTAGCTCCACGGGAGGAAAGCTTCAAGGCATTGCTGGGGCAACATATCCAGTCCTCACCTTCTTCTGGCTGCTACACAAACACGCTGCACACATAGAGGTGCGAAATGAAACACTTGCAGACTTTCCTTGTAAGTGGGCACTTGACATTGCATGAAGCCAAAAGACAACAGCTAGTTCCACGCAGATCTAGCTTTGATCTACATCCCTCAGTGAAACTCTATTATATCAAATGATGTATTAAGTAATGTAGGTCTTCATAAATGCAAAGATCCCAATCTTTTGTTATACACCCCTTTAGCAAGCCTATCTTGCCTCTCTGTTGCCAGAAAAAAAAGAAAATAAGAAGAAAAAAGAAAGCCCCCAAATCCTTAAAAAAAAAATATAAACAGCTAATAAAAGGTAGCCCTAATGTAAGTCCCACAAAGGGATTTGCATATGGCCCAGTGCTGCCGCAGCATTTTTCACATCTGGCAGGCATTAAAGGAAAAAACCAAATCTTGGAAATAGAGTTGGGTGTCCCTTATGGCAGTGCTGAGGAACCGAGCCTTTTTCCTTGCCCCTTGATTTTCTTTTCATCTTCAATTTTGTTTGCCACTGCTAACTTAAAGATAGGAGTTAATTTCTTCCCTGATTCAAGGTATCACTAGGGGAATATTGAGTGTTACTGTGGCGGCTGAAAGTCATTACATCTATCAAAAAATTAACCTGTCGCACCAAAGTTTTTACTTTTTTCTCTTTTCTGTTTTATTTATACAAAAGCACCTGCCTTATTAATAATGGAGTTGTAGCAATTGCTAATGCAAATAATTGAAATTCTAACTACATTAAATATGTAAATGTAAACCCCTAAGCTTTTTCTTAAATCAATATAAATAAAATCTGATTTCTTGAACTGCAGAAGTACAAGTGATCCTAAAGCAATGCAGTGTACACCGAGAATTGTTTCCCACTCTACCCACCTTCATGACAAACTTTTCATATGAAATCAGGCTCCTCTTTCGGTCCACCTGTACAGTGAAAAGGAAAACTACTATTTATATTTCAGAAATGGATATAAGACTAAACTCTTGAGGAAATTAGTTACATGGACTGAAGAAAAAAAAAAAGAGGAAATAATGGACAGAAAACAAATCAAGTTGTTGAACACACTGAATATAGTGTTTATATAAATTTAGACATTCAGCCCATTAATCTTTAAACTCCTAATTTCTGAAAAGACCTCTTCCATTCTCAAGTATATCCCAGGTCTAAGCATGGAGAGAGGGAACCACCACCATCACCAAAGCTAGCTAATCGGAGTATTTTTATGTCTAACACTCTTCTTCCAGAAGTGCTACAAGTACGTCTATACTATTTTCCAAGATGTTTGGTGATGCAAGTAGCAGGGAAAAATAGCCTGTGCTGAGCTCCATGCTGCCATTGCTCAATTGCAGCTAGTACTCAACTTATCATTTAAAGCAAGCTGAAGTGTTCCTACACTGCAGTGTGTTATTGGGTCCTGTGTAGTCAGTATGACTTCACCCAGTAAAGAAGCAAAACTTTCAGGCATGTGCTTATCGCAGAACTGTGTAAAAAACTATCCAGCCATTCTCCAATCAAAACCATTTCATCCATTCTCAGGACACAAAAGCACACTTTCCAAGAGTCAATGCCCATGAGAGATCTTATCAAGAAGCCTGGCACTAAGAGATGCTGTGCATTTACACCTCCCTTGACACCAAAAAATGTACATGACATTGCCAGAGCATGGACAGCAAAAACGTAACAAATCAAATCCCTCAAACATGCTGAAAACAGGATGTATGTTAAAAAATTATATATGGTACCATCCTTATGGACTATAGCAAACATCCTAATATATGGCAGACTTCGGTTTCCCATCTGAAGACCAGCTCAAAGAACTTCAGGCTACTCCAGCCAGTAATTTGGTGGCCCAACTTAAATGACTCTATGCAAATACACATAGCATGAGGAATACAAAAGAAGAGTTGGGGACATGGAGGCCAGCAGGGCTGTGATCTTCCTGGCTTCACAGAGACATGGTGGGATGGCTCCTATGACTGGAGTGCTGGAATGGAAGGACACGGGCTCTTTAGAAAGGACAGGCAGGGAAGATGGGAAAAGGGGGTGATCCTCTATGTCAATGATCAGCTGGAGTGCATGAAGGATGGACGGGGAGCCAACTGAGATCTTATGGGTCAGGATTAAAGGGAGGGCAGGGACAGATGACATTATAGCAGGAATCTGCTACAGGCCACTCAACCAGGAAAATTGAGGCGCTCTATGGACAGACAGAAGCAGCTTCATGTTCACAGGCCCTGGTTCTCATGGGGGACTTCAACTACCCCAATATCTGCTGGAGGGACAACAGAGCAGGACATAAGCAATCCAGGAGGTTCCTGGAATTTGTCAGTGGTAACTTCTTCACCAAGTGATATTGGAGCCAACAAGGACAACTGCTATGCTGCACCTTGTTCGTACCACCAAGGAGAGGCTAATGGGAAATATGAAGTTCAAGGGCAACCTGGGCTGCAGTGGCCATGAAATGGTGGAGTTTGAGATCCTTAGGGCAGTGAGGAGGCTGCACAGAAAGCTCACTGCCCTGGACTTCAGGAGAGCAGACTTCGGCCTTTTCAGGGACCTGCCTGGTAGAGTACCATGGGATAAAGCCTTGGAGAGAAGAGATACCCAAGAAAGCTGGTTTGCGTGTTTGAGGATCACCTCCTTCAAGATCAGGAGCAATGCATCCCAACAAAGAGAAGTCAGGCAAAAACATGAGGACTCCTGTATGAATGAAAAAGGAGACAAACTCAAACGCAAAAATGAGCCCTACAGAGGATGGAAGCAAGGACAGGTATCCTGGGAGACATACAGAGAGATTGTTCAAGCAGTCAGGAATCCAGCTAGGAAAGCTGAAGTCATAACAGAATTAAATCTGGCCACAGACCTCAAGGGCAACAAGAAAGGCTTCTATAGGTACATTAAGTGATAAAAGGAAGACAAAGGAAAATGTGGGCCTTCTCTAGAAGAAAATGGAAGACCTGATTACCCGGGACATGGAGAAGGTTGAGGTATTTGCTGACCTTTTTTTGACCACTTGGTAGGTAAGAAATTGGATGGATGGTTGCACTCTAAGAGCTCAGGTTAACAGCTCGATGTTCAAGTGCAGAGCAGTGACAAGTGGCATTCCTTGGGGACTGGTATTGGGAGTAGCACTTTTTATCATCTGTGTTGGTGACATGTAGTAAGCTGCCCCCTGGGTCAGAGAAAAACCAAGCACAAATATGGAGGGCAGACTACCTCTCCTATGAAGACAGACAGGGAGTCAGAGCTGTTCAGCCTCAACAAGAGAATGCTTTGGGGAGAACTTCTAGCATCTTCCAGTACCTAAAGAGGCTACAAGAAAGCTGGAGAAGGACTTTTTACAATATCATGCAGGGATAGGACAAGGGCAATGGCTTTAAACAGAGAGTAGATTTAGATTAGACATTAGGAAAAAATTCTCTACTGTGAGAGTGGTGAGGCACTGGAACAGGTTGTCCAGACAAGCTGTAGACGGCCCGTCCCTGGAAGTATTTGAGATCAGACTGAATGAGGCTTTGAGCAACCTCATCTAGGGGAAGGTGTCCCTGCCCATGGCTGCAGGCTGGAACTGGCTGATATTTAAGGTTCTTTCCAACAAAACAATTCTAGGATTCTGGGAATCTTTGAAGTATGGTCAAACCAGTACAAAGGAACTGAACAGTTTTTAAAGAGAGATGGATTAGTCAGTCTCACTTAAAATCAACCCATGTGAAGGCTAGTTCTGGGAAAGGCTCCCGACCTCATGAGGGAAAAGCAACCAGCACCTTAACAAGGCAGTGCATCCCGTCTCAAAAAAGATGACTAAAAAGAATGGACAAAACACTGCTGGGTAGCAGCCTTCCCTCTCCACAAGCTACATAAGGGAGGATGGTGTGCCTGGCTGATGCTACACTGCCATCTCATGAATACTGATGTTCAGTCAGATGAAGCCCAGCCTGCTGGATGACCCACTCTCTCCAGAAGCATCACAGGACAGCAGTACTCTCCATAAAGCTAATATTGATTCAGCTTGGAAAAATTAATCCCTGGGTCATTGGGGGCAGCTAAATGTTTTCAAAAAATTGGACATAATTAAATGCATAGCCGTGCAAGAATGTGAGGTACAGAAAGGTGGGAAATTACAATGTGTTTCCCACTGCTCTTGTGTATTTTGCTACACTGAGATTAAAGGGCAGGTCAACTTCCGTGCCAGTTCTCAGAAAGAGGAATATGTATTTACCAAGGCAGTTACACAGAGCAAGTTACAGGTGGAAAAGCAACGCGCTACCAGTCACCACCTTGATTTACCCTCTGAGAGCAAAAAAAATTTACCCGATACTTAGAAACTGCAATACACACATTTGCCAGCCCTCCATGCCCTTCTACTGCATCCTCCTTCACTGTTCACCGAGCTCACTTGCACAGACTTGCACTCTTCTTAAACTGGAAACTCCTCTGGGCAGGGAGCCCATGCATCCCCTTCCTCTGAGCATGGTATGACTAACACAACCAGTAAGTGTCTAGACACAAATTTAAGTGCAATTCAAAGGACATCTCCACACCAGATCTGCAGGAAGACACGAGACTACACCCCCAGGCAGCAAGTCAGGAGAAAGCTCTTCATCAAGTGCCAGCTAGAGATGTTGCCGTCAGGTCCTGCAGAGGGACGGGGCATTCTGGTCAGGGCTGCAGGCCATGCTTCTGATCAAATATCTTTCCCTCTGGTTTGGCATACTGCTAGAAGGGAGTTGGCAGCAGTCTGCCATCACAAGCCTTAAAGAGTCTGAAATGCTGTTTTCCTCTAATGCTGTTATTGTTATAATTTATAAATGAGAGTGATCAGGCAACCTTTCAATACTATAGATTTTTTTTTTTCTTAATTTCACAGGACCAAGATCTTACACATTCTATTTCAGCTAAAGGTCTGACTCATTCCCCGTCCTGGGTATCTGTACTGCAGCAGATGAGAAATCAAACACTACAGCACCTAAGCACCTTGAGGCTAGAGTCTGAACTTGAACCTTGCCGCTCTTCTCCTAAAGCTATTTCCAAAGCAGCTTAAGAAGTGGCAACTTTTTAATGTATTTAATTTTTTGCATCCTTTTCAACTCTTCCTCCCTTCAAAAATATGATCCTTCACAAAAACCTCTAGGGATCTCACCTTTTGATTTATTGGGATAATACTGTAGTGTAAAAGTACAGTGTCAAAGTTTGAGGATATGAAAAATGATACAACTTCTGGTCCACTGACTCTCCCTTTTCTATAATACACTACTACTGCACTACTCTAAGATATTAAGACTGCTTTTCTCCCACTATTCAAACTGTTCAGTACTCGTCCATAAAACTGAAGTAGTTAACTCTTTATTGTTATTAAGCATCATTCACAGTGGCACGAAACCTAATGAATTCCAAAGCATTTCTTAGGTTTCATCACTCAAGCTGCCATTAGCACAACTTTGACCATCTCATAAGTTATCTATTTATTTATTTTTGCTAGATTAGTAATTGCACTAATTATGGTCAATCTAAAGCAACACAGTTGCTACTGCCTGGACCCAGCAAGGATGTAACATAAGTGAAGCAAGGACCACCAGGAATGGCAGGGAAGACAATTTTTTGGGGGGGTTTTACTTAGGGCTGATGTTTAACCAATAAGCAGTTTATTAACTCATAACTCTATTTTCAAAGATAGGGAAATTCAATTCCTTAACTACTTCATGCCAATCTGTCTTCCTTTATCATTTCAGATGGAGGCCATCAGATTCTACATAATCTACCCAAAAAAACATACTGTAGCCTGTGGCATCCATATAAGGAAAATCTACTTTTGACAGCTTACAGAAAGCTGGGATAAAGCCCCGTTTTTTTTTTTTTCCTCTCCCTCGTTTTGATACAAGCTGAAGATTTCTGACACGGGGCTTCAAAATGAAGCTGTTCTGCGTCATATTTAGATAATGAGAGCCTCTGTTCAGATGCCAAATCTGCAAAATTAGGATTGTCTCCTGCCTTCTCTGCTGCACAGGCAGGAAAAATTTCTTCACTGAAAGGCTGTCCAGGGCAGTGGTGAAGTCACTTCTGGTGGGATTTAACAGATGCACAGATGTGGTGCTTGGGGCGTGGTTTAGTGGTGGATCTGGCAGTGCTGGGTCAATGGTTAGACTCAACGATCTTAGAGGTCTTTTCAACCTTAATGATTCTCTGATCCTGCGATTCTATGAAATCATGCATAAAATGCAGGAGGTCCTGGTGCGAACAGAAATCACTGAGTTCAGAACAGAAGTTTCGGGTGTTCCATGCTCTTTCCTTTCCTTGGGTGATTTCAGCCTGGAGGCTCACAACATCACTTTTGTTGGGAAAGGTCACTGCCAAGTGGTAGCTAAGCAACAGCTAAAGAGTTGTGGCAGTCAGAAAGAGCCACAATGTTTTGTTTTGTTTAACTTTTTAAGAAGTGATGGGGAGTCTTCAGAACAGCCAGTGGTATCCCTCACAGGAAGCCAGTTAAGGTGATTTCTTTTTATTTCCTAAGTAGTTTGCATATTTGAGCCAAATGAAGGTAGGAACTAATCTGGAATAATACTAAATAAATAAAAGAGCTACTTGAATTTCTCCTTGGTTGTGTTTTGCGTTACACCAAAAATTCCAACTTCCACAAGAAAATATTGGTAGGTGAGTGCTCTTGCTCAGAAGAGAATTTCATCTGTGCTCCCTTCTGTGCCACTTTATAGCTCCCATCTGCTCCAGCCAGGGCAAGGACAAACAGTCTACCCACTTCTCTCACTGCATAGGTGGAGGAGTGTCCAGGGGCACCAGCCACAAACCCTTCTACATCACAGAGCATAGGTCAGCGTGGTTGGAGATCCTCCACTCTGTTAAGCTCCAACTGCTGATTCATGAATGTAGATCTCTGTTCCAGCTGCACATTGAAGGGTTTGCCAAACCTTCCCTGACTATCTGGATAACTGCATTAACCCAGTTTTTGAAGGACTTTGGGCATGTAAAAGCCTCAAGCTTCACAACTTCGTGTTACAGATTTGGGTCCCTACTTTGCTTGCTTCCCTCCCAACCCTCAAATCTCTGTCTTTAAAAGGAAGAGCAGGGGCTGTCCACGTACCATATAGTATCACAGCTGAAATGAGGGAGCTCCTATGCTGTCAGTGTTCCTGGGCTGGAAGGCCTTATATTGGTATCCTAAAGTGCTTTCTGCAATTCAGGCAGCTACATACCGAGCACACACTTCAGCAGCCAAAACTTTAAATGCCTTTTGTGCTTCATCAGTGCTTTGACTTACCCACCTGAAGCACTTACGACCCCGTCTGCACAATGCTTGGTGTCCAATCAAAACAGAAGCCTTTAGGGCCTACTGAAATAGTGGCAACAATAGCAGGAAAGTTAACCATTTGGTTCCAGCATTTCTTCCCCACTCAACTCGTATGCCAGAAACTGAGACAAAAAGGAAAGGGGAGAGAAATGCATTCTGGCTGGTTGGATCCTCAGAGCCTTCAGGTCTCATCACAGCCCCACAGCCGTGCAAACAAATCCCAGCAGGGCAGTCTGTGACCTACTTTCTCTCCCTCGCGCGGGAAACTGTGCCATTGTGAAACTGCCACTGAATTTCAGCTTCACAACAATGACAAGAGGGATTTCAAGCAGCCACACAGTGTGTGGCTAGCAGCGAGACAGCAGCCACTGCCTTGGCACCCGTGTCCTCTGCCAGGGGATCTCTGCCACGCTGGGCTCCAGCTGCCACAAGGGGCAGAGGCACAGCCCTCTGGAGCAGCACCACAGCAGGCTCACACAGCAACCCATCCACCTCCTCAGGACCGCTGTTTCTTCCTTCCTTTCCCTCAAGAACTGCCTGAAAAACTAGTCCTAAGTGACTCCACTGATGTTTCCTGCTCACCCTCTCTGGGCCTCTGAAGACCTTAACACTGCTGAGACCACTGCTGCCTCCCTGCCGTGTGGCTTGGGTTTGACTGCATCAGTACACTGATGCCACAACCAGCCCAAAGGCCAACTGCACCCTGGGCTGCATCAAAAGGAGCATGACCAGAAGGTTGAGGGAGGCAGTTCTGCCCTTCCACTCTGCCCTTGTGAGACCTCACCTGCAGTACTGCATGCGGCTCTGGGATCTTCAGCACAGGGAGGATGTGGCACTGTTGGGAGTGAGTGCAGAGGAGGGCCATAAAAATGACTGGAGGTCTGGAGCAGCTCTCCTATGAAGACAGGCTGAGAGAGATGGGGTTGTTCAGACTGAAAAAGAGAATGCTCTGGCAAGACCTCATTGCAGCCTTCCAGTACCTAAAGAAGGCTTATAAAAGAGAGGGAGAGCAACTTTTTCACGGGCAGGTAGTGATCAGACAAGTGGGAATGGTTTCAAACTAAAAGAGAAGAGATTTGGGTTGGATGTTAGGATGAAATTTTTTTACCCAGAGTGCAGTGAGGCACTGGAACAGGTTGTCCAGAGAATCTGTGGATACCCCATGCCTGGAAGTATTCAAGGTCAGGTTGGATGGGGCCCTGAGCAACCTGGTCTGGTGGAAAGTGTCCCTGGCCATGGCAGGGGAGTTGGAATTAGATCATCTTTAAGGTCCCTACCAACCCAAACCATTCTGAACCAGGCAAAGCATTGTGGTCCACCCGTGACCATTCACATCCGCTTATACACACAGAAGCCAGCCCTATGGCTAGACAAACTCAGATAAAGGCAACTATTTGAATAATTTACTTTACGTAGGAAATACTGGTGCTTAGCACAGCTCTGAAATGACCTAAGGAGTGCTCTATTGTGGATTTGAGAGACCAACTTCAAGCACACAAATTTGACAAGGTGGGCTGAGGGCCCCTGGATGGATCTCAAAATCAGCTGTGCAGTATGTGCACCACTCAAGAGCTCACACGAGACAGCTGAGCCTCCTCCAGGAATGCAGGAAGCTGGTCCTGCACAGGAGCTCCCCTGCCTGCTGTGCCCACATCACCTCCGAGCAGAGCATTTTCAGGCAGTTATTGAGCAGCGCTATCCCAGTAACACATACTCTAGACCAGAGCAAGTCCACAGGCTAAAGAGGGTGAGCTCAGCCCGTTTGCACAGATGTGCTCCTGTTGCAACCAGTGTCAGCAGTTTCTGCATAACAAAAATGCCTCTCCTTTGCCTGGGCAGGTCTGAACTCAGGCTCACGGAGACCCGGCCATTTCAGATCCCAAATCTTGTTCATCTGTGGGAAGGATGAGCTGGCCAAGCAGCCTTTCCTGAGGGCTGATGACAGTGTTTCCCCTGCATTACCATTTACCACTTACCCTTGCAGCCCGAGGGAAACCTTCGAGTCCATACTGGTTAAAAACCAGTTCAAATGGGGGTCTACTACGTTAACTCCTCTAAGGCAAGTCTCATCTAGTGCTTCCAAATAATATTAAGTTAAATGAAAGGGGAATAAGAAAGGAAGCCTCCTCCTAGTCTTTCAATAATAGATTGATCTTTAGATGTTTTTCTTTTCCCTCCTATGACTACAGAATAAGAAACAGCCAATACACCCACCAAACACTGCACCTAACTATCCTGGTCCAAATGCATTGAAAGCTATTTTATTATTTTGATAGTTTGATACCTACTGAGGGTAGTCAAGTCCTCTGGAGAATTCATCCTCCCTTTCCTGCAAAGGGATTCATTGTGCAATACTATCTTGGTACTGCACAATCCCCTTCTTAGAGAGAACACTGTGCTATTAATGTAATTATCTAATTAATATTTCAGCCTCACTTAGCACTAAATAAGCACCAGGATGCAGAATGCTTTTTCCTCCAAGAGAGTGCACCTCAAGTGTTTATTCAGCACACTAATGAAAGGTATACCACCAGCAGTCCAAGGTGGTCAAGAAGGAAAGCAAACAGCACTGCTGAGCACACTGGGGACAAGCAGGTATTAAAAGATACATCAAAGTAAAAAGTGCAATACTCATCCCTTTATACTTACCACCTCCTTGGGATGAGACAATTCCCATTTTATAACCAACAAAAAAAAAAACTTTAAAGAAATATATTGAAAATACACACGCAAGAGTGATTCTCACAGAATTTAAGGTCAAGAGCACACAGCTTATCAATTCAGGCCAAATGACTCCCGGATCAAGTGCACCATTTTCAACTGAGCTACAACACCTCAGAGAGAGGCACCCAGTGGTGAAAGCAGATGACAGCCACGCATCACATTTCTGGATGAGTTCTTCCCAATCATTAATTGCACTCACTGCAAAAAGAAAAATTCAAGTTGCCTCATTTCCTTCAGCTCTGCTTTCCAGAGCACTGGGTAGTGTTACACCTCCACCTGATAGACTGAAGTACCACCTAGTCTCAGTAATCTTCTCCCTGTCAGGTACAAACAGACTGTGAACAAATAAATTTTCATTATTACTTTTGCATCCATCTGAGAGTGGGATGTAGGGTTGGGGTTTTTTTTGTTTGTCTGCAAAACAACACCTACTTTCTTGCTTGCAAAATTACAGGGTTTGGTCATCAGGTGTAATTTCCATAAGCTCCCGATTTCCATTCACACTGCCTCCTCCAAAGCTTTTGTTTTCAAATCACTTGCTCATAAATGGAGCAAATGATGAGATGTCAAGACCTTCCTCATGTTTTCCATGAAAAAAGGGTGAGTGGAACGTGCACAGTGATTAGAAGGATATGGAGTAATGTCTGGACTCACCTTTAATAAAATGCTGGCTTTGTATAGGTCTTCAGAGAAATGAAGCCTCTGATACCTCAACTGAAAGATTTGCCTGAATCATTGATCAGGATAAGGCTCTGCTGCAATGTTTTAAAACTTACTGTGAAGCTGCTTAAAAAAAAAAAAAAAAGCCACCAAAACACAAGACAGCTAGACAGCATACATATTCATTCTGCAAACTTCAGTAAGAAAAAGGTAGTTCAAGACAATTACTGCCAGTAATATGCTAGCAGTGTACCAGCACCTTCTGCTGTTCTCCACTCCCGGGTGAGGCTGCAACGGAACTCAAATTGCTCTTGTAACCTTAAAACAATTCTGCTTTACACTTTTAATGGACTCTTAATAAGACAATCAATATTACAGAAAAGAAAGCTAATTTGGTTTCTCCTTTCCCTTCAACCAAGTGTAAAGGAACAAAATGAAGTGGGAGTTAAGTATCCTGCCACCACGACAGGCATCACAGAGCACTCAGAGGACTCACAGCCTCTGCCCTCATACTAAGACACCATCCCTTATCAACACTGTATTTAGCTTATGTAATTAATGCAGCTACTCACATAGGCCAGTAACAGTATTTTTGGAGCAGACTGTCCCTGTCACACATATGGGGGAAGGAAAAAATACAGATTAATTTTATTACTATGTTTACAAAGGAAGTTGCACCAGAGGAAAAAAGAGCTTTATACTCAGGCAACAATCTGCCCCCCATCTTCAGCACTTCAAGCAAAACACACAAACAAAATCACATTCTCCATCTTGTCCCTGGCTTTTGTTGTTTTTGTTACATTCCAGCAAAATCCCTTCAGGCACTTCACAATACTGCAAAATCTTCAACAACCATGAAGGATACTACCTTTCACAATAGGAATGGGTAAGACAGTACTATATTCTGTAAGGACCAGATCTGCCAAGTGTAACATGTATCAGCCCCTCACTAGATATTTCACTTTGTAAATATGTAACTAATAGTGATTAATTCTAAACATAAGCAATGTAATGGAAACCTTCATATGACAGACACACTGGGACACTGGTGAGCCCCAAAACATTGCCAAGATGTGCTACCATCCATCCATACTCCTATTAACTGCAGAAATCTCCCAAGGCTGGCAGAAGCTCCCTCTCCCTGCTAGGAGATGACTTCATATCCATCTCCAAAACAGTGAAATGCTCAAAGACAGAACCAGTGTTAGCTTGTGTAGTTGGCATTGCCCTGAGTTACAGACCCAGTGTGGAGGCTTTTCACTGATTTGCCTCTTTTCCATGTACATTTTGAGCTAGGGTGGATGGTCCCAGGCACCTCTAGCATTGAGCCAAAAAACCAATCATCCTGGGCACCAGAAATATAGAAATACAAACTAAAGCCTACTATGCCCCTTTCCATAGGGTAGTCCATGAACTTGTAAAATGAGAACTTGATCAATATGTAATGAAGTAGAACAGCAAAGACAGCAGCCTGTCCGGTCAATGGTTGCTCCAGGCATGCCCGTGCTGAAAAGACTCAGTTCACTTACTCAAAGAGTTCTCACCCTTTGACCAATGCCGACTGATATGCAAGGCAAACACACAGTCCAGTGCCTAAATTTTAAAATCCTTTTATTTTATTCACTTCCTTTGTTCTTTTTTTAACTGAATTCCTGAATCACAGCCTCTCAGGGTGTTAGTAAATTCCAACCCAATTTATGAAGATTCAGGCTTTAACCAACATATTTAATATCTATGCCTATTTGTTACCATTGCTAGCACTGAAATCCTTGCAGCCCTACAACCTTATTGTCAGATTAATTTAGTCAACATGGTGAATATAATGAGGCACAATGTACTTCAGGGTCATCTTAAAATTAGAGAAAGCCTCTGCCCCCTGTAATCGCTGCCGCACACAGGCATATCCGTAATAGCACTTGAATGAAGGAAGATCTAAAGGCTGGAACTTGACGTACCCCCAGCTTCCATTTATACTATCAACACAATCATCTGGTCATCTCTCCTTTTCTTTGACAGCTGTTATATCTGCAATTAAAATCTGAATCAGTGGGGGCTATTTTAAGAACAAAGAAGGTATTTCAGCTCAGTAGAGAACTGCCAGATTGGGTAGGATATGCTACAATTGGCATTCCAGCTCATTAAAACAGCTTTGCAGTGGACTGTTCATTCTGAAAGCATTCTGCAACTGTATATATACACAACATAAGCATTACTCAGCACCAGCGTTTGCTGAAATCCAGCCAGCTTCATGTTGCCCTTGCACATGAAGGAACTTGTCACAACAGCCCTTTGGGGTCAGACGAATGACTGGAGCCAAGGAGAATTCAAGGGAAGCACAATTCCTCGCTGAGGACTGGGAATGGTAATAACCTCCCCTCTTACGTGAGGCATCATGGGAACACTGTGGTAAGAATCAGACATGGCCAGGAATTTGCTCCATGCTGAACCCAGGAGGTACCTTATGAAATGCTCTTGTTTCTTCTCCTTCTCCATGGCAGCAATAGCTACTGCTTTCCTCCTACAAAACCATGCACACCTCACTGAATCCCCATCAATAACTGAATCCCCCAAAAGAAAACACAGCATCATAGAATCATTTAGGTTGAAAAAGACTTCTAAGATCATCATTAGGTCAACCGTTAACTTTAAAACTGGTTCAAACTGCTACAGTACCTTTTGTCTGTAAAGATCCTTATAAATGTAGGGGGGGAAAGGTCTAGATGTCAGGGAAGAACCACAGTCTTGCTTGACAAAGTTTTTAAAATGGCATTTGGAAGAACACAGATTCCCATTCAAGAAGGGTGAAAATAGGAAGATCCCGTGAGCTGCAAGAGTTTGGTGCAGCTCAAGAAGAAAAAAAAATAAAAATAATTTAGGCTTAGCTTCACTCAAGTTGGGTATCCCAGACAATTAGAGAATCCAAGTCACTATTTGTATTTATTTGCCTATTCTACCTTTTTAGAGGAAAGTGTACTTATAAGGCCAGATGCAAACTGCCTACTAGAGTGCTAGATTACGGTAAAGAATTCTTTTAATATTTTTTTAAAGGGAAAAAAACTCAAACCAAAAAAACTTCCAACCCAAAACTAAGGAAACCTGGATTCTTCTTTCATTTAGTGTTTGAGCATCTTTCATTTATTTTTTTTCTATCTTCCCTTTGCTAAGATTTATTTTAACAATATCCAGTTATTAAATGCACCAGATAGCCTGACAGTAGAGATAAGTTTGCAAGACATGACAGTAAAGCAAATTAAAACAGGGGAAGCTGTCAGTGCACACCTAACTCCTGTGTAATGCCAAACCCTTGTCCTGCTGAAGAATTAGATACAAGCACATCCCAACAACATTTAACATACTGAATTTGTTTTAATATACTGTTACCTTTCAACTTGTCTTTATTGCACCTTCTCCTTAGAAAAAAACCCCTAAATATTCCAACTTCCTTAGCAATGGATATTACTAGTGTTGGATATGTTGCTCAGAGAAGTTGTGAATCCCTGAAGTGTTCAAGGCCAAGTTGGATGGTATTCTGAGCACCCTGGCCTAGTGGAAGGAGTCCCTGCCCATGGCAGGGGGCTTGGAACTAGATGACCTCTAAGGTCCCTTCTATGATTCTATGTTACGCTGAACTAGTGTAGTGGATCAGTATCAAATACATTCCTGTTTAGCCAGGAAAGAATAAAAAACTGTAAAGCACCACACTGCCTTAAAATACAGACTGCTTTTCATCCTTGCATAGCAAGCTATCACTTAATTAGCAGAAGCCTACAAGAGTTTCAGCTGCCTAAGCACTGGGGCATGGTGGCATGCAGGTCCTTTCCAAATCAGAACATTCTGTGATTCTGTGATCTTAGATCTATCTTGGAAGCCGAGAGATATATGCACTTATGAACCAACAACAACGTGCTACCCTAAAGCTTCTAACATGGCAGGAGATATCTCTGTTTAGGCAACACAACTCCAGCCTTCATGCCTATTTAAGCATTGTAATGCTCAGTGAGCATTGCACCAGTTGGCTTTGGGCCTCAGTCACTTGCGTGCACTCCAAAAAGAGCCCATGGATGCTGCCAGGACAATGGATACTAGTCAGAAGCTTTTAAAAGGAGTCGAGATGGAAGGGGAATACAGACTGCATCCAGACACTGTCAGCATCCAGACACTCTCAAAATGACAGACAGCTGATCTGATAATTCCTTAACCCAAAGGAAAATAAAATGCTCATGAATTTTCATACTCCATAGTCATTTACAAAGAGCAAGGATGGTAGAACATGGTCTCTGCCAGTGTGGGTGTACTGTTTGGGTCCCTGTATTTGGCACCATCTACTGCACCCATCACTTGTCTTCTAGGAAGAGACTAAAAATGAAGCTCTGAGAGAACAGGCTTTCACCAGATTAGCTCACCAATTCTCTTTTGCTCGCAGACCACATCAATTAAGCACAAGAAAAGACAAATGTACTGACCTGGGATGAGGACAGCACAAGTTCAAGCCCCTGCACCGTTTGATTTAAAGCAACCAGGATGAGAAAATGTGTTTCAGTCAAAAAAGGCATCGGAATTGCAGTACCCTGACACTTCTAGTTTCGTGGAAAGGAAGAAAAGCAGAACACATTTGGAGCAGTACAGAGTAAAGTCAGATTTCAATCTTTGCAAGTTACTGAAAACCCAACTGCATTTCTCCAGTCAGCTGGACACTTCCCAGCAGAGTTAGCAGGAATAAGAGCTCCTGAGACTAACCTGGTCCTACCAATTTGCCAAGTTACATTGCCCTATGTCTATATAACCTTTTGTGGTTTCCTTTCCCTTTAATGCCCTTGAGGGAATAGTCACAAGGACTTTTTCACTGCTGGGTCAAACATTCTCCATTTTTTTGCCAGCAAATCAGGAAATTCATCCACTCTTCTATGTACCTGGGCAAAAAAGCAGGAAAGCTCTTGGAGAGCTTATTAGTACTCCAAGCAAAGTAGGAGGGTTACCCGCTAGAGTTAAAGCAGAACATGGGCACTAAGCCATCACCAGCACAGCCAGCTTGAAAATATCACAGCATGCAAGCAGGGGTTTTCTGCGTGGGCACAGGAGAAATGAGACCCAGGATTATGAGCAAGCAGAAGGCAGCACACACTGTGAAGTTAGAGATGTTACCAGTGATCTGTGCCAACCTGCTGCCTCTCAGCAGTGGTCACAGAGAAGCTGCTTATGTTTGGTCAGCACAAGTAGTACCACTGCGCACCTCATCTCAGGACTAGAACTTGAAGCCAGAAACCCTGATTCCAGCCTTCGTCTATACAGCAGCAATAGGTTAATCACAGAAACCATCTCTCTTGCAGAACTGGTGATGCAACATTCACCATCAGAAAGCCATTAGAAAGAGAGACTTAAATGTTCTCTGTTCACAGGCAGTTCCTCAAGTGTCACACGAGGAATTTTTTTTAAAGAATAAAGCCAGCAAGAAACAAAACGGCTTAGTTTGTTTGCTTTTCCCAAAAGATATCCTTAGTTCATGTCAGGCAAATGGTACTGATGCCCTGCCTCCCGGAGAAGCTTTCTCGCCTCCAGTGATATCCCCTCAGGTGGTGCTTAAAAGTGAGGAATTAAGGTCACAGTGACAATGTATAATATGCTGGTAACAGACCAAGCACTGTAACAGAGAATATATAATGTAAAATGAAGAAGGTCTCTTTTCAATTACATTGATTTAGGTTTAAAATTGTAAGACTTTGTTCTTAAGGATGCTATGGGTAATGGGATTTGCCTGATCGGCCTGTGTGTAGCATCTCTTTACATGAAGGCTTTAAGTAGCCTGAATCACTGCTACATCACCCCATAGAGGTAAACAGAAAAAAAAAAAAAAAAAAGCCAGTTCTTATAGTCAAACATACAGTATGACACAAGTTCATGCTCCTCCAAAAGCCACTTCTTGTCAATCCACCCACAGTGATAACCACTCCACTCTGCATTTCATCATTCAGAAACTGGTGCTTTAACTACAATTCACCAATTGAGTAGAGAAGTTCAGGTGGTTCTGAGACCTTCTGATGCCTCATACAAATAGTACCCAGCCCTTGCCTATTCGAAGACAATACTGTATATGTTTGCATTTAGTTTTGGCATGTGGAGAGTTGCCATGTGCACCCCGAAAACCTTCATCAGACTCCGTATCTGCCATAGTCTTCTCTGGGGGCCTCAAATTCTCATACAGAAAGAAAACAGTTAACACTTGCATTTGTTGTTAACAAGCGTTTTGGACTACATTTTGCTGTGGCACACAACAGCCGCCCTCTCCTCATCTCATTAAGGCTGTACTGATGTGCAACACGGTCACAAAATACAATCTCACTTGTAAGTCTTGCTTTATTTTCATTCAATGCTATGCCAAGCACAAATTTAAGAAGGTCACAACACTGTCTCCAGCAGAATCAGAAGTGAAGAATAACTTAAAAACAAACTATAAACCCAAAATGTTATTACATTTTCCTCTCTCAAGTCTAGCACTGTAGAGTTACAAAAAGTCTGGATCACTTCCACAATGAAAATATGTAAATTAATTACACTCTTATGTTGATTGATACAAGTTATTTTGGTTGAGAACAATACAAGTCACATGCAGTTTACAAAACAATGTCAATAAAGTGAGCTAGACCTGCTGAAGAAAATATTTGTTGTAGCCTAAAGCTATTTTTGCACATGTATAACCTTGAATTACAGTTTTAGGAAAAAAAAAAAACCACTATGACATTCTGATCAGCAAACTAGTAAGTTAAGACTTGTTTTTCCTCGTGTACTAAGGAAGCTATTAACGTACCAGACAAAAATACACCACAGACGTTTACACAGAGCATATTATCATCCTTCATGATCCCAGCAAATGAGAACTGACAAAACTGATAAATTTACAGAAAAAGCTTTTTTGTCAAGAAAAAAAATACTTCGAGGTGTCAAGTGTTACTCTTTCAGCATGTTTTCTCCTCCTCCAACCCCCCCAGCATATTTGCATGAAGAAAATAAGCCTGCATAAACAAAATATGACTACAGATAAAGCCTCACTTTCCACTAGACCTTTCAAACACTTCATAGGACCTCCTCAAAGGGAGGTCTGACCTCTAACACCCACACCTATCCACCCTGGTTAGGAAGCAGGATTACAAGTCATGCTGGGGAGGGCAAGAGGGACCCAGAACAGGTGTTGGTAGAAAACAGATTCAGGGTTGGAGATGACCAGACAGTGGTGGTTAAAAAACACTTCACATGGTCTGAGGTGTGACTATGGCTATCCATAAGACGCCAATGATTAGGACCTGCAGGTACACTACGCCCCAATAGGGTAGTAAGACAAGCTGTGTCTGGCGCTCTGAGGAGCCCAGCTTCGGGCATGCATGTCTTGAAGACTCTACAGAGCAATCCCATAAAAATTAAGGACCTTGCTGGTTTGCTCTTTTTAAGACTTTGGCAAACTAAAATGAGTCATAAGTACCAGAAAGTTTCAAATATGCAAATACACACTGCAAGGAATCAAAACATTTACCCGACACCTGCTTGCTGGAGGATTTAACTTAGTCAACAAAATTCTTGGGTAACTCTCTGCTGAGTATCCAGCTTCTTGTCACCATCTCAGTTTCTGGGGATGAATAATCTGGGATTTCTGTCAGAAAACTGTCTCCCACTCCTATCTATTTTTTGTGTTAACTTTCAAGAGCAAGATGGGAGAAAACTGTGAAGTTTCACATTCCTCTGCAATCCAAGTTGCTGGAGAAAGCTCACTTTGTCACCTCCTCCCTTCTCTCAGAGCTTTTCCCGAGCCAGAGCTATAGGAAATCTGATTTTATTCACCCCCTCTGATCTTGCAGCATTGGAAATCACAACTTCTCTAGAGGATAACTCACTCATCACTCAGTGCTTCTTGCTGCTCCCCGAAAGGACAACAGCTAGGAAGGGGAGCTGCAGGACAATTCCCACCAGACAAGAAGCACCCAGTATCAGTTGCAGAACCAATCGTGGGTCCTGCTAACTTCACTCTCCAGCTGCTAGAAATATTTCAGCTGCTTATCTGCATAACATGAAATTGTTGCCCTAGAAACGTGTGATGTTACAAATTCAAGCTTCAAAAAAAAAAAAAATTGTTTCCACTAAAACTTTGTACTTCTTGCTATACCTTTCCCCCCTCCACCCTATCTCTTAAAAGGCCTAAAATCCAATAAATGCAAATAAAATCACAGAAACCCGTGAAGAAGCCTCCCAGTTACAGACAGGGAGCAATTTCCAAGCACTTACCTGCATCTTATTGGACATTATATTGAGACTCAGCAAACTAAACCAGTTTTTGCAATGGGGTTACATTATTCAGGTCCAATTAACAGTGGATGTAAAAGTGAAATGAGATAAACAGTATTTTATGCCAGCAGTCTTACTGAGTCTGTGACATTACCAAAGATCAAAAGAAGCATCTTAAGCAAGCTATTCTCACTGCAAAATAAATAAATACATTTTAATGAGAAGGAAAATATCCTGTGCGTCAAGAATTAGCAACTTCAATGTGGAGCAAGTCTCCCTGACTGCAATGGAAAGCAGACCTTAAAAACATCAGATTAACCAGAAGCTTGCAACAACAGCTCACCCTATCACTTCTTAAAGCTGAAAATACAGAAGGAAACGTAAACTAATACATATTCTATTTCTGCAGGAGATGTATTTTTTCTACTCACCTCCTTACAAAATGATATTACTTCTCCATAGGTGTATTATCTCTCTGTATTTCTATTTCCAGAAAGTAATAAAAAAATTGCATCAGAGGCCAACATAGAAACAGGAAAAAAAAAAAAATCCCAAAAGTCATCTCCCTGTCTCCTCCAAACTTAGACCACATATATCAACAGAAAACCCAAATAAAGAAAAATAAAAAAATCTGAAAATCCAAATAAAGAAAATCCAGTCAGGAAATTCTAAAAGTCAGATGTGACCTGATAGTTCTTCACTTTTATAAAACAGGCAAAGCAAAAATCTTCAATATCTTAAAAAAAAAAAAAAATTCTTGAAAAATTAATTTCAAAGATGACTGAATAAGGTCACAAATTATGGGTGACACCTTTACTGCACAAAAAGCAAGACACCAAAAAAATAATCATAATATATTTTGGAGCTCTTTGAAACCACTCGTTGAAGCTACAAACAGCAAAACCAGGCAACAACCACAAAAAGGAAGGAAGACTTCAGCCTAAATGCAACCTGGACTTAGATAAGAAATACTCATACTGCATCAAAATAAAATCCAAACCAAAGCATGAAATACCATGATTCTTTATCCACTGAGTTGACAATGACTCCTCCTGAAGTTGAAATACTCTTCTGGAGCTGTGCTATAAAAATAGTTATATCAGACTTCATGCTTCGTTTTCATGAATATGCCAAGTATTTGCTCCTTTCAATTTTAGGCTCAGATTTTCCAGTAAAGCTAAAATTTCTCTCTGACAGCTACATCTCATACTAGGGATTTTATGAGGCCAGTTTTTCACTTGTATTTGCACACTACTACCAGAGGGCTATGTTTCTGACCTGATAAAGGAGTATCACGCCTAAAGAAGCTCATGCCATATAAGAACAGAGATGTTTCCAGCTGGATGCTAATACTCCAGGTTGAATACAAAGCACTAATACAGGGGGGAGAAGGAAAAGACCTTTCCATTGTAAATTCACTGCAGTTATTAAAAAAGCCACTGAGGCACACACTCCAAAATACCAGTTTATTTTGGGAGACAGGTGTACAAACGAGGTAGTTCTAAAATTCCTTGTAGGACAGGCTGCAGAACAAGTCCCTATGGCAGAGATGAAATGCCACCTCCCTGTAGAGGCAACAGAGCCATATCCGCACCTCCAGTAATTTCTTTAATTTATAAATTTGATTAATGTATCCTAACACTTCTGTGGATTCATTTGATACCTTTAAGATGACTGGACTTTCTTTTAGCCCCAGGCATTTGGTGTGATGACTTTCATTACTCCTGCAACTGATTCCACGATGCAGCTATGTATTAAATGAGTAACTATTTCTTCTCAGAAACTCCCCACTCCAAAAATATAAACCTGTTATACACCAAGAAATTATTTTAATGTCATACACCTTTAGTACTGCATCACTAGTTTTACATACTTCTAGAAGACTCTAGAAATTGTTTCTGTAACTTCCTTAGCCTGCAAAGTAACAGGATGACTCAGTTAATTTATTTACATTTTCTTTAATTTGGCATTTTAGCCCACAGAGACATTACTTTGTTGTCATCTCCACTCAAATTCTGCCTTGTTAGCGTCTAGAGAAATCAATGCCATGAAGCACTTCATTTTTATAACTTCATCTTCTTTCAACCTAGAGCTTCATTAATGTGATAACTAAACAGGTACACAGCTCACTGTCTATGCGTTAAGTAAATTTATACAAAAATAAAAAGAGAAAAATTAGATGAGGATGCTTGTTAATTCTGTGCATGCACACACATCTTTTATTAAAGCATCTCATTCAAGTTTATGCAAGTTTTTTAAACTGCCTGGAGAATAACTAGCAGGTTTCAATGTGTAACAGCCATCTCTTGTTATTTGTTTTTCACTTTGTCAACTAAACAATGGATAAAAATTCTGAAATACTGGAAAATGGGAGAAATACACTCTTGCATTTAAAAATGCTCCTGAACAATTTAATTTCGGTGAAAATTCTTTTCTGTCAAAGCCAAAACAACCAAACAAACTAAGAAAAAATTTAGATGTTTCAAAGCGTTTTTGCAACAATGGTTCATTCAGGATTTCTCACCGTACTTTCCACTGAGACAACAGATTGGGCTTCCCAGGGTGCTGACAAGTCTCCTCCTGCAGCTTTGTAACCACCAGTCAGTCCCAGAGCACTCGTGGTGCACCAGTACCAATGCATATCCTACCCACTGCTGTTATTGCACCAGCATCCCATCCCTGTGCAGTTAACAGTTCAGGTCTTCCAATTTTTTCAAGTTTCCTAGCTTGAAACGCCATTATTTGAATCCCTCATTTAATAGGTATTAGTTTGCATAAAGACAGGTTTGAAATTTTCCTTCCTTATAAAACTTTAAAATAAATAATGGTTAATACTAATAGACTTGATTCTTTTTTGTATTTATATGTCCATATTCTGCTCCTTGAACTATTCTTCCATTGTCCCTAGGATGTTTCCAAAAAACCTAGGTTATATGGTCACATCCCCAACAACTTCTTTCCTAGTCTACCTTATGTGATCCCCAGATACACCATGATGATCACTTACTCCTTTCCAGCACTTCAAACCTCAAGAGCCACAACTTTATCCACAATCACATAACTAAATAATGAGGCTTCCCAGTGCAAAATGGAAGCAGGAGAACGCTCCCATTCTGCCTTGCCAAACTCCAGTTCCTCTTTCAGTGACCTCTTCATTATGTGCAAAATAATTGGGCTCTTACCCTCATGCTCACTGGGGACAGGGAATTTGTCGTCACTTGCTCTTCACGCAAACAGCTTTCTGCAGGTCCTGAATCAGGGCACAATTCCTGCCACACACCCCGTGACCACAGCCTGTGAAGGGGGGCACCCACGGTCCTCCTGCCACCCACGCAGTGGCATGGTTTGCCTTGTATGGGACACACACAGAGATGGTGCCTTGCACCAAGGGCAGCAATCACATGTGCAACAGAATAATCTTGCATGGCCTCAATTAATCTGCTTTAGTCCCTCCATCCATAAAACCCAAAGACAATGGCGTTTTGCTATTTATGCATGGACCAACATCAGCTTTATCTTTATATTCAAAATCAGAATAAAAGACATTTTCTGGAATTTTGCTTACATATCCAGTTCTCTCTGCTTTACAAAACCAACCCCTGATTAAACCACCACCTCTGCTCCAGCATCATTCTTCCAGCCTCGCTGGATGAGAACTGCAAGTCCTTCTCAGTTCACTGACCTAGTTGCTACCAAAAAGACAGGCATTAATAGAAAATTTTCTTTCTCTTTTTATTTCTGCTATTATTTTCTTTCTAATTTTCGCTTCCCAACCACAGAGTCTCTATAAGTTAAGCATGCTTACCACCTTTGTCAAGGACTTTCATCCAAAACTTTCACAGAACACAATGTGCATATGCTCTCAATAGCAGACATCTCTAGAAAACACATTAGCAATTGCTAACCATCCTGGGTCTTCAAATTAAGAGAAACCTAGTAGTGACAATGTCTCTCTTGTTTATTTTTTTTTCTTAAATACCTTTCCTTATTCTTTTCTTTCACCAATATTATTTTTTAAAAGACACTAGGGTGGTGACACTACTGAAGGTCACTAAACTCACCCAAGATGGTAAGTGGGGAATTTCTCTCATCAGATTCAGCCAGCTAAAAGTTATGAATCAAATCTAAATTAGTCAACTCCACTGCCACCATAATCAATGTAAGCAGTATAAATCACCCACCCCAACTGCCTTGCCAGATACATGGGAAGGGAGGAATGAAACCCATCTGGAAGTGCTTATCATTAACCATAGAATGGGCCTCTGTTACTAAGCTGGGGTGACCTTTCATGCATGGAATTCCTTTATCTCTAGCTCTGATGATGATAAGGAGCCCAGGAAACCTGTCTTCTTTAGGGTCAGGCATCAGTTCCCTGGACTTGGACAAACTGCACTTCTGTGAAAGGTCATGGGTGACATTTGACTACCTTAAAATCTGGATTAGTTTTCTCTAGAGAAATACCACTTATTAATTGTCTCAACAGAACGTGAAGAGCGGGACAGAAACTGAGTTAAATCAATATGCACAACACCCCAACCAACAAGACTGACTTTGTTAGCACTGCAGTGCTGGGCAAAGCTTATTCAATGCACAGTCAGGAATGTAGCCAGGGCTTGCGCTGCGGGAGGGACTCGGGAGCAGCAAGGCACCAAACTGGGATTTCTTCTTCACTGCTCTCTTCCCTTGGGTACTCCCTGCTACACACATAAATGCACAAGACAGCATAAATTAAGTGAAATGACTGTTACAGGAAGGAGAGCCCCAAAGGCTGAAATCACAAAGTTTCATTGTTCAGAGAAAATGCAGGTTATTCTTGGTTCCAGACAAGCTGGATTGACATAAAAGAAAATGGTACTAGAAGAAGAATGTAGATCCAGAACACCTTACACCCATCTCCGTGCCATTCTGTTCCTAGACAAAACCAGTGAGCACATTAGATAAGGGTTTCAGTGGAAGGAAGAGGTTTATCAGTCAACCTATGGCAAATGGGAGAAGAGGGCTATGACCAACACAAGGGGAGCTTAGGGGGTTGCAACTCCACTGAAGCCATTTCAGGACTGGTCCCCTGGTTCCACCAACTCTGTAATAAGTAAAAACCTCCCACTTAAAAGGAAACTTCTCATTATGTCTTCTTCCTCTTGGCCACAATTGCTAAGCATGCTCTGCTACTCATCAAAAATCTGAGGACAGCTGGGTCCTGTACCTCACTCAACCCCTAACCCTTATGTGGCCATGGACCAAGTCAGTTCAACCTGCCTCTGCCTTGATTCCTTAATTTCCAAAATGGGAGTAAAGAACCTGTCCTAAGTCATGTAGCTTTTTGATACTTATCACTGAAACAAACTACAAGTTTGTGGGCTGAAGCTGTGTCTCCAGTACCTCAGTGCAACCAAGCCTTCAGGAGCTGGCTGTGACAACCAACAGGACCATACCAGATAGCAGCAGTTCTGGGCTTCTTAGCAGCATTTTGACTCATTATCGGTAATTCCTATCAAGCAGCTCCATAAGGTCCCTCCTTCTAAAGGTTCATCTTATGAAACACCCATACACTAAATACCAAGATATACCAAGTATTTTCTGGGAAGTCCTTAAACAAAGCTATCACTAGGACAAATCAGGATCCTGTGTCTGTGCAGTACCACTGTAGGTGGATCACAGGTCTGTCCACTTAAATGGAGTGAGAGCTTGGTACTAATCCATTCTTAGGAGATACAGCTTTGGGACATACTGCTAGGGATGAGACAAGCTAACACCTGCACGGAAAACTTGACTCCCAGAGATTTTGCAGGTTTGTACAATACAAGACCTGAAGGTGGCAGGAATAACATCTCTCTCCAAATGAATTTGGGAAATATTTTCAAACATGTCAGAGTTTCAGAATTTCCACTTTTCCCTTCAGTTTCTTGTTTCAGTGGGAAGAACCCCAGCAGACGGACAAGGATGGTAAAATGGTTTCCTTGGAGGGACTGTTGGTCTGCAGACTTATTTTTTCATTACGTAACTATTAAGCGAATATCTCAGGGCAGATTTGAAAGTCTGGTTATTATAAAAGATGCCAAACCTCTACATGTTCATGATACAGCCAGCTATTAAGTCTGCTCCAACTCAGGGTCCAAACTCTTAGGAAGAAAAGAGTTACTGTTTTTGTAAATCGTGGAAATCCCTGCACATCTCATTCCTGTTGCTGTCCCAGTGATGAAGCCAACTCCTGAATGGCCATGGAAGAGATATTAACAGCTAAAAAAGAATCAGTACAAGAAAGGAAGCTAGAAAAAGGGCTTTCTTTAAAATTAACAGATTGACAGATAACTTTAAAACCCACAGTCTGATATGTTTTTAGCTTAATTCTGTGGTTTTGTTTGGCTCATGATAAAATAACATTACTGCAAATGAAGCACTCTGGCTAGTAATGGCAAAGAGGAGATGAGTTCAGTCCACGGCATTTCTGCATTAGATCTCAACAACCACCTGATTCCTCTCAGCTGCACCTGGGGTTAACCTGCTGGAACAAGAAGGTTGAAGTATCTCCATTTGCAAGGCATGGCATGCAGCTCTGCATGTCAGCTGGTTTAAAAATCCTGCTCCGTAAACAGCAGCCTCTCAGCAATTGCTTTGCAAAGGGCTCTGCTCCCATCTCCACCCACGAGATGGGCTTCAGCCTTATGCTCACTGAATTGCCCGAAGAGAAGGAAGGAAAGAGCAAACCAACCAGCAACATCTTTCTCAGGAAAACTCATCCAGAATTAATCCAACTTCAACATTTTCACAGGATTTCAATCCTGGGACTTCCTAACAGGTATCTGAAAAGATGTTCTCAAAGACTTAATTTTTCCTTTGGATAGGGAACCTCACACTGACTTTAATAAGGCATATTTGATCGAATGCCATGCCACAGGCAGCTCTGGCTTTAGAAAACTGTTTTGATAGACCTAGAGCTGAATATTACAGCAGATAAAACTATCCTAAAATCCAGCCCTGAGCTGTCACACCCATTACACTCAGAACTGTATAATCAAGAAAGGTTTTAAATTACAGCCCAGGCTTATATTTTTAAATATTTGTTATAGTTAGCCCTGGATATTGTGCTGTGAAACTTGATCAACATGTTGATAAATGCAAAGATTAAGTCATCCAGCCTCTACTGGCAAGGCAATGAACATTCACGAGAAGTCACTATTCTTTTTGTCTGAAATCCAAAAAATCAGATTCTAATCTCAGTTTCACTGCTGTGGATTGAAAACGACTCCACAAAATCCAAGAACTACTTAACAAAGAGGACAGCAGCAACTAGGACTTCTGCTAACTTTCAGCAACGAATATAACTGTGCCATCAGTACAATGACAGCCCACGCATGAATTGCACCCTGAAGGTGGCCAATCCCATTATGAACTTTAAAACACATAAGAGCAACATTATGTAAACATGGTAAGGACGTACCACAATAACAGACACAATCCTCAGCATACACACATGCTGAACAAGAACTCCCACTCCACACAGGATAATGACCTACATAATTTCTACTTAATGATTCCTATTAAAGCCAGTGCATATCTCCACATAACCCCTGAAGGGCATCTGCAAGAATGGCCATGAGTGCAGCATGCTCTGTGGACATGACAAGTTCCTTACCCAGCCTGCCTTCTGCACGCAGCTGCTGTGCAAGATCCCAGCTGCCTGGGAGTACCAGCGACCAGCAAGTGCACTTGGGTTAACAAGCACAGTGGAGGGCTTGACCTCCGGATGCAGTTTTGGTCCTAATGGCAACATGTGACCAACCCCCAAGATGCAAGTTTGACATATCCAACAGGACTACCCAAATGACAAATGATGCCCGTACAGCTCCAGCAACACATCAATCAGGAGACAAATTACTTTTGATGTAACTCAGGATGTCTCATTGTGGCTGGGCACTGTGAGAACACACAGTAAATGAAAAGCAACAAAAGTGAGAAAGGCAAATTATATGCACAAGAGAACACTGAAGGATGCTTCAAATTCCCTCATTTTGCCAAGACCCTCTTAAAACGGATGTGAACCAGTCCAGTCTACGGGGCAGATGAATCCCTTGCATGGCGTACATTGCAAGCCGACTGAATAGACAGCTACATTTGCAGAAGTGTTGGAATGCTAAATTCATTTTATGAAAGCTTGGGTTAAAATGAACTTGTGTGTCATAGAAATTGTGAAGCCAAAAGAAAATCTCTAAGAAGAGTTACTGAGAGAAGTGATGTGAATTTCTTCAGTAACACACTCCTTTAGCTCGTCTGCCTATCACAATAATGCTTTATTCAAAGTTTCTGAGAATAGGTAGAAAAATTGATTTTATTATTATTACCATCACCTTCATTTTTACAGATAAACCAACAAACCTATAACATAAGGGATGAAGCATTCTCAAAATGACCAAAATTTTAGTAAGAGTCAAATTTGGTTTGGTCTCAGCCAGATTCTTAGTATATCACTGTCCTTCAGAATCTATGTCCCCTTGCACATAGTTAGCTAATGAAAAACTAAGTCTGAAAGTACATTTTAGGCTTGTCAATCTAAAAACACCAAACAAAGACATTAGCTATGTTATTTTAGCCAAGCTGGAAATCCCAGGTATTTAAGACAGCTTAGAAAACCTCAAGAAAAACAGTTAAAAGTAAGGAGAACTAGAGCTGAAGTTCCTTACCCATCTTTTCACCTCTCCTCATTCCCCCATTCCTAGTCAGGTAACCAGCATAGTCCAGGACCCCAAAACTTCCATGTTCCTTTATTCAGTCACCACCATCAGAAAACTGCCCCCTCCCACTGTTTCTTTTTCCCACCCTTTGCTCCTCAATTCATTAACCCATGTCTAGACATGGAAGTACATTCTACTCACTCCTTATTTAACTTGAAATCCTCTCTCTTCCCTTTCACTTTCTCCCTAGTTTTTCCATGCTCACAGTCTACACATGAAAAAGTCAGCTGTGGATCAACTGATGTTCAAGATGTTAATGTTCAAGAATCATTTTAGCTGTCACTAAACCACTACAAATAGAAGGAAACAGCTCTTGGAATGATATTTCAGAATGCAGCTTCTGGAACAGCTGAGGAAGCAGAGAAAAAGAAACAAAACTCTATATCCTGCTGCTTTAACATGGTATGCAGGTCTTTTTCCCTATAGCATGATAATCCACAGGGGATCACCACAGGCTTCATTTCCAGCAGGGCCCTTCAGGCTCTCTCTGTCAGCAGGATGTGCTGGTTTGCTCCAAAGCAGAGCTCAAACATGCACTGTGCAAGCCCAGAGGACCAGGAGCCAGCATGAATCCAGCTAAATCTCACCGTGTAAATTCATGTAAAGACAAACCACAGCCAAACAGACACATCAAGTATTGGCAAGAGTTAATTCCCAAGGCCCTGACAGCAGCATACATGCCTCACCATTTACTCTTGACCTCACAATATGACTGCAAACATACACAGAAAATTTGCTTATAGTCCTAATGATCTGAATCACAATGCTTTTTAGTAATGCAGTAAACCACACCAAAGGGGCCTTGTGGGCATCTTTAAATATTCCCTGCACAAACTATGCCGGGTAAAGAACCACCCAAACAGATGCTGCTGTGTAAAGCCAAGGGAAGCGAGCCAGCAGCCTGCACAGGGCAGCAAGGCAGGCTGGCAAAGCCTTGTCCAATGCATCAGAGGTGATCAAAAGCTCACACACCATGTGGAGAGAACTGTGTTCACCCACGGAAGGTCAACAGTAAGACTTAAAAACAGCCTGCTCCATGGAAACTCACAAGAACTTCAGAATTATCCAGCCTCCTGGGCCGAGGCAAGTGACAAAAGCACCAGGTTTTACCATCACGATGCCACTCTCATGTCATCCTCCAGCTGTTCAGTATCTGACAACATGGAAGACTTTTGGCTACTGGAAAGCAACAGCTGTCTTTTCACTCTGTTTGCACTCTGGCACCGAATTAAAACCTCCAGCTTAAAATAACAATAGTAATAATTACTACTACTGTTGTTCCACCCAGTCCTCTAGCTTCTCTGCCAAAGAAATATTTCCTTCTGGGTACTACAGTCTTTTTCTAGTTATGGACCAATACAATAATACGGACATCCACTATCAAGGGCAAACCAGAAACAGAAAATACTTTTTTTTTTTTTTAAAAAAAAAGGTGAAAGAACAAAGAAAAAGGCTGGTGTTCTGTAAAGGAAACCAGCAATTATGCTTCCTTGAAAATCCTAATGCTGAATAGGGGTGTCTGAATTTTGACTAAAAGTTATAACAGAAACCCTCTGGAAAAAATATCTGTGTTAAACCTCAGCTCTGAGTTTATTGACTACCAGTGTATCCATCATTGCATTGCACAGCAGTAAAAATCCATAAAGCTAGGTCATCCCAACACAAGCTGACAACTCTACCTCACATGCAATCACACCACAACAATGCAGCCATGAAAGCAGCAACTTCACTCACCTGACTGCAGCCAAGAGCTCCCATTATCTGTCACTTAGAGAGTATGAATGAAAGAATTTCAAAACATCAGCTTTCGAAATAAAACCCAAACAAACAACCAAATCCACCCCACACATGTAAATCTCAAAATTATGAACTAAGTATTTAAATACGGATGCATGGATGAAAAAGAAACTCCTGAACAAATCTGAACACAAAAGGGAATCTTACAGAGAGTGGCAGTAAGGACAGGCAGCCTGGAACGGATACAGAGAGATTGTCCAAGCAACCAGGAAACAGGTTAGGAAAGCTAAAGAACTAACAGAATTCAAAGTACAACAAGAAAGCTTCTATAGGTATGCCAGTGATAAAATGAAGATTAGGGAAATGTGCTCCAGTGACATTGCCCAAGTCACAGAAGGCAAAGTCAGGGACTGGGAGAAGGAATAACCACCCACTGCAGGAGAACATGATATTCAAGAACCTCTAAGAAACCTGAAGGCGCACAAATCCATGGGACCCAATCAGCTGCATCTGCAAGTCCTGAGGGAACTGGGCAAGGAAGTGGCTGAGCCACTATCCATCATATCTGAGAAATCGTGGCAGGCCTGTGAAGTTCCAAATGCTGGATTGAAGAAGAAAATCCAGGGAACTACAGGCCAATTAGTCTCACCTCTGTACCCAGCAAGATCATGGAGCAGATCCTCCTCAAAACTATGCTAGGGCACATGGAAAATAGGGAGGCAACTAGTGACAGCCAATATGGCTTTACTAATGGCAAATGGTACCTGACAAATCTGGTGGTCTTCTACTCTGACGACACCATGTTGGTAGGTGAGGGAAGACCAACAGACATCATCTACCTGGACTTGTGCAAAGGATTTGACACTGTCCTGCACAACATCCTTACCTCTAAGCTGAAGAGACATGCATTTATTGGATGGACCACTTGGTGAATAAGGAATTGTCTGACTGGTCACTCTGCAAGAGTTGTAGTTAACAGCTCAATGTCCAAGTGGAGGCTGGTGACAGGAGGCATTGCACAGGGAGTGGTATTGGGACTGGCATTAGTATCATCTGTGATCCTCAGCACAGGAAAAGATATTGATGTTGGAGTGAGTCCAGAGGAGGGCCATGAAGATGATCAGAGGACTGGAACACCTCTCCTATGAAGAGGGGCTGAGAGAATTGGGGCTGCTTATTCTGGACAAAAGAATGCTCTGGGGAGAATTCTAGCACCTTCCAGTACCTAAAGAGAGTTTACAAAAAAGCAGGAGAGGGAGTTTTTACAATGTAGTGATAGAATCACAAATAATGGATTAAAACTAAAGAGGGCAGGTTTAGATTAGATATTAGGAAGACATTCTTTACTGTGAGGGTGGTGAGGGACTGGAACAGATTACCCCAAGAAGCTGTGGATACACCATCCCTGGAAGTGTTCAACGCCAGTTAGGATGGGCTTTGAGCAACCGGATCTAGCAGAAGGTGTCCCTGTCTGTGGTGTGGGACTGGAACTAGCTGATATTTAAAGTCGCTTCCAACACAAACCATTCCAGGATTACATGAAATATGAAGAGCCAACAAACAGTTTCATCCTGTGGCAGAACACAAAGGCATCCTAAGATATTGGGTGCCATAATTTGTTTAAGCAATCTGGGACATAATTATGTTTAATATTAAAAAGATACCAATGCAACACATCTGATAGCAAAACTGACATTTACACTGTCGTTATATGCACTTATCTTCAAATACACTCTGCACTATCATGCGAAGTGTTCAGATGGTTCAAAGGCAAAAATATATGTTCAATGTTATTTAGGAATATTAATAGGTTTCTTTATTTTAAGATGTAAAGCATTAATAGTTGTTCTGAAGAATTTTCTGAGTAATTGTTCACTTTTAACCTTTAACAATACTCAAGTGTCTGTAATTTTTATCAGATTGTTTAGATTTTGATTGAGTTAAAGTCCTGAAGCTACAATTAAACTTGCAGCTACCTTCTCTCACTAGGCTTCCTGCAACAGCTGGAATAATCTTTGAAGTCTGCAAAGACATGGAAGAAACATTATTTACGGCTGCTTTGCACAGTGCAAGCAGAAACAAGTTGTGTTGTGCACTTCCAGTGCTGGTGACAGATCATTTCTCACCAGCACTAGAGGAAGTCATCAAAACTATTTCCCCCTCCCAGGAGCACTCCAGGACCAAGCTAAGAAGCTGTTAAGGCTGCAGGGCAAGATTTCAAGAGCTCTGAATGGCCCCAAACCAAGTCTTACTACAGTCAGCATTAAACCCCACCACCAGTTCTGCTGAAGACAGAAGTAGCCTAACTCAGCCTGTTGATGGCTACATGCCTGGAACGCCCAGCACATCTGTCTGAGCTGCTAAACCCATTTAAAATTAATTTTAAAAATCAGAGATGTCTTTTAAAAACAGAGAGATATTCGCTTAGACAGTAAAGAAGGAGGATTTCAGTCCAGAGGAGTCACCCTATACGTTGCCACCTCTCTCTGACCAGCTCCACAGCCAAGGGATGGAGCAGTAGACTCTGCAGGAGCAGTGACAGCACTACTGAACCCTCACAGCAGAGGCAGCACTGTGTTGGCACACATGTAATGATCAAGCCAACTCTCACTGATGTCAAAGGAAGTTACGCTCACGCATTGACAGCCATACAATTAGTAGTGTCATCATCTAGGAGAAAGAAATAAAATATTTTTTTCTCCCAGGCAAAGCCACTGGCATTTTTCATTTGTGTTAACTTGCTCTAAGTGCCTGCAGGGTCCATGACTTTGATTTACTGTGGATGACAGGCAGTACAGGCATAGACACGTTTAGGTATAATTATTATAGTAGCCAGGCTCATACACCAAGAACATCAGCAAAAACAACAACAGCTCAATAAGACAATGGAGAATTTTCCAACACAAAACCCCACATCTCTCTACATCCCTGCAACCCTACTCAGGGTCTTCTCTTGATTCTTTCAAGAAAAAAAAAAAAAAGAAAGAAATCAGGAAGTTTTCATATCAGTGGTAGCCTTGTCACTAATCCCACGCAACACCAACTTCATCCAAAATAACCCTGTATTTTGTAGTTTCATAGAATCACTTAGGTTGGGAAAGATCTCTAAGATCACTAAGTCCAAGTGTTAACCCAGCACTGCCAAGTTACCACTAAACCATGTCCCCATCAAGTGCCATATCTACATGCCCTTTAAATCTATCCAACCATCTCCCTGGGCAGCCTCTTCCAATGCTTGACAGACCTTTTCATGAAGAAATTTTTCCTAGTATCCAATCTACACAGATCCATTGGCATAACTTGACACATTTTCCTCTTGTCCTGTGGCTTTCTACTTTGCAGAAGAGACCTAACTCCACCTGGCTACAACCTCCTTCCAGGTAGTTGAGGAGAGTGGTAAGGTCCCCCCTGAAATTCCTTTTCTCCAGGCTAAACAACCCCAGCTCTCTCAGTCCCTCCTCATCAGACTTGTGCTCCAGATTCTTCCCCAATTCCATTGCCCTTCTCTGGACATGCTCCTGCACCTCCATGTCTTTATTGAAGTGATGGGCTCAAAACTGATCATGGGACTTGAGGTACTGAGTACAGGGGGACAGTCACTGCCCTGGTCCTGCTGGCCACACTATTCCTGATACAGGTTAGGATGCCACTGGCCTTTCTTGGACACACTGCTGGATCATGCTCAGCCGCTACTGACCAGCACCTCCAGGTCCTTTTCCACCAGGCAGCTTCCCTGCCACTCTGCCCCAAGTGTGTAACATTGCATATGAAATTAAGGAAAACAAGAAAGACAAGAATAGCATGTCTCTCACACCACCACTGGATGCATATTCTAGTCCAGCACCCAGCAAGTCCTGCCTCCAGCTCAGCCCTCAAGTTCAAACACTAAAGAGAATACAGTGCTTAGGGTTTAGACAATGTACGGAGCAAAGGATATAATAATGGTTATAATAAATTCTCTGAACTGCACTTGCATATATAAAAAAAGGCAAACTGCAAACCCAGAAGCTGGAAGTCCATGCAGATGCCAGAGCAGCGGTTTGAATGACAGCCCAGCTAGGTTTGCTCGGATCCCTCTTCACAGCACTGCCATCTTTTGCATCCTGACAGTACTAACAGTGCCCAAAACTTACTTGCCCTTGATATACACATCCAGATGTTAATGACTTGTATTACTTCAGGGTCTAATATGATGCCTCTTACAATATCTGTAATCTTTTATACTAGGACAAAATGAGGCCTACGCACTTATCTAAATTAAATGAGAATTAATTCTGGTTTAGATGCATAAATCCTCATAGCAAACAAGTTACAAGACATTAACAATATGCTGGAGGGAAGGGATATTCTCCTTATTTAAGTCTCTTAAATTAAGGAGTAAGAATGCACATGTGAGACAGGCTACTCAGTTTCACATTAGTTTATATTTTCATTCCTTTCCTCATCAAAGACAAGCAAAATACCTAAAAGTCTGGGGTGAATACACGGTAGAAGAATGCATGGTAAAAGAAAACTGTCTGCACTGGAATTACAGACACCAAAATGTTTCCACTTAAAAAAAAATAATTAAAAAATCAGACAGATTCAAATACCTCAATCTCAGTCAACATTTTTGTTATATATCAACAAACCTTCTTGTATTCCACTGAATATAATAAACTGAAGTAACATTCCTGTTGAAAAGACCAGTTTTATTACATGGGCATGACCTGGACTAGCTTTCAATCAGCACTGATTAAATCCATATTCTGACATTCTGTACCACATACCTTCCAAGTTGTGCAAAAAGTCTCAAACACTTCCCATTTGTCACTGCCACTTAACATAAAAATTTATCTAAATGCTGGATATATGAAGTGTCTCTGAGAACAGCTCACTAGATCACATACACACAGAAAACTCAGTGTGCAGAGGCTAAATAGGGTTGAATTAACGAATGTACTGTTGCTTCATATATTGAATGTCTGTCACTAAACCGATAATTTGCAAATGCAGAAGCAGGGACTGGGAGATGCACTGGCAGCAGCCACTGACAGATGCCTCCTCTGCAGTTTCAAGAAGCTAATTGTGCTCAGTTCAGAGTTCTTGATCCATGTTCCTGGGAATGACTCAGGACACAAGCAAAGAGACAGTCAGCATGTGTCCACATTTGGGGTTTTGTTTCCACTCCTATCTGTCCTGATTTCCTTCCCAGAAACGCTGTGCTTGTGAAAAACACAGCATGATATCTTAGGAGACTTCTATCTTCTCTGCCTAACACAGTCTGGGTGGCAGGAGAAAAGCAAAAGCTTCCCTAGAGCATGCAACCAGGATTACCAGCAAGAAGGGAGACCTACTTCTGAATTGAAGCTTTGGCCCATTGTCATATATGGCAAAAGTCCCACTGAAGTCAACATAGCCAGGATTTCACCTCTGTCACAGCAATTTTGAGTCCCTGCCCATTCTGCCTTGGGACTTCCAGCCAGCACAATAAGGGTCTTAACAGCACCAAGAGCTTTTATGTTATGAACTGCAGGCAGAAGCCAGGAAACCCTCCACATAAGCAACCAAATACTCATCAAACAGTTAAGAAATTTAAGACACTGCCAAACTGTAAGGAATTCAAACCTGCATCCAGAAGCATGATGTTTCATATTGGCACACCATTCTAAAACAAACCTTATCCTAACCAACTTTCTGTCCTTCAGAAAAACCTGTCTGTAAATACCAGCGGTATGACTGCAGTTGGCATGTGTCAGAAGACATTTTAGAACTCAGCACAGAAATATATTTGTAGTGGAACAGCAGCTACAAACTGCTCCTAACAAGCAATGGCTACACACCCTAACGCCCTCCTAATTGCTCATTTCATTGTATTTGACAGAATCCATCAACCAGAGTACATCGGGTCGTAACAGTGCAAGGTGGTAGGAGCCATGACAATGTAACCTGCTGGAACAGAAGACCCTTGTGTCAGAAACAGAGCAAGTCAGCATTTAGGGAAGCTGGGGGGGGGCTATACCCCATCACTGCCCAGCACACAGGATAACAACATAGTAACATAACACGATTCAGGAATCATCATGCATACCATCGCCACATAGGTACTGAGCACAGCCATTACAATGCCAACTGATTCTATGTTAAGAATCAAGCTTTAAAAAGACAAAAATGTACCAAATAAATAAAAGTATGATTTGCTGCATCAAGGCAAGAACAGCCAACCTGCTTATTTTCTACAACACTAGCACCACCAAAGGATCATACAGAGGGATATCCATAGTCTACAGCACTGAAGTACATTGGCTCCTACCTGGCTCTCTCAAAAAGACTCCAGTGCTTTTGGAATGCAAAAATCACACCTGTAAGTTCTTTCTCATTAGCACTCTACTAAAACAAGCTAGCTCCGGAGAAATTATTCCTTTTTTCCTTGCATCCACCACCAAGTCCTCTCCATGTAACAAAAGTAAATTTTTGTTCAACTGAAGTACCAGCCCTCTGAATGTCAGAAGGAAATAAAGACAGACAAAAACTAGCCAGACTATTCCGCCTTGCTCTGCTTTCCCAGCTAATGCCTGCACCCTGCCCACAACTGCTCCAGACCAGGAATGAGCACTCAGTGAAAGCACAGAGTCCAGGCAGCGACTAGGAAATGATGCAGCAACTCTGCTCTCATAGGTTACCCTCTCCTGATTTTTAATTCCTTTGCTGAGAACTGAACCCAAATTTCATAAAGCAAAGCATTTGCCAAATTAGAGAGAAGTTAAATGCCTGTGCAGAGATTAGATAAGAATACATGAATCCTGATCAAATGATGCACCTTGCTAAGCTGTCTGACAGTGCTGCAAACAGAAAGCAAGTGAGTACGAAGAGAAGCATTAATTTCCTCGAGTCCCTTCCTTTTAACTAAACTTGATGCTTTAGTGCCTCTGCCGGGATGTCAGAGCTGACTTGCCTTTATGTCCCTTTTACTTGTATTTATTTTAATTGGATCTGGGACTAAGGACACTCAGCAACCCTTAATCCTCCCAACAACAAAGCAAGGGCATGAAACCCCTACGGACAATAATAAAAAAATAAATTAAAAATTAAAAAAAAAATAGAAACGGCACCCACTGATGCATTCCTTGAGGCAGCGCGGCTCTCTTTTCCTCCTGCAAATAATCCAGCAGAGTTCAAAAAGTGGGCAGGGGAGGCTGGATTACTTCCTTTAATAGGAGAAGTTAGAGCTGGGAGAGCCACGTTTAACCCATCCCCAGCCGGAGCAGGTTCCCTTCGCAGGGATGCACAGCCCAGGCACGCCCCAGCCCGGGCACACACAGACAGGGTTACAGGGACACACACTCACACACGGGCACCCTGGGGACGGAGAGGGCAGCGCCCCGACAGCGCGGAGGGGATGGGGAGCCTCCTGCTGTGCTCGGCGGGGCGCGCAGCCCCGCACAGCCGGCCAGGGGCGGGGGCCGCGGCTGCTGCCCGCGCTGTCCCCGCACAGGGCGAACGGGCAGGCAGAGCTGAGCCCCCCCTCCTAAAAACATCGAGGAGAAACAGACGCACAGATGGGCAGGCTGGACAGGCAGGTCCGCCGCTAACACCCGTCTCCCCCCAGCCCGAGCAGCTGCTGCAGGGCAGTCCCCGCGCTCAGCCCGGAGCAACTGCGGCTGAGGAGCGGCGACAGACACGCACACACACCCCCTCCCGCCCTCGCCCGCTCGCGGCCGCAACTTTAAAACAAACGAAAAAATACAACCTAAGGGGCAGCGAGTAACACTTTCAAACACGAAAACCCAGTTCTTGCCTGCTTGCGAGCTAAACCCCGGTGCGAAACGGGGGAGCGCACCCGGGGCAGCCGCCCGGCGCTGCACCTTGCAGGGCAAAGCGGGAGCGCGGCCGGCGGCTGACAGCGATGGGAGCGGGATGGGATAGGGAGTGTGGGGAATGGGATATGGGGTGTGGGGAATGGGATATGGAGTGTGGGGTATGGGATATGGGATAGGGGGGGGGAG
>JAWWEE010000001.1:36489648-36647581 GCA_035221455.1 Xenops minutus | reverse complement strand
ACCGCCCCCATTGCTGCGTTCACTGCCCCCCTTGCTGCGTTCACTGCCCCCATTCCTGCGCTCTCTGCCCCCATGGCTGCGCTCTCTGCCCCCATTCCTGCACTCACCGCCCCCCTTGCTGCGTTCACCGCCCCCATTGCTGCACTCTCTGCCCCCACTCCTCCGCTCACCGCCCCCGGGTGGCCGCGGCCCGAGCATAGGGCAGGCTCCTGGGCCCCAGCCCGGGGCAACCTGCCTGTGAGCAGCGTGGGTGGGCGGCTGCGATCGTCTGTGGCGCTCCGCTGTGAAAGCTACACCTGTCCGGAGAGATGCTCCCTTCGGCTTTAGCGGGAAGGAAATATATTTAGTGCCTTCTGTGCCTGTGAATTGGTATTCAAGTTCTCGTTCTGCCAGTTTTAATAGGATGTTGTGGGATGAGGCACCTGTTTGATCATCTGTTCAGTTTCTTTCCTTCAGTAGCAGTGGAGCCCAGGCCCCTGCCTGACCAGAACCAGAATATTTCATTCAAGAGAGAAAGAGAGAAATCCCTTTAACATATTTTTTCCTTTTCCTTTTTTTTTTTCTTTTATCCCCAAACAATGTTTACCTGCAGCTATTCTCTCCTCTGCAAGAGCTTTGGAATGCTGCAAATTTTGTTTGCTTTCTAGTCCGCTGTGTTTTCATTTTGTCCATGCCTCCCATTTGACTGCAGATCACAATTGCTAAACTGAAGTACAGGTAAGAAGGTCCCTGTGAGGACCAGCAGCGTAGTGCCTGTCACTGATTCCATAAAACACTCGTGCCCCAGGCAATCTGCTGCTGTAATTTAGTGTGAAGGTGAAAACACTAGTAAGCAAACAAAAACAACCAGCAACTCTACACTAATCACAGGGACCAGGGTAATCATTACAAAGCAAAAGGGCATGGACTGCACTGTGAAAAATGAGAAGTAAACACATAAATGGCTTGTAAAATTTAGGAGCTGAAATTAAAAGTTCTGCCATGGAAGCGTGCAACAAAACCCAGCTTTGACTAAACTCTACAATGGAGTTAATTATTGTATACCCACCACCTGGTTGCATTGGTAATGGAAGGTGATCTTGTACATTAAAAAGCTATTTAGAAGTCACAAGTTCGGAGCCTCACTGTGTCATTCGCTAAATGAATACAAAAAGGAGATGTCCTATTCCAAAAAGCCCATAATCTGCATCAACAAGACAAATTTAGAGTGGGAGGAAAGTGTATTATGCTGCAGATGGTACTGAAAAGGAACCGATTTGCCCAAGGTCATGCAGGAAGTCTGTGGCAGAGCCAAGAACTAAACACAAGTCTCCTGATACCCAGACTAAAAATAGTGTTTGATAATTGCACATGAACTCCAGAAAACACACATTACACAGATAAACATCTTTTGACCAGTATTTTGGAGTTATTGGACTCCATTTCATTATAATTTTCAACAGCACTGATAACTGAATGGTCACTTTCTAAATTTAAAACGCATTATTTGAAAGTCCTCTACCCAGAAATCCTTATTGTGGAACAAAACGCACTAACAGATAGCATCTGGGCCAACACAGATGCTTTCTTAGTGTGTCTGCTTCCGCTGCCCCATTCCTAAAGTGGAACCAGCAGGTGTCCAACTCTGCACCTTAGTCCTGGGAGGGGGAGATCCTGCTCCTCGTGGGCTGTGTTGTCCACATCTACACTCTGTCCAGTAGCAGTACTCTGGATTTAATCCCATATTCCTCCATCCCTTGTTTAGCCCCATTAAAATGTGCCCTGGAATAGAGCTTTCATTTGCTCTTATGGCAAACCTGTCTCAGGTCTAAGAAGATGCCTTCCATGTGTCCTCTTCCTATTCCACCTCCCTCTTACTGGTTTTCTTAGACAATGCAGACACATTTCTTGCAGTGCAAAACTCACACAAGCAGAACAACATGTAACATCATGTTGCACCCTTCAGGCACCCTTAGTTGTCACTTTAGGAAAGTTATTTACACATACATTTAGTGGATTTTACAATGTATAAATGCTAATGAGTATTAGTAGAAGCAGTTAATGCTGTTTTCCTAATTAATCAATCCTACCAGCATGGTAATGATTTCTGTTGTTCTTCTGGAGCTTCCTCCAGCAGGGAGTGAGCTCTGTTGATTAGCAAGACCATTTTACATGTATATAAGATTTTCGTTCGTCTGTAACAATCTCATTATCGTATGTTTTTTCTCAAGGAGGTGAGCAGTTCCCAAATTATGCTTAAGGAATAACTAGGGCAGAAAGAATCGCATTATCTCCCATATCACCATTTTATACCTGTGTTTCTGTCAGGTTCAGTAAAATTTACACTATTGTGGAAGAGGATTGGGAGCAGGTTGGATGAGAAGCACCAAATCAGGTAGCAAGACAGGGATGACCAGGAGCAAAGCTCCAGCTTCACACCTCAGAATAATTTGCTATTTTACAGCAGATCATTAAAGGTAAAGAGTCTCAAATGACTGTTTAACATCTGTGTTGGTGGCATGAACGGTGGGATTGAGTGCATACACAACAAGTTTGTCGATGGCACCAAGCTGTGTGGTGCAGTTGACATGATGGAGGGAAGGGATGCCTTCCAAAGGGACTTGGACAGGCTTGAGAGGTAGGCTCATGTGAATCTCATGAAGTTCAACAAGGCAAAGTGCAAGATCCTGCACATGGGACAGAGCAATCCGAAGCACAAATGAAGACTGGGCAGAGGACTGAGTGTAGTCCTGAGGAGAAGGACATGAGGGTATTGGTTGATGAGAACCTCAACATGACTCAGTAATGTGCACTGGCAGCCCAGAAGGCCAGCTGCATCCTGGGCTGCATCAAAAGCCGTGTGGCCAGCTGGTTGAGGGAGCTGATTTCCCTCCTCTACTCTGGAGTGCTGTGTCCAGCTCTGGGGCCTGAAAAATAAGAACAATGTGGACCTGTTGGATTGACTCCAGAGGAGGGACACCAAAGTGATCACAGTGCTGGAGCACATCTACTATGAAGACAGGCTGAGAAGGCTGTGATTGTTTGGCCCCGAGAACAGAAGGCCCTGGGGAAAGCTTATGGCAGCCTTTCAATTCTTAAAAGGAGCTGCAAGAAAGCTGAAGAGGGACCTTTTACAAGGACATGTAGTGATAGCCATGGGGGAATGACTTTAACCTGAAAGAGAGCAGATTTAGGTTAGATATAAGGAAGAAATTATTTACTGTGAGGTTAGTGAGTCACTGACACAGGTTGCCCAGAGAAGTTGTGGAAGCCCCTGGAAGCATTCAAGGACAGATGGAATGGGTCTTTGAGCAACATGTTCTAGTGGAAGGTGCCTATAGCAGTGGCATTGGAACTAGATGGGCCTTTCCAACCCAAAGCATTCTGTGATATGATTATTGGAAAGATGGTCCCATGTTTAGTCTCGGGAAGAGGAGGCTCAGGGGGGACCTCATCACTCTCTACCTGAAAAGAGGTTGTAGTGAGATGTGAGCAGGTCTCTTCTCCTGTGCCTACAATGAGAAGACCAGGAGAAATGGTCTTAAGCTGAGACAGGGCAGATTCAGATTAGAATACTCTAAAATAATTTTTCACTGTTAGAGTGACCAGGCGTTGGAATAGGTTGCCCAGGGAGGTGGTAGAGTCACCATCCCTGAAGGTGTTTAGGAAGTGTCTGAATCTGGTGCTGGGTGGTGTGGTTTAGAGGTTATAGAGATAACCCTGCTGCATTGATGGTTGAACTTGATGATCTTAAGGGTCTCTTCCAACCCTGACAATTCTATGATTCTGTGTCTGATTAATAATGTCATCATGCTCTACAGGTAGAAACTAGAAAACAGCTTTTAGGTTCTCACATCCTGAGTAGCAAGAATTTTTCATTTTCCTGCCAAGATGATCAGATTCAAGAAGTGAGTAAACTATTGTGACAACAGAGTATTTCACTTCCTCTTAAATCAGTAAATTGCATTGAAATTATCATAAATAATTCAACTAGTATAAATAAATATAAATCCAGACAGAAAGGAAAGGTTTGCCCAAAGATTCAAGGTTCAGAAAACAGGAAGACAGGTTTTGGACCTGATGTTAACTGAACCAGTAGTGAGCTATTGAAGCTGAATCTCAGCATAGTACCATAAAGTATGAAACATTGACATTTCACTTTGAATTAATGCAAAGGGCTATTTATACACTGTTTTAGAGATAGTTGCCTGGGCAAATTATTACACTTTTTCTGTCATCAGGCCACATGCTATTTTTCAAAGTATCAAATTATTTGCATATTGAAAATGTTTTAATACAATCTGTCCCTGGGGGCTGCTGTGTGAGTTACTTTGAAAAGGTAATCAGTCATAATTCACTGGCTCTTTAATCCAAAATCTAACTTGATTCAATATACTGGTGATAATTTTCAGTGTGAGAGGTTGCTCATTTTCAGGCAAGTGCAATAAGGGCCACAGGCCACCAACATGGGAAAATGTATTCAATGGGTTACAGTTGCCTTTCTGGGCTTGCTACCAACAAAAGGTCTGGATAGCAGATAGCAGTGGAAGAACTAAGAATGAGCACATAAAAAAATATTCCGTATACTTGCCTGAAATTTGAACTTTGAATATGGCTATGTAGCAAGACATCAGTTTATTGTTTGTATGTATTGACAATGCTTTTGCCCTTTTTTTTCTTTTTTTAAGGGTGGAAAAGTACAGCTCTCTGAAGTGACTTCTTGTGAGACTGCTTTTTAGAGATCAGTGTTTTAGTTGTCATTTCTGTGAAGTATTTTTTAAGAATGTGCTTAAATACTAGATGGCTAGACTTAAAAATAGTGCTTATGTGCTTCACTAAATGGTGGTTTAAAATAATTAAAATAATTACTTGAAATATCATCCAGATGATATGAAAATCACGAGTCACCTTTCATGAATTCCTTGGTTTTCACATCCATCATTATGAAGAAGATACTATGGTATCTCCTGCTCAGAGCCTTTTCTTTTATCTTACAGAGAAAGTCTCCTGATTCAGAAATGCCTCGAGACTGTTGTGAACAAATCACAGTCTACGTAGGTGGGTTTCTCTCTATCTGACTCCCTATAGAGAGACAGCCTCTTGGTCACACCAAGGGCTTCACTACAAATTTCTTACAGCTTTTTTGTCTCTTCTCACTTCTCATGACAGTAAGTAACACTAGCACACTGTTAAGAAAGTTAACAAGTAGTGACAGTACTCATAGACTTCTCTAGAAATGTGATGTGGCAGCACAAGACAGCTTGATGGTGACGACACCAGAAATTTGCTTTAAGGCCATTCTTCATGTTTCCTCAAAAAGCAATACCTACGCAAATATTATTCAAGGGCATTGCATGGCACTGCTCTGCAGGAGGGATAGCAGCAGAGGGTTTGCAGGAATAATAAAGGGGATTGATACAGCACATATCATTAGTTTGCAGTGCTGTTCAGCTAAAAAGATCTCCTGTTAATGCAGGAAAAACTGCACTGGGGTTTTGCCAGATCTCTCTATGTCTTTTAAAGACTGCTATGGGATCACACATAAAAAGATCTATTTTGACTGCATATTGAGATGGTGTCTTGTATTATGCCAGATTATGACTTGCAGCACAAAGCTATTAGCATTTCTAGCAGTTGAATGTCAGAGGTTTGACTTAAACTCATGGCGTGAAATCATCCCACGTAGAAGGGAAACATTCAAGCCAGTGTATCTGACTTCCACCATCTGAAGGATACAGCAATCACAGAATCATAGAAAACCTGAGTTGGAAGGGGCTCACAGGGATCATCAAGTCCTATTCCTGGCCCTGCACAGGACAGTCCCAAGAATTACACCATGTGCATGAGAGCATTGCCCAAATGCTTCTTGAACACTGGCAGGCTTAGTGATGTGACCCCTTTGCTGAAGAGCTTATTTGTGAAGGATTGGATCAGTTTGGACTGTTTAACTTAAAGTTTTCTTTTCTCTTTGCTCTGATTTGCTCATCCCAGCCCCTAGTCTCATTCAAGCCCAACTGTTCAGGCCACTGTCTCAAGGAGGAGTCTATCAAGTCCACAGCTTCCCTTCCCAAGGAATAGACCTGCCTGTCAAAGAGGGCTGCATTGTCATCAGTGAGCTGAAGGCAAATCACGGGAGGTGATGCTGAATGCTTACCCGCCATCAGGGTAATAATGCATTTGATGGCTTGATCTAACACATCAAATCCCACTCAGAAAATTGAGAGCAGGTTTTGTGGCTTTTTTTCCCTTTAATTTCACTGAAATGGATCTGAGAGAGGAAGGAAGTGTTGTGTGGAGCCAGAAGTTTCCATTTGTCTCAGTTCTGCCAATGAGTTTCTAGGTAGCCCTTGACCTCTATCTTAACCTCCTTGAGTCTGATCTCCTGTTTTGAAAAAATAAAGTCCCTGAAGATCATAAGATAAGAAAAGATGGTATTTTGGTGAGTTTACTGGTCAATTCGCTGTTTGATTTCCTGTTTTGCTTTTTGTATCTTTTGAGATTTTAGAAAAATCATGAGTTATCTCTGTGCCTCAGTTTTCTGTCTGTGATACAGAACCAGAAATACTTTTGATCTGTCTTCTGTTTTTAGACAAATAAACGTATCTATTGTTTTATATTTTGTAGTGATTTACCTTCTAGAGATCTGACTTTGACTGAGGTCCTTTAATTTTGTTAACAGGGTGCAATAAACAGATCTGAGACTTCTCCTTGGAACACTCTGAGGTCAATGGAAATGTGCAGCAGCAGAAATATATTGTGTTAGTTAATGCAAAATAAATAATTAAATGAAAGCAACTCAGTTTTATAAAAATCGTGAAAGGTTCTGCAACCAGACAGTAGAAAGCCCTAAGGATCAGGATACCATGCAGCATGAGGGAAGGACTGATCTTACCCACAATAGTTTTGTAGAACTTTTACTGTTCATTGTACAAAGATCTGACTCAGTAAACATTTAAATATGTGCTTAACTTGATAGACATGTGTGGCTTTTTGACTTCGGTTTTAATGCACATTTAAGCTTAGGCCATGGCTGTTTGTGGGGTGGGGATTTAGTATGAGATTCTCTGGTCCTTTATGCACATGATTTCATTAGGTGTTGTCTCTTTTTGTAGCACTGCCTTAGGGCATGAGCCAAGCCCAGCTGAAGTCAGGGGGAATCCCTACAGATTTTGATGGCAGTTGGGCTGGATCTTTTATAGGAAACAAAAACAGATTTTGTGGAACATAAAAGCAGAAAAAAAATCCTCCTAAATTTGTGGGGATGAAATAGTCATTTCCTGTTTTAGGACTAGAGACTTTATAAATCAAGCTCCTAACCAGAGAAAAATTTTACCAGCTGTACTCTAAGCCACTGAAAATAAAGGGAAAGTATAACATAGTCTTACCAAACCCCTAGTTTTAACTGAGCAGAAGGAATTGCTTGGCTGTGCATATCAGTTCAGCAGGAGGTAATGATCATGTTTATTTGAGTTCACAGGTTTTTTTGCTGTTGTATGCTTTCACAGTATTTGGTTTAAAAAAACCCCAACCTATAAAGTATATATTTACAAATGCCAGTTTATCTGTGGTTGCATGCCACAGCTGTCATCTCACATCAGGTGAGATGGTTTGCCATGCCAAGCAATCTTAGCTTAACTTGTATCACAGCTCCAATTTCTGCTGTTGGCATCAGCTCATAATAGAGTTACAGGATTAAAAACTTGTCATTCCTGAAATCCTTCTTGGTAATGAGCAGAGTTTGAGATGTGAATTTGAGTCCTGTTTGATCGCATTGCTCTTCTCTCTCTTTTGGTGGCTGCATTAATGACAGGTTGTCAGGTGCATTCTGTACTTCCAGTGCTGGCTTTGCATGCTGCCCTCTGCCCCCTGCTTCCAGCTGAGTCATTCCCAAACTGCAATCCCTGGTACTTACACTCAGTGAGATAGCAAACAGAAATGATGGAAAGCAAGGAGGAAAGAGATGATAAAAAAGAGAGGGGAAATGGAAAAAAACCAGCTCTCCACTAGTTAAATAAGGACATCCAATATACCATCAGTAAAGACTGGTAAGACTAATCAACTGTCTAATAGGACATAAAGTGGAAACTAGAAACCATAAAAGACAAAAGAACATCTGAAATGAAAGGATAAAATGAAATAAAAGTCAATCAAGACAAGTATAGCATTGTCATTTTAGGGAGTCGTGTTTTGAGTGCTGGTACCTGCTGTGTGTTGTTCCCTCACAGGTTCTCGAACTATGAACCAGATCTGAGAAGTCAGATGATCCAGGTTTGGAAGGATTCTGTTTTTCACTGATACCATTTTCCCAGTTTCCTGGAGATAACTGCAAAGGTTGTTACTAATTACACAATCCAAAGGTTAGACAATCTCTGCGGGTTAAAGGAAGATCCAAAGGAAGTACAAGGGCTGAAGAAAGGAAGTACGAGGGCTGAAGATGTTTAAAAGTGCCTAGTTACAGGTGATACAAGTTTTGGAGGGCAGTTTGCAACAACTAGAAAGGGACCTGGGTAATTGTTGGCTGTTCAATACCCGCTGAAAATCAGGAAGCTCTATCACTTCCTTCCATCTGGGAAACTGAACTCTTACCCTGGGGCCACAAGAGCAGAAATGGATTCTCTGGCTTCTATTAAGATGCAAATTGAGATCTTTTCCACTTTAGAGAAGTGATGGTATCTCTTTGTAGAATGAATTCACTGGTATCTAGTAAGTCTCTTTCAATCTTTTCCTTCTCTCTTGCAACATGTTTTTATAACTTACGGGAATTTAATATCTTAAAGATCCCTTTCCTTCTAAGCAGGGATTCAGAAGTTTTGCGAGCAGACTGACTGACAGAGGCAGTCAGACACACTGTGACCGAACCAGGGTTTTCCTCAGCAAACCAGGCTGCAAGCACAGAAAACAGAAGGAAGCACTGCATTGAAAGGTGAAATGGGGAAACCCTCCATGCGTTTAATATTTGGGATTTACACTTACTGCAAAGAGGGCCCTTGACTGAAGTTATTGTGCTTTCAGTCCACAGGGGTGAAATGGGGAGGGGAGGGGAGGGGATGAGGAGGGGAGGGAAGGGGAGGGGAGGGGATGAGGAGGGGAGGCTGAGAAAGAAAAGACCTTGAGGGACACATGTTGGAATTGCCTGAAGAATGATGGTTCTGTGAGGAACATGTTAAAAGGTTAAAGCAAAGTAAAACCTGACTGGACTGTTTGAGACACTTGAGGCTTGGCCTGCACGAGGGGACCCCAGCAGATGGTTAGGAAAGCTGGAGGCTGTTTGCAGGGATGTGTGTATCCTAAAGATTGGTAATGCAGTTTTGTGAGATAGAGAAAGCCCAACAGATTTTACTAGAGTCTCAAGGCAGAGGCTGAGACTGTGACCCTCTGGACTGCAGGATTCATCATACTGTGTTAGGGTCCTCTTCACTATCTGAAATGCAGGAGATTGTTGTCATTTCGGCTGCTACTTGAAAGGCTTGAACATAGCAAGGAAATCTCCTGGACTAAAATAATGCAAAGTTGAAAAAAAAATATTTATATATTGGTTTTAACAAGCATAAATTTCATGTGATAATTCCTGGACTGGTCTTCATCGAAGATCAATCATTTAAAAAAGTGCCGCACTTCAGTTATGCATTGTGAGAAGAACCGGGGAGCTCCTAGACTGGTTCCAACCAGACCCCATCAGGATTCAGCAACCTGTCTCTGAGTGTGTCAGTCTTCTGATGTTTTGCAGACAGAGGCAAGAAACACTCTAATAGATGATGAGGGAATAACTTGAGAACAGAAAGTTTGTTCTGTGTAACTCCAGAGAGCCATTGATTGGCTTCTGCCCTGAGGCATTACAGTTTATATCCCTAATATATTTTTATATTGCCTAATAAAACTGTTGGCTGTTGCCATTACATGGGTAATGGACATTTATATAAAACTCTTTATGAGCTGTAGATGGAGATCATCCTCTTCACCACACACATGGAGCCACCTCTGGAGTAAAATGCAATAGATGTTTAATAGCATGGCTCTATAGATAAACTGCAGTTATATCAAAGAGGAAGAATGGCTCCTCATCAAGTTGAGTCTGCATAAGAAATTTAGAAAACCAGATTTTCCCTCTTGTAGAAGTTAGGCCAAAACAGGACCTTTCAGTGCTTCCTGGAAATAATTAATTCCAATGGGCTTGGTTTTCTGTTGTATATTGCTTTTAAAAATTTAGAAAAACATAGCATTTCAAGTGTAGCTTGGAGGAGTTCCTTTCCAAGGGTCATCTGCTGCAGTTTGAGAGGGACAGATGATTCCAGCATCCACTTAATCCAAACATGTTTCTTCAGTAATATTTGATGTAGAAAAAAAAAATGCTTGCTTGAACACATTTGCATTTCTAGTAATTTGTTATTTTGTACTCCTCATTACCTAAAATATTTTTCTGTGTTTTCCTTTCCATTTGGCTTTAGCAAATCACAAGAAAGTTTTCCTCTAGGAATGAAGAAAAGTCATCACTGAAACTAAAAGTGATAAGTGATTGCCATTTCCTTTCACAGAACCATGGTTCAAAAGACAGTGAAGTGTAACTTCGAAGCTGTGGAGTCCTTGGTCTTGGCAAGGGAAAGACTGTCTGAAAGATTCATAAACAGATAAAATATAAAAGAAGAAAACAATTCAGGCAATTTTGTCAAAGAATCTACATAGCATTTCAAGACTGTGAGAAAAGAATTTGTAACTTGCTTGGTCTACACAGTATTTGATGCAAAAATCTGTTTGAGAAATAAAGTATTTTTTATTGTGATTGCTTTTGTACACTTAATAGTATACACCACTTATATAAAGATTTCTATCTTCAAAAGATGGGAGTTAGTTATAATCTCCCAAGGATAAATATTCCCTTCTTATATCATTTGTGGAAACTGAGAACAGAGCTTAAGTGGATTGCTGAGGGCTTCCTGTACCTGAGCCTGCATTAGAACATCAGAGTCCTTGTCTCACAGGTTTTCCTCCTAAAACTCTGGAGGGGGGTTGTGCCCATACCATTAATTTCCCTGTCTTTCTTAAATACATGCCATCATTATAACATATCTTACTCATTTGAGTTAATCGGATATAAAACATTAACTTTTGCAAGGGTATTAGAGCTTCACCAAGGAGCACTCAGATATTACAGAGTAACATCAAAATTAACATGGAAGCAATTTAGTCCTCCAGTTTAAATGCCTTCAGCAAAGGATTAAGATTTTCCCATCACCATTCAAGCACTTCCTTACATAGTCCCTGCTTATCATTCTCCCCTCACTGTGCTACTTACCTTTTTGACATAAAAGTGATGCTGGGAGTCTTTCCTTTAGTTCCTGATAATTTCATCATTCAATTAAAAAAGGGAAGTCATAGTGTTTTTATCAATGCATGGCTTATGCTTTTCTCTGGATATTACCTGTAATGTCCAGATGATTAAATGTTTGTGAAGCTTCCCCACCTCGAGAACAAAGAGTGAAATAAATGTTCATATGAGAAGGATTATTGGATGGGGAAGGCAGTGCTCATTAATAAGTCCCAATAAAGCCTAATGAGGAAGCCTGTTTTTCAATGCTGTGGATTAGCAATGGAATACAATAACATTTTTTTTCCCATTTGTAGAGGTGATAGTGCTGACAAATGTAAGGGCATTTTGCCTTGTAGCAAATGGTTTCCTGTCTTCTTGCAATGCAACAAGTGAAAGGAAGTCTTCTACTGAAACTTTACAAGAGGGAGTGTAGGTGGAGGTGAATGGCAGGTGTAACCATCAACCAGTTTTAGCCAGAGAGGCAATCAACACAAGCTTGGCGTGTGTGCCCATCACCCATGCTCCTTGAGATACCAGAACATGGTAGATCCAGTTTGCCTAGACCATTTTTATTAATCCACTATCTGGTCTTTTTTGGATTTGGCTTGGTTTTCTTGTGGATTTTTGTTTGTTTTGTTTTTGTTTGGTGTTTTTGTTTGCTTGTTTGTTTGTTTTTAAGCAGTATTGTTCGTGTGATAAATATGTAGTGTGGGAGAAAGTTACATCTGCTTGGAGTCTCTTGCTTATGTGACAAATGGAAAATTAACTAACTGGAGTGTTCATGAAATGGCAGGGTGACCTGGAAGAGCACTCTGGCTTTAAAGAGACTCAGTGTACATATTGAAGCTTAGTCTTGGAGACTTAACAAGAGTCTTTTGTTGTTTCTTTCTTCTATGAGCCCTTTAGGTGAGATTAACATAGGTGGTGAGAGAGCATTGAGATGGCAAGTGTATCTTGAAAAGTTGAGAGGCTGGATTGGAACAAATAACAGGGAAGTTTCAGTCAGGAATATAGTCCTACATGACACAGGAGAGGAGATGGAGGGACATCATGGCAGGTGGAGAGGGAATGAATGTTGGAAGGCTGAACCACCTCAAGAACAAAGACACTGTATAGTAGAGAAAATGAGATTTAGTTTGCGCTTGGACACACATGTTGATGCAGGTGACCCCATCACCTTACTGTTTGAATTGGACATCACCTACACCTACAAGTATTTATTGAAATTTATGTACCTTAATTTTGATCTGAATTTGGTCCTTCACATCTCTGAGCTCAGAGCAGGGGCACAGGTTTGTTAAACTGAGAGTGAGGGTCATCTCACTTCCAAAAAGGAACATTTACTTGGTGGGTTGTCAAAGCTAATGGCTCAGGGATCAGGCAGATACACGTTTTTGAACCTTACAGCCTCAGCTGCAAAGGGAGTGACAAAAGTGGCTCCATGATGTGGCTACAGCAGTTCTCCATGGCTGGAAAGATACCCTCAGTGTCTGGGAAGGAGACTGGAGTTTGGGTTTGCCTACAGAAGCGCAAAAAGTGGGGAAGCAGTTTTGGAGGGAGAACTTAAATCAGTTCCAGGGGTGTTTATGCTGTCCCATCTCACAAAATTTTTCCCATTAAAATAAAAAAAAAATAGATGTGTATAACAGTTTGAGTCCTCTTTCAAGAAGAGTCCATGGTGTTGTTGTTCAGTGATGAGGTTGGTAGGCAGCCCTGCCTTATAGTTTATCCCTGGATATGGTATTTCACACTGCTATTCTTGACTTTAGGCTTACAAGGCACTTGCAGAGTGCCAGTGCACAAAGCTGGGGATACCTCCAAGGCACAAGGTGCGCTTCATATGGTTTAGGCTGCTACGAAGGGGCTGTCTGGTCTTTCTCTTGGGCTATGCTTGTAAATATTGTTGAAGCAAGAGTGAGGGTATCTGTATCTGGGTACTTATTTCCCATTTCCCCCTCCCCAGGTGCTGTTCCAAGCTGGACAATATCTCTCACAGAGCCAGATGATCTTCTTCAGTGGTGCTGACATCAATGTGTGGTACTCACATTTCTCCACAGCATCATCAGCCTTTGATCTGGAACTGGGCTTCAGTGCAGAGCACTTAGCATCCCTCCCTCAACTCTGGTTGCTGAGATCAGCTGGAGGAGTACTGCTCTATCAGGCTGGGCTGTCTCCAGACTATTGAACATTTTCTTTTTAAACCTTATAAAACTATGAGGCTGCCACCAAGTTGTCCGTTGGCCTTTGAAGCATGCTAATGTCTGATCTGTGACTGGGAGAAGGTACTTGGTCTGGGATCAGTAATGTCAGGGACTCTCTGACAAGTTAGCAGTGTGGAGGACTGACTTCCAGCACTTGGGAACATTCCTGGCGCTGTTTGTAAGCAGAAGTGTATATAAGCTTACAAGCATATGTGTAAGCATACTCTCTAACTACTGTTTTCCCACAAACCCTGTCATTTTTCAATGATCCTTCATTTATTCAATCCAGATAGAAGCTGGTTCCTTTGATTTACATTTTTTACACTCTTTCATGCTCCTGCATATTTTAAATCTGCAAAGCATGTTTGTGAGCTTCCAGTCTGATGGCCCACGTAACACTGCATTTCCCCATCCGTCGACAAAAGTGATAGTTAAATGGTTAAGGCGTTCCCTTTATAAGCAAACAACCTGTTCTTTTGGCTCTTTTTGGTGCACTTGGAAATGTTCACTGATAGATTTAAATTAGCAGGATACCACTTTGAATGCAACTACACCAGCTTTTAGTCTGCTTTCATTTTGAAACAGGGCTTCTGTGCTCACATTCTATGTGCATCTATCTGTCACTCTCTTCGCCTGGGTTTTTTTGGCTTGTGCAATTTCAATCACATTTAGCAATGGTCCCAAGGAGATTTTTTTTTTTTTTTGACAAGTTTTAATATAACAGAGGGTGGATTGATGAGAGAGATGCTGTTAATATCCCTGGGATAAGGGCCACAGTATGAACTCAAGTGTTATTAAAGCACAAAGAATACAACTGCAAGGTGCAGATCCACAGGAACCCAGGTTTCCCCAGTTTCACTGCCTTCTGATGTTGCATGTTGTGTCCATTTCTACCAATCTGACCATAATATAGATCTCATGGATTTTCTCCAATCTTACGTTCAAATTCATTCCCTGTGGGGGTCTTGGATGAGTGGGATTCCTGCTTTTTCCACTCCTATGCAAATCTAAAGAATTTCCCAGATCTGATTCCAACAGGCTTTTTTTTTTTGAAAAATTTGTATGATATAAATATAAAACTAGCATCACCGGGCCAGAAAATCTCAGAAAAGCCAGAAAAACTTTGGTTTTCATGTGAATGAGTAAGGATCTTTTGGCAATTTTCAGCTTCAGTGTTTATTCTGCTTGTATGGATCACAGCAGAAGGAAAAAAGGGAAGTCATAAAAATATTTTTTGAGTTGAATTATAAATGGAAAAGGTGTTCCAGAAATCACCTCTGCATTCACTCATGGTCTCTGGTGCTGGCATACTGTGCCTCGGGACTTGCTGCTGGGTTTTTGAACAAAAGCTGTAAACTGGAAAAATAAACCAGGTTGCAGCTCCAATTTTCTGATGTCTATGCACTGAACTGGATCCTATCAAGATGGAACAGCCTTCTCCTGTAGCAAGTGGCAGAATATGAAGCAGCTGGTAGCAATGAAAAAAAAAGGCTGAAAAAAAAATTAAAAAAAAAGAAGAAATTAGAAAAACCTCATACAAACACTAGTGAATCATCCTCACAGACTTTCTGCTTGCCCAGTATGCTTCCTGAGTGCCAAGAGCAAGGAAAATCACACCACTTTATTAAGGTAAGCTGCTTTCCAAAGGCAAGCCTGGCATCTGTGGGCTCTGTCTGAGACAGCATGTTGCAGCCTTAACACATCATGAAGATGCCCAGATGATGTCAGGAGGTTGTTTTTCTTTTTTATGAACAGCACTGCCAGAGTGATAGCAGAGAGTTTACTGTCCTTCCCAGCCCTACTCTTGATGACAAGGGGCCTCCTGTAAGATTAACCCTCCTGAAGTCACCCTGCTGTTAGATTGTCAAGGGAGCCTCAGCTCACAGGAATGACTTGTCCCCTGAATTTGCATTCTTGCTGTGTGTTTGACAGACACTGTGAAAATTCACCCAAATAACTCTTCATTTCAAGATCACAGAATATTGTGAGTTGGAAGGGATTTGTCCGGCAGCAGCAAAGAAGGTGGGCTGCCTGGCAGTGGTGTTGCTCTAGGAAGTGTAGGCAATGTTGCTCCTGCATCTGGGAGAATGAAAACTCTGGTTACAAACTGGATCTGGGAGCATAGGCTTACTGTCAGGCAAATGTGAAGGCTGAACTCAAATGAGGTCAGGAGGGAATCACAGAATCATGGAATAGTTTTGTTTGGTTTGGAAGGAACCTTACAGATTATCTAGTTCCAACACCCTGCCGTAGGCTGGGACACCTTCCACTAGATCAGATTGCTCAGATCCCCATTCAACCTGGCCTTGAACACTTCCAGGAATGGGGCAGCCTCAGCATCTTTGGGCAACCTGTTTCAGTGCCTCACCACCCTCATGGTAAAGAATTTCATCCTGATATATGATCTAAACCTACTCTCAGTTTAAAACCATTCCCCCTTGTCCTGTCACTTCATGCTTTTATAAATAGTCTCTTTCTTGCAGGATCCCTTCAGTTACTGAAAGGCTTCAATTAGGTCACCCTGAAGCCTTCTGTTTTCTAGGCTGAACCATCCTAATTCTCTCAGCCTAGAACCTAGGTTGAATTTTTTGCTTTTTACCCTAGTGGAAGTATCTTGAATGGAAAATGACCGAAGTTCATCATCTGGCCAGTGTTGGGATCAGGATTCCTTGGGAAAAATTCATTTTCACAGGTGCAGTCTCTGAGGATACTCAACTGGTTGCAACTGCCAAAAGTACACAAATGATGGTAACTTCAAAAGGCATTCAGTGGGTTTCATCAGGTGGTAATGGTTAACCCATTGTTACCTAAGTGGGCGGGTTATATGACCACTTTTTGGAGTAGGTCATATTTGTTGATTTGCTCCAGCTGCTTTTGCAGCAATGGTACAAAGTCTGGTTAAACATTTATTCTGAAAGATGCTCCTTCTGTAAAAGGCATCATGGCTTGTTAAAAGGAATGAATATGTGCTGCGTTTGAGAAAGGTTTATTCTGCATGTATGGAATGGTGATTGCAGTAGAGTTCAAATATGACAAGATTCTCTACACAAAATAAATGCTGAGTAAATAAACTTCACGTTTTGGGGCATGCTTTGTCAGCAACTGCTGCTCAAGGCACCAGAAACAGGTCCTGCTAGCGATTACCAATACACTAAATTGAGTATGGGGTGAAAGAAATGGCTTTCTCTTTGATATCACTGCAGTTTCCTCGTAAATAGATTTTCAGTTTCTTGAAATCAGTAGCTAATTATTCTAAAAGATCTTGATACTTTAAGAGTAAAAATATCTTTAAACAGTGATTAAAAATAATTGTAGCTCAAAAGCTATCAACAAAACTGAGAAAAAGTGAGTCAGCTGGACAAGTACATGATGCAAATTGAGGAAAAAACTGTGGTTTAGATTTTGTGATAGTTTTTCTGGTGCCATTTTTGTCTACAGCTATGGATTGCCTTTTAAATGCCTGCATCGTGATTGTGTTTAAGTGACTCCTGACAGATGAAAGGGTCTTAGTGTATCCCTGTCCTTTGCAGCATTGTGGGAAGCACAGTCTGTTTTCTGGGATTCATGTTTGTATTTTGGGTTAGAGCTACTGCAGTGAGTTTTATCTATTTCAGTGTTTTGAGGAAAGTTTTTTTTTGTTTGTTTGTTTGGTTGGCTGTTGTTGTTGTTTTTTTTAAAAAAGCATGTTTTTTCTGCCTGTCAGATTTACTGGATTATTTTTTAAGAGCTAGACAGGCTTGAAATTAAAGCAACAAGCAATGTCTTAGCAAGATTAACTGCTTAATTATGAAATCGGTAGCAAGAGGAGGAAAATCATGAAAGTTAGCCTTTGATTATAGTTAAACACATGTTTATCCTTAGCTATTTCAGTGCCTCAGTGAGACACTAAAATAGGAGTCTGCGACAGCATTGAATTGTGTCCACCACTGTCCTGGCTTGGTTTAGGAGACCTAAAGGTACATTTTGCTCCTTCCTTTATTAAAGATAGAGTCTTCTTTGATTGTATTACATGTCTTTCTCCTAACTTCTTCTGGGTATTTAAAATAGAAATATAATGTTAAAATTGGTACCAAATACGATTATGAAGACTCACAGGCTCTACAACTATATTTCCATACTTTATGCAATTTTTCTTGTAATTGAATTGAAAAATACAGATACAGAAAGCTGGACCTTCACTCTGCTCTCAAGGTGTTACTCCAAATATATTTCTAGGTTGTATTGCACAGTTGCCTAAATTTTTGCCATACTCAGTAAACCCCGCTAGAGTTTCACCTTACAAGGAATTTGGCCTCCAATATTTCTCCCCTAACACAGGGTATTTTTTGCATCCCCAGGCTGTGGTGTGCTGCCTTTCATCCTGCTAACAGAGACATTGTGGGATCATCCTGTCAACTGCTTCAGGAAACCAGGCTTCTTTGCTTGTGAAACACCTTGCATTGTGAAACCACATCCTTACATGTTATAAAATGTAACTCTTTTTAAGCCTTTTCTAGTTGCTTTTTTGAAAATCAATTGAGAAAAAGATGGACTAGATTAAACATGTATGCATTTACATAGCCAATTTGAAGCGTATGTAAGTACATAAACTCTAAAAATGTCTCCCATCCTCAAAATTTGCATGCAAAGCTGATTTATTGTGGTGGTAGAGTGACCAATGCTTAAGATCAGTCTGACATGCCTCATAGAGCCCCATACGTAAAACGTAAGGTGGATTCAACTTCTGCAGTGAACTATGATGAACTTTGCCCTATTAATGAAAAAGTCTTGCAAATGGCCACTGTTCTGCTGTTTGTCACAAGTTATGAAAGTGGTTCTGAATGGCACTTGAGAACCTTTTCCAGCCCTATTTCCTAAAATTTCTATTATCCCCTTAAAGTAATTTGCCAATTTAACTTTGGCTTTTCTTTGAAAAGACACGTACTGTATTAATAATATAGATGACAAATAAAGCATTTCGAGTAATTTTTCTAAGTTATTTCCTCTCTTTAAAAAGCACTTTCTGTCAGGTTTGGGGTTCTGCCGTCACAGCAATATCCTTCCAATGAGACAAAAAAATTGGCTCCAACTTCAGTGATAGATGCCCTAAAAATATCCCTGAAGCTCAGACTGTAGATATATGATGCCTGCTCTGCTTTTGTGTCTGCTTCAGTTTAGGCTGTGAGATTCATCACTGTGGGCCAAGCATGGCCCTAACTTCTGTTTGTCTGTCTGTCTGTCTGCCTTTCTGTAAGAGCCACTGGGTAGTTTGGCTAGGCTGATGGGTACTGAGTGGAGGAAAGGTAGATTAATTCAGCAACATGCAATGAAAATGTCCACTGTCCAGCTGAGCAGCTTGGATTGAGACAGTTCTGACAGTAGGCGAAGAAAGACCAAGTTTATCCAAAAGACTGGGAAAAGATAAGGACTTGAACATGACTGTAAAAATAATGACATATGGGTAGCAGGGCCAGAAAGCAACAAGATGACCTGAGAAATGTAAGATGGTGGGTCAAGATAAGCTGAGAAAGACTGAAAGCAGCAGAAAAAGTCCAAGGTAGAATTGTGTGGATGAAAGATATCTATATTGAAACAAAGCTCAACTGGCTGATTTTACCATTTCAGCTTTTTGGAAAAGCTTTGACCAGGAAGTCTGACTTTGTGTTTGCCATACGGCTGCAACTGTGCTGATCCTACATGCCCTAAAGCCAAATTTGCCATCTAGAGCTGTGTCATTCCTTACATTGGAGAAACTTCATTGAGATGCAACATCAATATCTAAAGTCAAGGGAGTCTCCAAACTTGTCCCTCAGCCATGGGCTCATTGCAGCAGAGGAGCTTAAAAATTAGAGCATCTGACGGAGGGAGGAGTCCCTATAACAAGGGTACCTTGTGCTTTTGCAGCAGATATGGTATGTTGGTTCCTTATGTCTTACTGAATGTGTGGTGTAGGATGATCTCAAGGCCTGTAGAGTTAGCAAAAGAAAATAATTCACATTTTGCATTGCTCTCTTTGACATTGAAAAGGCTGCATGACTTGAGTGACACAATACAACATGGAAGATTAATTCCTATAGATGTTATAGTCACATACACATAAGTAAAAAAGAAAAGGATACTTTTCAACACGAAATTTGCCCTTAGTTATGAGCAGCTGAATACAGGAAGCTGAAGGCAAAGTGGGACCATTAAATCAGTGAACTTCCTGCACATAACAGGGTATTTAATTTCATTCAGACACCCTGCATGAAGCCCAAAACATGTGTTTCTCTGAGGCATAGATTACAGAAAGGTATAGAGTCCTGCTCCAAAAGCAGCAAATGACAAGGAGTGTACCACTTCCTTTTGCAGTTTGTTCATGATATTAATTGCTTTCAGTGTTTTAAAAAATGCGTGCCTTATTGCATTTTCATTTGTATTTTAATTTTTTTAACTTCCATGGGTTCTTATTTTGCTTTTTCTTGCTAGGATGAGGAGGTTGCTGTAGCTCATGTTGAGTACCCTTATGGAGCAGTGCAGCTTTTAAGTAATTTCTTAATTACTCTTTTTGATGAGTGGAATGAAGCCTGTCATTCTTTTACCACTAGACTTTTTCTCTGTCCCTCAGATAATTTTGTGTGACCTTCCTAATTCACAGCACAATTTTGTTAGCTGAGCACCAGGCTAAGATCCAGAATGGTAGATACTGCCTCGCTAAGGCAATGCATAGAAAGAAAAAATAAACCAAACCCCAAAAATCTCCTTTCTTCTCTTCTGATTGCATACACAAAGAGTGCCAGATGTTTTTATCAAGCATTGCTCCAGAGAATAAACACAGCACAGGGTATAGAGTGGTTTATGTATGCACATCTCAGGGCAATGCCCTCTAGAGAAAGACTACAACCCCTTTGCATAGTGCTTGGTTGAGGTCTCCTCTAGAGCACGTGTATTTTTTGACTGTGCTTCTTACTAGACTGCCAAGGAATTGAATTAAAAAAAAAAAAAAAGGCTTAATGCTTTCATTTTAAAGAGGAAGAAAATATTTCAAAAACTATGGGGCAAGAAAACTGCATTTAAAGCCAGGGTAGATCATCTGTAGCTGATCATGAGTAACTTTAGATTTAAAGAGTGTCAAAATGAGCTTCAAGAAAAGTCAGACTGTTAAAAAGAGTTGTATTTTCCCTTTTTCTTTTTTTTTTTTAATTGAAAGCATAGTATCCTTGCAGTCTGTATATAGACTTTGGTCCCTCCAGTTCAGCTTCATCCTGCCTCTAGGTAAACCATCACAAGTATTAATCTTTCCAGCTACTCCGAGCATTGTAAGTTAACTTTTCTCTAAGCATCTGCCAGTGTAATATCACATCATAACAGCTGACAATGCAAAGGAGCGTTCCAATCGCTCCTTTACTTCCAGGAAATGAAGGAGCCCCATTTGCCCATTCTTTTGCTGGGCTAGTAAGGCTTATACCTGTGACAGTGGTAGGGGCTGGGTGTGTTTAATGGCCTCACAAATAAAGGAACAAATTAATGTGTCTTAATATAAAAAAAAAAAAAAAGAATATAACGACTGGAGAACAACTGCTCTTTTTCTAACCTCTTACTACACCATTGTTACTACACCATTGTGCCACCTGCTGGACCCACTCTCTATGTTGGAAGATTGGCCTTATCCAGACCCAGAAGGTACATCTGGGTCACCTACCAGGGGCGTGGCAGAGGTCACTGATCACACAACTGCACAGTGGTCTGCCCTGTCCCTGCTTTGGGTGCTGGATTCAGTATAGTCACCAATTGCAGCTTTGGGCCCAAGCGCTTAGTGCTGTTCAGTGTGGAGGAGATCCTCTGGGTGAATTACTGTATTGATGAGTTACTGTATCGATTGTCTACATCTGGAAAGGGCTCAGATGGCATTTCCACCTGACTCAACACGGTCCCATGGAAAACACAGAAGTGAGTGGACCTGATTCATATGTACTGGAAATCCAAGCCAGCTGCTCCTTTGGAAGGTCTCCTGGGCATGCTGAAAGACACCACAAAAGCACTCGACACAAACTGTGCAGAACTTTGTACACTTTCTGCTGTGCTCTGGTGGGCCATGAAACAGTTAACAGTGTTAGCATGTGAGCATCTGAGTTAGCATCTTTGCTGTGAGGAGTGCAGCAGTTTATATTTCTTGGAGCAATTGTTTCAGGCTGCTCTGCTGTTCCAAGCCCACGCCACTGCTCTAAGTGAAGCTCAGCTTGGGTTTTCTTCACAGTTGTGACAGCCAGAGATGACTAAAAATATAGAGAGTTGAGATTCCTCAAAACAATTGTGAATTCTGTCTCCACTTTCTCCCCACCTATTCCTTCTGCTTGTCTGGGAGAAAAGTTGGGTTTGGGGGGATAGGGAAGGCGTTAATTTCTTTCCCTTTGTTTTTTTAAAGGTTGCTTTTACATTAAGACACTATGAAAGAAATAAATGTACCAATAGATGTGCCATCTATAAATATACAGTAAGCATGAAACACCAACAGTTTTGGAGATTTAATTCATGCCTTTAAAGATGTGCAAAACCCTTGAATTAATGTGTTGTGTTGGTATGTAGTATAATATATAGCTATATAGCAATAAATCTGAAATTTAACATCAAAATTATATAGGTCAGATATATTTTAAACCTAGGAGGGAAAAGAGATAAACAGATACATTTTCCTGAGCAATCCTTGCTTCCAGAGATGTAATGCCTTCTCAGTCATGGAAAGATTTTTCTTCTGATTCTATACACACCTTTGTTTTACACTTTTTTTCCTTTTCCCTGGGAGTCATATTGCCATAAGCTACAAGCTTTGATTTGCCATTGAGAGTGACATATGGTTCCTCCCTTTAAGGAATTTCATAAGCATATCACTTGATCTTTCATGTTTAGTAGGAATTCAAGAAACAAAAGAGATGCCAGGATGTTGGTTGGTAACAGAGAATCTGTTACTGGGTCATTGCTGTAGGTTTATTATCAGTGCTGTGCTGTAAATAGATCCCAAGGCAAAACCAGAAGAAGAGCAATAGAGGCACAAAGTAACTGAAAGGGTCTGCCCAAATGGTTAGAGGGAGAATGGATAAAGTGAATTCCCATAGGGTTCAGTCCAAACACACTAACATTCATGCTCTGTCATGATTCCTTAATGTTATAATTCTTACTATTTTTTTGGAAATTTTTACTTTTTAAATTTCAAACCAAAAAAAATAAATGTGCTTAAAAAAATGTCCACCCCCAACCAAAAAAAAAAAAAAAAAAAAGAACACTTGTTTGCATTTAATAATCACTAAAACTTGAAATTCTAAATTGGATTAATTGTGTCTATTGTAAATTGACGGGGGAATAGCTATGCATTAGCCCTGAATTCTGATTACCTGAGAGGTTCCACTTATAGTATAATTAAGAGCAACTTCATAGTAGTGGTAGGTGTATGATTGAATAATACATGCATCCCCTGCTGATGAAATTCAAGGCAAAGTGTTCATGAAGAAGTAGAGGGTTTTTTTTTCCTTTTTCCTGCACTTAAAATGATGAAGGATTATTGCAATTACAGGCCATGTTTACACTATTAGCAAAGACATGCCAAAGCCCTTGATGCAAGCACCTTCAGACTTAAGTGGGGTTGGCAAAAGAATCCCACTTTAGCAGCTCAGCCCTAGTTCTGCAGAGCGTTGTGCTCCTGGGTGCCTGTGGTGGCTGGTTTAATTAGGAACATAGATCAGGGCTTGAAAGAGGCACGTTTTTCAGTAATACAACGGACACCACCTTGTTGGCAGCACATTGCCTAATACATATGCCCACTAGGTGGCTATAATTGGTGTGGTCACTTATTAATTATAAAATATTTTACATATTCCTGACTTTGAAGCCTTGTTTACTCCTGTCCTTTAATATCTCCTTGTGCTTTCTCAATATATAAAGATACCTTCTCAATGCATAACCCCCTATCACCTTGCAGCTGAATATTCCTAGGCTCCAAGATTGGATGACCCCCTTGGGTGCTGCAGTCTGACCCCTTGTATGGCATGAGGTTTCACAGCACCATCCCCACAAACAGAGGTGATTTAAGCCCTCCATCCCTCTGATGAAGGAGGCAGCACAGCCACATGTCTGTTTCACTTCAAGTGGCCAAACAGTCTCTGTTGTTGGTGAAATTGCTCCTGCTTGCTGAGATGAAGGGATTAAGGAATAACAGCCTGAAATGATGGGGGAGGAGAAAACTGAACTCTGAGAAGGGGACAGAACTGCATGGTGGCACATGGAGGCTGTGTCAGAGGTGCAACCGTAACACAGGACTGCCCATTCCTCAGTGTCTTGTTCTGAGCAGTGGTTCTGTTTTTCCTTTTCTGCTCTTCTGTTCATAGATATTTAATTTTGAAATTATGCATTTGTTATCCTTGTCACCACAAAGGCTAGACATTCAGCTACTCTCTTAGCTCACCATATATCATTATGGTGAAGAGCTCATCATTAGTGTGAAGGCATATCTAACCATATTTTACTGATATCAAAGTGGGAGAAGGTGGGGTAATGCTTAGCAGTTTTGAAGCCCCACTCATGAATTATAGATAGAAGAGCATGGAGAAATGACCTTCACATTTCTGGTTTGACTTCCAGTCCCAGTGTCAGAATCTATCCTCAGCAGTGACACTGTAGGTTTTGTGCTCATTTAGTAATTCCAGAACTGTACTGTGGTAACACAAGGGAAATGTCCCAGTGACAGCTTGGGCAACCATTCTGAACAGGATTTAACACAAGTCTTTCAGCCAAAAGTTGAATATAGTGGCATACAATCACCTGCAAGGGTTTTGAAACTCTATTGGCCCAAAAAGTCTGAGAACCACCCTGACTGTTTATAAATACATTTTTACACTTGTCTTGCATAGATAACAAATGATCATGGAAGCCTGCTTAGGTATTTATGAATTCAATGGAAATAAAACTTTCTTCTAGAACCAGCATATTGTTGATCAGTTGGTGCCCAGTCTTTTGAAGTGCTGAAGAGCTTAATTTTCTGTGACCTTCCTGTCATTTGATGTCACTGTGGTCCTGTTGGCACAGCCATGTTAACAGCACTAAGATCACTCCTGAGGTACAACACCAAACACCAGCATATCCAAGACCCAATCTCACACCAATCTAACCTAGGTTTACCACTGTGGATTTTAGTGCAGGCAAAGTAAAACCTTGTAAGACTGCTATCAATATGTGAACCCTGAGTGACCTTGCTGAATACAAGACACTTGTACTTCAAAGGGGGTTGGCAGCCATGCCTGCTTGGTCATGGCACCTCTAGTAGCTTTGGCAAAGCATTGTCAGGAAAAGTCTTATTTTCTGACTTGATTTTGTCAGAAATCTTCCTGCATGCTTTGTACAGGCTGAAATCTCAGCAGGCCTGACTGTTTCTGCTCTATTAGCTCACCCTGGGTTCAAGCATGTGGCTTTCTGTACAGATACAGGATCTTCATAATCCCTGACACATAAGGGTTTTTTTCTGTATACAAAATGTATTTTTCAAAAGTGTATTTTCTATATATTACCTAAAACTTGCAAGTGATCTGTGCCCTAAGATTACCTTTTAACTACTTATATTTTTGTCCACATATTTCAGGCACACAAATGAAATAGAAAACAAAACAGAAAGCCCTAATTTGACACATTTCCAGAGGCTAATTGTATCATGGCAAAAACATTCACTTTGTTTTAACGGGCTGAAGTATTTATTCTTTTTTTCCCCCTTTTATTTTGGCTGGAAATGTGTAATATGCCTATCACAGATACTGTGACAGAAAAAGCCAGCCAGCACATTTTCTTCAAACTGACTGGTTCATAACCCAGTGGTACATTTTCCAGTGTTTTTGTCTGAGCAGTGAAAGTGGAAATTTGCAAACAAGACTCTCTGTATATACAGCATATGAGGATAGGAAACAGGAGAACAAGTTAGCAACAACTTGTTTGTGAGAGACAACATGCCATCAAAAAAAATCCTTACCGTCTGTGTGCCTGCAAAATATTGCTTTGTCTTTACACTCCTTTATATACTAGTTTATATTTTATCTATAGAGTCAGTAGAAAGAATGGAATGAACTCCTTCCTGCAGCATATGCTATGACCAAGACAAGTGAGGCTGTATCTGCAATCACTGTTCCAGAGTGGCCACTCCTTTGATTTGGGGATCAGTCCTTGAAATTTCCTGCCCATTTCAAGTATGCCACTATCTACACAAAGGACTAGTCTAATGGTAAGGAGGAGGCACGAAAATGGGAGGATTCTTTGGATTGTTCCTTCCCAAATACATCTGATCTCTTTGGAGTACATGTATCTTTGTTTAATACTATTCTTCCACCTCAGTGCTGCACATTGTGCACACTCAGAATCTGAGATTCATAGACACCTTCAAAATGCATGTTATAAATGGAGGAGGCTGTCAGATCATTGAAAACCCAATTCTTCCTCCCTCCTCCCACTGTATTCCTGGCTTCCTTTTTTATTTGTCTTCGTATTTTTCAAGCTTCAAACTTTCTTCTTCACACATAAAAAAACAGAAATATTCTTGAAAAACAAAAATAACAGTCATGTATAGACACTAGACCCAAGGAGCTGCAACTTTAAATAAACAGTAAATTTCTCAATCCTCAATAAAACAGCAAAATTTGGTGGCCCTGGAGCACTAACCATGCAACCTTATTAATTTTCTGTTATTTCGTTTTTATGCATGTGTCCGGAAAGCAGCACAGCATGCTATAAGCAGTGAAAAGTCCTTGACTCTCCAGAACCCTTAGTGTGACCCATAGTAATCCTATTTTCTAATATGCAGCTGTAGAGAGAGCCACACTACTGATTGGATAGAACCTAGTACTTTGTGTGCCTGAGTTAGAAAGAGCCTTGTAACACTTCTGCTGCCATTCAGTCAGTTTCTTAAGATGTTTTGGATTAAACACATATGTATAGGGCCAAATAATATTTTGTTGATTTTGAGCAGCAAAGTATAGGTATATCTCTCCTTTACTTTGTCTCCATGATACCTTTACAATGTATTTGCTATTATATATCAAAGAATATGCTTTTCTCCAAGCACAGACAGAGCTGAAGACATTTCCTCTGTGAGAAAAAAAAAAAAATAGAAGCTACTTTTATGCTCTCTCTGCTTTGGAGACATGAGGATTTTCAATGTTTCACATGTTGAAAGGTGATGTATCGATGGTAGAAAATGTCACATCCCTTGACATTTGAATAAGCTAATGGTCGTTTCCCTTGGGCTGTCTAACATTGGAAAAACCCCAGGAAATCTGACATTCAACTTGCCAGAAGTGGAATTACAGATGGCTACTGCACTTGTTTCAGTGAGTATGAAAATTGAGTGTGGGAAGTAAGGAGAATGGCACAGCAGCTCCTTATTGACTACTAATAAATTAGAAATCAGATCTAAACAGTATTTAACTTGGAAATCTCAGAATGTAGAAGGAAAGAGTCCTCCTCCCTTTTCACCTAAAATACATTAAGGTAAAGTGATTTTTGAGGTAAATAAAGGGGGGAAAGAATACATATTCATGCTACCAAAAAAAAAAAAAGTGAAAAAAAAGTAAAGGGCAATCTTTGGTGAGCAGGGACAGCTGGAATATCTAAATAAGCAGTCTTTTTTTCTGGGGAAAAAAGTACCAATTTGCTTGAGCAACAGCCAAGTTCCAAGAGAATAGTTCGAAGTAGTCAAAAAACCAATTTCTAATTGTTTATGGAAATGTTGCTGTTGTTTCCCTTCCTGGGGTATCTAAAGACTAGTGGCAGAACGATTTTCTCATTGCAAGTTAGACTGTACAGGCTTGTTCTTGGGGGATTAATTTTATTTCCTTCAGTTTCCACGAGTCTTCCAGGTAAGTTCCTGATCTCCAACCTCTAATGCATGCCCTTGTAAGGGGGCAAAAAAAACCCAAAAAGAAAGATAAGACCTGCTCTAAAATGGCTTGTTATAAAATATTTATGTCATTTTGAAAAGCTTGGAGGAATTGTACCAGGTAAAACATCTACTTCAAGATGTCTCCTGAAAGATGTGCAATTCTGACAGTAGTTGGATAATCTTGGCAGCTAAATTAACTCAACTGCATTTTAAGCAATAGGCACGGACTTCCCTTAGAAGACAATCATAGTGCAAAATCTATTTCTGATCATGTTACTGGGTTTTGTGGGGTTGAGAATATGGCATCACTCTGCAGTGTGCAGACTAGCTTGGCACTGATCCATCACAGCACATGAAAACCATGTTTCCATAAATATGTGCTTAATCCCCATTTTCAATGGAGAAAAAAGGCCCTCATTATCTCCCAGTGCTGAAACTTAAGGGAACAGTCCTGCTGCTGTTGAGGACAGTAGCAAAGTGCTACAGATTTAATGGTGAGAATGTGGTCCACAGTCTAACCCTGCTATGTACCAAGTGGTCCAAAATGTCACTAATAAAATGGAATAAAGCTATCAATTAAGAGCTTTGTAGTACTTAGTTCTTACAAGGATTTATGTAGAAGGGATTTATACTGTCCCATTTAAGCTGAAGATACCGTGAATATGTTTATTATGAGGATTCTTCTTACATGAGGATTGAGATCACCATTGATTGGGTATTCTTGTGCTCCTCAATGGGCACCTTTTTTTTTCAGCTGCCCTGAATGAGTGATCCTAGTGTCAGGGGCACTGGGACAAGTTCATGCTGTTAGAATAGTCTCAGATATGAGCTGCCAACTTTTGTCTTGCACTGTCAAACCTGTCTAAGATCATTTGTTTAAACTCCAATTAAAAGAGGGGAAAAAAAAGAAAAAGAAAAGGAAGTTGGTCCTTCCTTCAATCAAGTGATTTATTTTTTTATTTTTTTTTTTATTACAAGGGTAAATGTGAATTGTGTGCTTGAGCTGTATAATTGAAATCTCTTGACTGAAGAACTCATATTGTAGACAGAAATGATCGTTTTATGGTGAAATGAATGGGTAAATACTCAGGAGACTTGCTGTCTATTCCTTCTTCAGCGACAGATGTCACGAATGGTTAGAGACATGTTGCTTAATATCTCTCGCCAGTCTGTAATATCCTAAGTCCAAGGTAGTGGTCAAAGTGTTTGAAGAGGAGTGGTTATTTACTTTACTTGTGGCAAGTGCTGTAACAGTGCAAAGTGTTATTGCTATTACTGAATTAATTTTGATATGTTGCTCCAAAGTAAATCTGTGCAGGAGACTATGCCATGAACTGGAAAGACGATGCAGGCATTTCCTTTCCTTAGTCACTAGATATCAATAATGTCAAGCTCAAGTTACAAATCTTCAATTTAAATTCCATTTCTATCTTAACATATGGATGAAGGCTTGACATTCATCAAAGCTACAACCAGATGAATAAGTGCCATTGAAGGCTGTTGAAAATTATTAGGTACTAAACAGATTTATCAAAAAGTTGAAATTCATCAAAGAGTTCACTGATCTCTTTATCTTTAGGGTTATCCACCAAATATTTGGTAAATGTTAAAAAAACCCCTGGAATCTGAGCTGTGGGAGATGGGTTGGTGCACAGTGAGAACCAGAGGGGAAAGATAAGGTTCCAGAGGGCGAAGACTGTAGAATTTCCTTTGATTTCCTCCAGGGAGGGATATAACAACAGTGATGACTTCAAGGTGTGTCTTAACCGTGACCAGCAGTTCGGGGTCTATCTGTCCTATGCAAACAGACTCCAGGTGACACATAATCTGAACATGAGGAACTTTGATCTCATTCCCTCTCATTTTGTCCCTTCTTTCAGCCTATGTCTCTTCTCTAAGTTTCTTTTCCATGCCAGGTGCCAGGAACCTGAAGTCTGTTTTTCTGGTTGTTATCAAAAGCCTACACTGGGAGCTGAGTATATTTATTCCCAAGAATTCCTTCTTTTCTTCTGTCTTCTTACAGTTCTGTAAGCAATACCTTGTTAGGCAGAAGGGTACCAGTTCCAGCTCTGTGGCAATTTGTCTTTTGGAAACATTGGTAGTGTTGTGATGAATTTATGGAACCCAACTGGAGCCGTGCTTTGACTTCAGTGAAAACATTTTTTCAGCCACTCATGGAAAGATATTATTGTAGCTAAACCATACTTTAGTATATCATACACAACTGTGAAACCTGGTATGAAAAGGAACCAGGGTAATAATCTATTCTAACATCCCTACAAGACAAACCACAGACCTTCTCTGACGTAATACATGTTCAAACTGGAGATCTTTCAAGGATCACAAAATCCACTTTTAGTTTAAAAACCACTAGTGGCAGAGAGCTTGGTAGAGCCAAAGCTGAGTGATATGAACACATAACTTTCCTTGCTAATAAAAACACAGCCCCTGTGTTTAAAGCCTTCTACTTAGACATTTCAGCCAGCGGTGTTTGTTTTACGACTGTCTGTATCATTTAGAGGGCATTATCACTGTTTTGTGCACATATAAGCGAGGAACAACTCACTCCCTGGTCTTGTGATCTCAAAGCTGTGGTTACAGGCAGTCCAGGTTTCCTTTAATTAGAGTCTTCTTCTAATAACTAGACAATTTTCAGATCTAAAGGAATTACTAGCCTGACCACTTACAGTAATTTTCTGGTTCAGTCAGATTTTAGAGCTGAATTTTAGATAATCTTTAGTTCTTAGCTGTAGCATATGCAATCTAAACACTCAGAAGCATTTTATGATTCAGTAAGTGAAAAGATTTTTGTTTGTTTCTTTGTTTGTTTTAAATGAAATCAATAGTTCCAATGCCATTTGCAAACGATTGTGTCTGGAACTGATTGAAAATTTGCAGTTGGGAAAATCTTTGCAGGAAATCGAGTTTTAACGAAGCAGATATTTTTATGAGTGTTATCTGCTTTCCATAAAAATCATGCATGTGTTGTGGTAAGAACACTGAACCATTGAAAAGAAGTCCTGAAACACTGTGGATCTGCTTCTTCAGTTCAGACATCTCCTGTCCTCCTGTGTGTGCCATGCTGCTGCACTAGGCTGCATTCTCTGATACCCAAGAGAATAATTTTCCTTTTACTGAGACAATCTTTCTTCCCTTTAAGAAAATGTAAGGGTAGTCAGAAGTGAGAGAGAGAGAATTTTTTGAGCAGTTCAGCTAGTAAAGAAGTATGGGAAGTTGAGAGAGGTAGAGAAACCCATGCTAAATATATCTAGGGCTTGATTTCCAGAGCCCTGCTGGACATCCACATATAAAATAGAGGCAGTGGAGTGACACTGACTCTGTCCAGTGCTTCTGTCTTCTCACTGTGTTTTAAGTGGCATTCAGGAGCTACTCTGTTGATATTCCTTCCTAGTCTGGCAGGCTGGTTTGGTGCCCTTACACAACATTCTGATCCCTTAAACTGCCAAGTGTTTTTGCGCTTAATTGCTGAATGATGTGATAAGGTGTGTGGTGCCTCAGTGGCACCATGGATGTGACAAGTGGACTGCAAAGGGGTGTTGTAAACTCCTTGGAGGCCCAGGGAAATTGTTGAAAGTGCTTATGTTTATTGGGATGACCTGTTTGTATAAAAATGTACTGTTTCCTTTTCTAAGGTCATTCTTGTTTGCACTGGAGTAAATGTTTCAGAACAAACAAAAATAAATCTAGTTTTGATTTCAAAATTAGTAGTGGGAGAAACTCATTCCAACCCTTGTAAACAGTCTCAACTACTCTCATCAACGAAACAAGGTATATCACATTTAGCCTATGTTCAGCTTTCAGTCAGCGATGGCCATCATCCTGCTGTCTGTGCAGTCGTGTGCCTGTCCTCTCACAGTTTTGAGCACATCTCTGGGGACAGAGCCAGTCAAAACAGGGACATTTCAAAAAATCTGTAAGAAAGCTTTCAGCCACAGCATGGGCAGTGAGCGAGGCCAAGAGCTGGCAAGATGTGTGACTGAGCTGCAACGATGGGAAGCTCCAGCAGAAGACAATCCAAACAATAGGGCAGCTTGGTCATTCACTAGTATTCATGTTGGATGGAGAATTTGCAGCAGATTCTTTGGAAATCTGGGTTTGCATAGAAGACCTCATTAAGGAAAAAAAAATGAGGGGAGTAGACAAGATAAATATTATGAAGTTATTATTAACTTGTGTCAAACCTGAGAGCAAGAGGAGAACCTCAGGGAAGACACTTAAGCTACTGACAGACTGTGAATTCCTTGCTTGGTGTGTAGTTATGTGGGCAGTGTACTCACAGGCAGCAGGGGAGACCACCCAGATGAGCAACAAGCACTGGAGGGTGGCATGAGAGGGACAGATGAGGTTTTGATTTGTCATTGTGTTTAAGCACCTATCTGACAATGAGTCTTTGAAGACAAGGAGACTATTCATGTATTTGAATACAATACTCAACTGAAGGTTTAACCCAGGCCAATCAAAAAAACGGTGGTGGTATATTCCATATATTGCATATATGATTTTCTAGATATTGTGTATGAGTCTTCTGTTCCTCATTTCAAAATGAACTTCCCTTTATCTCATAATTGTTCATGTGTCCTCCAAACCCCACATATGGTTTGTAGTAAAATTTAGGGTTTCTCTTTTTAGGGCACCTATCCCCCTATGGCAAAGTTCTGTGTTCATATGGCTTTGGACTGAACAATGCATCTGTTACTCTAATGCTTCATTTCCATTCATTACTTCCCTTGTTATGTTATGCATTATGCAGCTCCAGCGTTTTGTCATCCCTCGTATCACTTTCCACACACCTAGAAAAGAGAACTTCAGCTTTTTTTCCCCCTGTCATTTAAGTATGACATGATACATAAATATACAAATACATAAATTAAAGTGCTTAGGAATCAAATTTGGCCTCTGAAGTGTTTTCCCACTTAAACTTTTTTCCAGCATGGGTATAAAAGGTCCACTTGTAGCTCCTTTTTGTGTGTTTATTGCTTTGTGCAGCCAGATTTTGATAGAGCCAGAACTAGGAAGTTTTCCTGCAATATTCATTAGACATTAACTTCACAAAGAGAACCTTTCTGAGTACATACTTGAAGCTGAAAGGTTCCAATGGCTATTGCAACCCTTTTGTTTGTTTTTAACTGGGGCACTGACATAGTTAAGAAGTTTCAGCATTTAGCTGGGTTGGGAAACATATTCTCTTGTTTACTTTGGAGAAGTAATAGGTTTCTTTCTTGGTGGTAAGGACATAGTTGTAATGTCTGCTGTATTTGCAGAGATTAGGAGTTTTGCTGGTTTGATTTTCAGAATTGTAGTCACAATATCCATCCCAATGAGAACAATTTCTACAAATGAAGACCCAGAATACAACCCTAATTAACTTGACAAGCAGTTTCTGTTGATGCCCTTTGCAAAAAAAGTTGTAGTATATGCACATCCACATTTTGTAAATGTGTTTTGTTTTGTTTTGTTTTCTTTTAATACACAGGAACAGGAAAAAGAGAAGTCACATTACAAATAACACAAAGTTTCCATTTTTGGCTCAGGGTAAAAATCCGTATTTTGTGAGAAACACAACTGAAGAAAAAACTATTAACTATCAGATATGCAATAAATTAAACCCTTTCATATGGTATTAGGTATTCAATATTCTCAACTCGAGTGACCAGTGACCTCCATGTGCTAACAGAGGTATTTAAATTGCATGTGTAGCCTCTTTTTCCACCAATGAAATTCATGTCTCTGAGAGGAAGCTTCTTAAATATTTGATAATGGTGTTTAATATCATCAGAGAAGGATATTTTAAATACAGCATACAATTGGTTAAGTAGGAATATAATCCAACATTAAGATGGAAGCTGCATTCTTGCATGAAGTGTTCAGGGATCTTTATTTACAATTGCCAGAAGTATAAATTTATTTCATATATGAAGAATGAATGTATCATATCTTGCTTCTCCTCTGCTAGTGATCTCAAGTTTACCTTAGAAATGCAAAGAAAACCAAATCACAAAAAACTTCACAGGTGATGAAACAAAAGCACAGAGGTTGTCTTGCTTTACATCCCATCTATCTCACAACATCATTTACACCTGTGTAAGACAAGTGCCTACTCTGGCTATTCTGATTTAAAGCCCTTTTGTACAGAACAACTGTATTGTGACACAAACACAGCACAAGGCAGACAACTTTTCTTTCCCCAGATCATCCACATTTCTGGAGAAAAAAAATTAATAACCCAATTCTCCGGCCTCTAAGATCAGATGCAGGAGAACCATTCCTTCCTTCTGGGAGATCCAGATGCCTAAAAGCCCATGCAGTCCTCTCTGAAGGATCAGGCAAGTGGCATTTTCAGCTGATGCTACCTGGCAGCTAATATAAATAAATAAGAAAGAACAAACTTTTCTCCCAGTTTGAAAGTCCCCTTCAAAGTCCCAGATAAGCTCTGAGAATATGTAGCATAAGTGCAAATCAGAGACTTAATGTGATTTCCCAGTCCTCTTTGCAGATATGTAAGTGCAAAGGAGTAAAGGAGAAATTTAAGCTGATGAAAAATTCGAGGAGTCCTGGAGAATTCAGTCATTTCCCTTTAGTGGGAAGGGAAAGAAGCCATAAGCCTCTCAAAGCTGTGGTGAGAAATAATGGCTTGGTCCTTGTCTGCTCATACATGAAAAGTACCACACAGGTCAGCGGGGGAAACCTGGAGCTGAAAAAAGGTGTTACTTTCTATTTGTCACAGGCAATGAGGAGACATATGGGAGAGAGGAGGTATTTTCTGTGGATTGATTAAAATTTGGTTTGGCAGAGGTAAAGAGATTTTCTTCTCCCTTTCACCTGTTCCCCCCAATATCTGTGACTGTAATTCATGGGGATGTGGGTGACTTAGGTCTGCAGTGTCATAGCTGATCTCTTGTCTCAAGAGCAGCTCAAACATGTCTCTCAGATCAGAGAAGCTGCTGTGCTGTGTGCTTATATATGTATGCATATGTGCAGTGTGAAATCCAAATTTAAATCAAGTTCACTTCATCCCATCTGTGTCTTTAACTTATTTGGATGCTCTTCAAAACCTACAAAAATGAAAGTCATGAACAAAGTTTGAAATAGCAGAGGGGTTGTCTGTTTTTCAATCTGCTGGGCACCCCTTTCCATGAAAATTACCTCCAGAGTTTCAGCTCTGTGGGTCACCATTGTCCCCAAGTCAGAGGAGTGCAATGTGGCCAATCCCTCCAGCTATCTGGGCTGGCTTTTGCAGCTAGGTAATGCCTGTGCAGAGGAGGAGGATGGTCACACCATGCTGTTTGAAAGCTGTTACATCCGCTGCCAGTATGCCCAGGGATCTGAGGGATCTCTCTTAGTCACACTTCCACCCCCAAAACATGTGCAGGACTCTACTTGTGAGAAATACAGAGCAGCAATATTTACACATAGGTCTTTAAATTTCAGTAAGAGGGAGCTGTTCCTTCTCTTCTTCACAGATGGCTGAAAACAGGAATGTTATCTAAGGTACACCAAAACATCCACGGTGTGCAGACGTGCATGTGGGTCTCCAAATTGTGTGATGTTTCTTGTGAAGAGATTCATCTGAGTCAAGTGATTTATCTGTGTAACTGTGGAGGTATTAGGGTGCCAAAGAGCGTCCAGTCTGCAAGGGCTTTTTTTTTGCAGATAGACACCTCATCTGTGAGGCTTTTTCTTCCCAGTTTCCAGGCAGGAGTTAGTAGTCACCATCCTGAGATACTATGTTCTGTACAGGATGCTAGGAGTCACAGAGAAGGGAAAGAGGCTCCAGGGCTGTATTTCTACTCTGTGGGGAGAAATAAAGGGAGGAATAAAGCGTGTGGCAGTTCCGCAGCCCAGCTTTGGCAGGACTTCACGTGTATGTGCTGCGTGGTTGTGGCTGCATGTGCCTGCAAGGATTCACTATTTGGCAGGCATGATTTAGCTCCCTTCCTCTGAAAATCTGACTCCAATTTAAAATCAAAAAAGAACATTTTTTTTCCTTTGGGTATTGCATTTTATATGATGTTGCTACCAATGCCAAATGACAACATTCCCTCCTGCCACTGTGGAATGAAATGAAGGAGAAAATGTGGAGGCAAAAGAAAAAATTGTTTTGATCTGGAAGCATTTGTTAATGATTCCTCTTTTGGTTTTGGGCTGGGATGATTTTCTTCCTTCACTGTTTTGCATGTATCTAGGTACAGAGGGACCATATCAGGCAGTCCAAGTTCCTGGGATGCCATAATTTGACAAGACAACATTGCAGAGATACCATTAACATTTGTGATTGTCAAAGAGATGGTAGAAAAGAAATTTTCTTAGTCTCCTCATATGAATATGTCTATTGCACAACTTTTTGGAAGGCAGATCTGAGGGAATCATTTGTGAGGCTGGATTTTTGTTTCATTGCCACTCTGCCCTATTTTCATCTGTCACCTGAGACATCTTGTCCCTGGAAAAATCAAAAAAATTTTAAGACAAAACAATTTCTCCATCACTGTTGAAATGGCCTCATATCTTAGCATCAGTGGGAATGTTACTTCACTGATAAATTCAGCATTTAACATATGCATGGTTGCTTGCCCCAGGGAGGTGTGAGAGAGAACAAGTTATTTCATCTGATACCATCAAGTGATGATTTATGGCCTACTATCTTTTTTCTGGCATTTATCTAGAGTTTTCATTGTTCATAACCTTACAAAATGCCTATTGGGTTTCTCTTGCTCAACTGTGGGAGCAGCAGAATTTTAAATAAGAGCACAATTAAATGGAAAGCTGAATCGTAGCCAGCAGGATGTTCACAATAATCCAGTAAGCAGGGGCACTGTGCAGTATTGATCTGATGTTTCTGTGGGAGATGACTTAAAGCCAAGCTTCTTTATAAAGTCGCAGGTTTTCCATCAAAACCTCCCTTCCATTATAATGGTGAGTTGTGCCAGGCTCTAAGTTGATATAATTAGTTCTGATGCAAAACAGAAATTTGAGATTAAAAAAAACCCCTCTGTCTTGATTGTTATTTATCTTTGTTAATGACTGAGCTCTGATGTCTGCAACAATTTCCACTTAAAAAAAAGAAAAAGTAAACCAAGAACACAGCCCTTAGATTTAAAAAACAATTACTGGCTGCAAAGAGAAAAGGAGTGAGGAATTAATCCATGCAAAGATGTGTAAGATGGTTTCACAAACAGCTTACTTTCTACCTCAAAGCAGAGAAACTGCCAAGAAATAAATTGGCTGATGCAGACTGGATTAACTTGTCTATATAGAGGCACTAAACTCACCTACACACATATTAGAACTTTCACATTTCCTATATTTATCCCAAAAATGTTGGCACACCCAATAAAGGAAGAAAAATACATGTAAAATACACCTAGGGCACAGACTGGTTTGGGGTTTTTTTGTTTGTTTGTTTTTGTTTTTCCAATATAATAAACCAAACAAAAGGTAGGACATAATCTTTTATTTTTCAACATTTGAAGTACGATTTGGGAGATAATTGTGCATAAAAAAGAGCCCTTTGTCTTCACAGAGATGCAGCATATAAATTGAGTTTTGCCATATATTTTTGAGAGAGGAAAAGGTGGGGAAAAATTCCTCAGTTCAGATTTAGATCTCTTCAATGGAGATATCTGTGTGAAAAAGAGTCAGTCTTGAATCCTTGCCTATTAAAAGAAGATGAGCAGGAACCTTCAGAGTATGATTCATCTCTTTCTCAGGTGGATGGCTAAAATAGATGAGATGAAACATGCCTTAACAGATGTAATTTCTTCCCTACTTCCACAGGGCTCTTATCTGTGACCACAGATCCATCCATCCATCCATCCATCCATCCATCCATCCATCCATCCATCCATCCATCCATCCGACCGTCCATCCATCTGTCCATCCATCCATGCATCCAATGCATCCCTCAGCACATGACTATCATTTCCACATAGGGTAAGTGACGGTTAAGTCAGATGTCAGAACTGTTATGGATGTATAGTCAGGAGACCAATGGCTACAGCAGGGACCTGCCAGGTCTGTCTCAGATGCAGAAATGAGAACAGCAGAGGACTAGGAGTGAGATAAATTTCATCTATTTGATTGTGGAAAGAAGTCTTGGTTTCAGTCTTATTTCTGTCTTATTTCTGGTAGATGCAGATCCAGTGAATAATGATGGAGACAGAACAGAATTTGGCTGCTTTTTTTAAAAAAAATATGCTTTCCTCCTGAATTAGTTTAAAAATAAATAAATAAATGATAATAATAAAAAAATTGACAGTACATGACCTTGTTCTGTTCCTTGGTGCTGTAGGAATAGAAAATCATTTATGTTCTCTCCATGCTGAAAGTTCATTCAGGACTTTAAATTGCCACTGTCACCTAAGACTTAGGAATTAGGAGGATATCCGTCTAAATGTGCTAAAAAGCAGGAGGGAGATAGGATCCTAAATCTTTATCTTTAAATGGCAGCTAAAATAAAAAACAGAGTTAAAAAAATGGGCCATAGCCACATCATAGACTCTTGCAATTTCATCTGAGTATAAAAAAAATGAAAAACAAGGTTTCAATGGCAAGCTCAGAACCAGGGTTAGTACATTTCAATGTATGGAAACTAATCAGTCAAATGGCCAAGCTTTTAGTACTGTGATTGATCACCTCACTTGTTGCGTACTCCTGCCTTTTTCTAGTGCTGATACAGATCAGCAGCCCCTAATCCACAACTCCCAAGATTCCCTTAGAATCCTCAAAGGTCCAGCTTTTTTGTGCAAGACAAGCAGCATGAACACCTGCCAGGTTTTACTGAGGAAAAAATCATTGGCCTGTAAACTTGGATGTACTATGGCAAGAGAAATCCATCGATTAGAGGCCTTCTGTAGACATCAAGCCTGGCCATGTACACCTCTGGCAACTTCTGTTTCTCCTGCCCAGGTTTGTCAGAGTCCAATCCTCTACCAGGCTGAAGCATACCTAAATGATTAATCTGGTTTGCAGCTCAATGCCAGGTTCATATGAGAAGCTGTTTAGAAAGCAAGCAGCTGGCTTGGGCTCTGGGTGGATGGTTTGGCCCTCAGGCAGCTTTGTGATGGTACTGCTGGAGGCTGCAATGTTGCCTGAGAATGAAAATTCAAAATGTTGAAGTGCTGGAATGAAACAGAGAGGTATTTCTGAAATTACTTTGGAAACTGAGACAGTTAGTGATTAATCCTTCAGGCACCCAGGGAAAGACCTTCATCAATAGTTGGGGACAAGACATAAGTCCAAAGATTAGCTACCCTACAGACCTAGAAATATGTCACAAGTCTTCTTTTCTTCCTCTTCCCTATTTTAACTTGGAACAATTGATGATCATATTAGAAATTGTGTTAGAGGCTCAGCTTTACTCATGTTCCTGAAACTTGACATATTGCTTTACACAGGCTGTGGAAACTGCAATATCTCACTCCCCAAACAGGCTGCAAAATTTCCTGGAGTTAAGACCAGAATTGGCCAGTTCTTCATCTAACCTGACCTCTGCTATACAAACTAATACACTTTATCCAGTTTCCATTCCACAGTCCCAGGAACTTGGCTTAGAATAAAGCAGTTATTTCTGGTCTAGAGGTGAATGACTGCTGAGTGAAGCAGTGTATGACCAAGATTTTCCGTTTCCTGAGTAACTATGCAATGCTGATATATTTTTCTTTATTCCAAAATGGAATGAAAGCAATGTGCTCTTTCAAATAATATCCATAAAACTCCTTTTTTAAAAAAAACAAAACCCAAAACAACTATCCCAAGCTTCAAGCAAAACATTTAATATAAAGGAAACTGAAAGGATTTGTTTTGATAACAAAATGTAAAGCATTCAATTTCTTTTAACTTTCTTCACTTGCCTAATGTATAATACAGAAGTTAAATACAGAAACAAAATGTCAAAATGGAGGTCAAAATGTTCTGTTCCATTTTTAAAGCTAAGTCGAACTGAAATCAAGATGAAATATTTAGATGTAGACAAAGATAATATTGAAGTCTTAAATCTAGGTGCCTAAGATAATTAGCTGGCTTCCTACTGAACTTCTTGTAGTTTTTGGGGAAGAGAAGATGGGTCAGAGGTCAGGAGAAACTGCTTTTCTATGCAATATAGGTAAAGCTGCAGTGGAAATTACGTAGATAAGTTGGCCCAAACCTGGTTGCTCTGATTACTCCCCTTAATGGTATTTTTGGATAGTAACCCAGTCACTGGAAAACTCCTCATCAGTCCATCTGCTGAGCTCTCACATGAATAGTTCTCTAAAGCACAGGAGCCTGTGGTCATTTGGCATAAATATTATGTAGGTGGCAAATCTCCACAGGGTTTTATTGTGTTATGCCTTCTCTTTCCTAATTTGATTTCCTTATAGGTCAGAAGGATGGATCGCTTAGTGGTTAACAAGGATGGTGATCCAAATGCATCCAGCATATTGCCATTAGGTCTGTGACTTAGTGCCTGTTCCCTTTCTCAGCCTGTTGATTTGGCAACAATGGTGAACCTGTCCTATTGCAGTGGATCTCGAGAGCTGGAGTCTATATCCAAGACAAGTGACAGGCTCTCATACCTTCCTTGATAAACTGCAGATTAACAGCAAGTATCATACAAGGAGACTGCACTGCCCAAACTATAGTAATTAAAATACATCATGGAATGTAGCATCAGAGGATGGCAAGTGCTTCCAAGAAGGATGAACTTTTTAAAGAATTTACATGTACCTAGAAAAATGAGGCCGTATCTTAGTACTTAGCTTTTACAAGGTATATCTCAATCATAATAGCAGCCAGACAAGAAGTATCATCATGAGTCAGGGTTTTCTTTGGAATTCATCTTTCCTGAGGGTTGTACTAAGTTATTCTTTAAAGGGGTACATCTCACACCAGGAAATCACTCTGAAAGGGCACCCCGGGAAGTTCTGGAGCTTTGTTTCTTGTTATAATATTGGAATTCATAAAAATTGAAAACTTTACTTCCCACAAATCTGCCTTCAATATTCCAGATGCCTCTTAATTCTCTTCTGACTTTAAAGGAAGTCAATCCTGAATAGTGTCTGAAGATGCCCGATGTGGCATGTATTTCATATGAAACCATTGGAGGCACTTTAATGATTTTCAAAGAATTAAATATAATAAACTGGCTGGCCACGAGAGTTAGTCCAGAAAGTCAGTATTTCACTGAGAGCCATCAGAACAAAGAAAGGGCATTTGAATAAAATGTGTCTGTACTTTATTCCAGAGAACATCTGGGCACTATGCTTAAGTTGAAATGTTTTTTAGAACTACAATGCAAAACTAAACAACAAACTAACAAAACCAAACAATTCTCCTTTCATACAGGTCTTTCTGCTGTTCAGATGCTGCTCTTCTGCTGGTCTTTGGTTTAGAGTCTTAGCCAGAGTTCAGCTGTAGACTGCAAATCAAAAATATCTCATCATGAACACTGATCTGAGCAAATCTGGGTAAAGGAATCATGACCTCTCATTGCCATGTCCTCAATGTGTGTTTCTGGCCACTTATTAGACCAGCACACAATATTTCCCTCTGTGTGGTGATGCGGTTCTGTGGCCACGGAAATGATGGATGAGATTAGACCTGCTGTCCTGCCATTCCCAGCTGCTCTCCTGGCCACAGGGACACCCAAGCACCAAATAGCATTTCGAGGATGGTGCTCAAAGGGAGGGTTAAGCACCATTTAATAAGTGCCTGCCTCTCTGCAGAGGCTATATGAGGAGTATAGGCTATGTGGTTGTTAAAGATTAAATTTGGGCTGATTAGAAGGGGACTTGAATTCTGAGTATATGTCTGACAGTGTTATTCACTGGGGCTCTTTGCTTACACCCCAATCCTCTAAATATTTTGGTCCAGGGACCATCAAAGGAAAAGTTGAATGAATACCACTGTGCTATTTCTAATCCAGTTTGCTTTTTAATTGAATTCCATTCAGTGAAACCTTATTCCTTTTGTTGTGATAAAGTTTCATTTTGTTGGACACATTCATACAGTTTTCAGCTTCTTAGTATGACACAAGGAGTTCCTGTCTGAAGTAAGTGTAAATTGAATTGTTCTAAATGAAGGGAATGTGATCCTCTCCATGAGCTCAGCACACAACATATTCTCTTCTGACTTTCCATTTATGGTATTGGTGGATTTTTTTAAAGCTTGTCATATGTAGGTCACAGAATAATTTATGAGAGTAAGAATATGATTTTCCCAGGTAGAAATATAAAGCACTATCACAGGGATTTACCACCTTAGTAATACTCATTAAGGAGATCACATTTTTGAATTTTAGTATGAGGGCCATGTCCACAATGTGAAGCAAGGCCTCAAGTGGTGCATGGTGATATATGAACCATTTATTGATCTTCCCTAATGGGATGCATTTTGACCATCAGAATTAGTAAAAAGCAATCCAAATTTTAACTCAGTATCTCACCTGTGCACTTAATTTTAATTTCATTTCATTTAATTCCATTATTACCAGCAGTCTTACTTGGTTTAATATTAACAACAAGTATTTGTATAGTAGTCTAATTAAAATGAAATGTCAACTTTATGCCTGTATGTGATTTTATTTTCTAATTTAAAGTTCTGTTCTACAGGAAATGCTTTAATTTAAATAAATCTCTTTGGGGAAATTTATTTATTTTGTGACTTCCAAGTAAATGATTGTATTTGAAATAAACAAGCCATGCAATGGAACTATATTGTCTCAAATGCTTGAAATGAAAGTTGGACTATTGCACAGTTGCATAGAAGGGGTGTGTCTCTAGTCCTGACCAAAGGGCAGCTCTCCAGATGGGCTGCTGCAGACTCCATAGCTCCATAGCTGTGATTTTAGGACTTCCTTGCTTTGCTGCCAAGAAACTGCAGAGATTAGATAGGGAACCAGTAGATTTCTCTTTTGCAGACAATTATTAAATATTGGAACTTTTTCTTAATCTGAATAGGATTTCAACCTCTCTGCAGGCCCCCATGAAATATGATGACCTTTCAACACAAAGATCTGATAAGCCCATACTTAGGTGCTTTTTGAATCAGGACTTCATGGGGAGAGGCTGAAAGAACTGGGACTGCACAGCCTGGAGAAGAGAAGGTGCAGCAACATTTTGTCTATGTCTACAAATATTTGATGGAGGAGATTAAATGACAGAGTTGGGTTTTTCTCAGTAGTGTCCAGTGAGAGGACAAGAAGCAATGGGCATGAGAAAAAAAATTGTTCACTGTGAGGGTGGTCAAACACTGGCAAAACTGCCCAGAGAGGTTTTTTCACCATTTGAGATATTAAAAGAACCCTAGATGGACATGGCCCTGAGTAGCCTGCTTTCACTGGCTTTGCTTTGAGCCGAGAGATGGATTAGGTGATGTCTAGAGGTGCTTTTCCACTTCCACCATTCTGTGATTCTGTGAAACTAGGGAGAGCTTAGTCCCTCCTAAACCATCCCTACCTTGGGATGCTGCAGGAAGGGGACCTTTTAATTTGAGAGCTGATGTTTAGCCTTCATAGCCATTGCAACAGTGATACAGATGATGCAGTGCCATTGCTTGCATGAGGATTTTGAAGTGGGGATCTATGCCTTAAACATTAGATCTCTTTTTCACTAGGGGATGTTCTGAAGTTCCCAATGGTTCTGCATTAAAAAAGAACAAGTAGTGGAAATACTGGCTCCAGACAGGTCAATGGAAAAATTCCCAGCAACTTTAACGATTCCAAGAATTCACCAAAGACAAGGTATTTCTAAGAGCAATGCATTTATGTTATATCTGAATCTTGTTTACAACCTTCTGGAGTACTTATCTTTGACAAACAATCTTTACAGAGCATCTGAGTGTCTAACCATGTAGAAGCAGAGCCATTTGCAAGTGGTAACTGAGGACTGTATTTAAAAATGAAGCAATGCCATTCACAGTAGGATTATACTTAAAGCTATGCATCAAACATTAAAAATATCACAAACTTTTACATTTCTGCACTCCTAAGAGACTTACATAAGATGCCTGAGAAATATGAATGACACCTCCAATATAATCCTGACAGCTGGATTAATATTTTTATTTTTATATCTGTAATATTAAAAAATGGTTAATATTACCTCTTAATAAACAAGGGAGGAGGATATATATATTTTTAAAGTAGTCTTGAAAAGTTTATTCCTTGTTTTCTCTAATTTTATGGCCAGCATTATTATATGAGATTCTTGCATTAAGTGTTTCTGTTGAGATTATCTGTGTTTTCAAACTGAAGGTTTAGAGACAGAGGATTTGCATATATATGACTACTGCATGTGCAGTGACAATGCACATGTGCATTCATACAATGCAGTGTAGAAGCGTGTATTAACTGGGAACATCCTTTGCATTTCAGTATCTTCAGGTCCTAAAAGTGGGATGCCCAGTGTGTGTCAAGTGCTGAAAAGTAGTATAATCCAAGCATACTCTACACTGAACATTGTCAAACACTTGTTAGATAAAGCTACAGAGAGGATTCTTATCTGAAAAATAACAATATTAAGCTTGTTTTCTACTCTTTTCATTTTGTGACAGTTTATTACCAAAAAATTATTAGGACATATTTAAAAATAATTGACATTAGAAGAAATAAATATAAAAGCTTTGTAAATATAAAAAAACTCTAACCAAACAAAATCAAAACACACAAAAGGTGAAGCTCAGAGATAGTGGAAGTTTAGTCACAATATTTGTTTCTTATTTCAACACAGTGAGATCATCTGTGTCCTCTCAGATCAGCCCCAGTGGGTTGTGTTTGCAACCTTGGTTCAATCTGCTCCCTTGTCCCTACACGTCCTCCAGCCTGGGCAGAGCAGGCAAGTCATTTTATCCCTCTTGTCATTGTCTATGTCATTTCAGGAACAGCAGGCTGAATTGCAAGTGAAATCAGGCACTTTCTATTTCACCTCCAGACATGTACTATTTAGAATATTTTTAATTAATTCCGTGTTCAATGAATTAATTCTGTATTAGGAACTGTTTAGTCTTTCCCTTTTTTCCTGCCACATATCCTTGAGTTGTGTTCATAACACTCATTTTGTTGTTTGAAATGGTGGTGAGATAAATTTTGATAGATATTTTCTTGAGCAAGGCATTGAACATCTATAACTATTCTTCACAGTTATTAGATTTAGCCATTTACAAAGAACAAAGCAGAGGATTAAGTTCCTGGCTAATATGTCTTCTCTTTAGTAGCTTCTAAGATATTTTTCCATTCCAAGTTTTAAAAACAGCCCACAACCCACCCATGTTCTCTAAGTAATATCTGTAATGTTGTTCCTTACAAAGAGTGACAATGCCAGCAGTTGTTCCTTGGCTGTGTTCCCAGCAAGTATAATTTAACAGGTGAGAAATAAAGTATGTGAGTGAGACAGCAGTGTGATACTCTAAATTTAGATGATATTGAGGGCTTTTTTTGTGAATTGTAATTATTCTTTCTGTTTTTCCTCAGAAGGCATGGAGAGTCTCAATGTCATCTTTATTAAAAACGAAGAATGTTCTGGGGTTTGACTGAAAAAAATGTTCTATCTTTTTGCAAGTTGTTATAAATCAAAGAACATTTTTTTGGGAGGGTTGTTTGTTTCACAGCCTTCTCATGAAAGGCAACTGTTTTGGAGCTAGTGTTAAGAAAGATAGCTAGGAGCCAGGGTGTTACTGTAAGTGATACTTATAGATTACACTTGATTAAATTCCCATTTTAGTTGTCTGAAGAGTTCATTTCTGTTCTGCAAGAAGTCTGGTGGAGGGTAGTGAAGACATTTGTCTTCCTGCTTTGACTTGGTTCAAACAGATCCAAGAACACTAGGTCTGCTCAGTAAGTTTTGGAACACCTTGCTATCTAAATCAGGAGGGGGGGGGGAGGGGGCTGTATTTTCGTTGGTTGGGTTGGGTTTTTTCTGTGTTTAATGAAGTCACTGGCTGAGTGATGGGATTCTGTGTTGATTCTTGATTTTCCCAAGTCCTGGTAATTGTATTTTGGAAGAGAAGAATTTGGAAAAGCTCAGGATCTGTTGTGGTGTACTGAGGAGTGCACTGTGGTTATGCTAACTGTTGGAAAGCCTGTTTGGGTATTTCTTACACAAAGTGACCACAGAAGTTCAGATGATTTTCCATGAAGACGACAGATTCCTTTTATTTGAAAAGGCACATTTTGGGGTACAGCAGAAGACTCCGTTGTAGGACTCTGAACTTGCATTCCTAAATAGTCAACAAGACCACTCATTGTCAAGGCAAAACTTGATATTAAGACACAAGGACTTACAGTCCTACACCTTGTAGATACTTTTGGAAGTCTTAGCCATTGATAATATGGCCAAGATTAATTATGTAGCAACTGTGATTATCAGATTTTTCCATAATATTAATATAGTCCGTTCATAAAGAGAAAATGATCGTTGTTTTCCAAGACTGCAAGACTCTATCTTATGTAAAATGCTATCTGATCCTATATATAAGATGCTAATTGTCATTGAGTTGGAGAGGAAGTCAAAACTCCAATATCCTGCATCACTATCCCAGTTCTACTACAGTGAAAGATGGAATGTAGCATTTTGTGAAGCGGATCTGTTAATTTCCAAAGCCTTTTTGTTGCAGAACAAGGAAATAAAAAGTTTCTAAAGGGTTTCTCCCTAAACTTGTTTAACGTGTCTACATTTTTTTAATTTATTTGGAAGAGAGTTTTTAAAGCCAAATATTATTATACCATAATGTGCAATATTGAGCTTCTTTGATTAAAGATATGTTATTACTTGGAACCTATTAAAAAAAAATTAAGCATCTCAACCTTGGAATTTGAATTGAAATATGTAATGATCCATGTATTCTGTGCTTTGAGTAGCCTGTCAATTGATATGGATTTCAATATTCTTATATTTTAATAGCTCCCTTTCTCACCTTTTGTTAACATTTGTCATTTTGATGGTCTCCACAGCCATCTTAAAACCTAAGTACCTTCTCAAAATTTTATGTTGAGTGTAATAATAAAATTCAAACAACAGGAAGTCATAGAAATTATATTCATGTTTTCTTTCCATTTTAATGAGACAAAGTTTGATTTTCTTTTCCTTTCACCACTATCTCTTTACTTCAGTATTGATCCCAATGGCTTCAGTAAGAAAGCTTGGAGAGCAGAATATAATTCGGTGTCAATAAAATACAGAATACAGCCTCAAAACGCATCTATTTCCTAGTATTTTGTATTCCTATTGTAAGCATCTTTAAAAACGGAGACAGAAAAAGGTATAGCAAATTCTATGATTCTAAATAAACTTCCCTTCATATTCATGGACAAGCTAATGGATAACAGAGCAGTTGATCACTTGGACAATGTTTTCAGTAGTAGCCATCTGTAAAGCTCTCGTCCTGAAGCCTCAGACTTTACTGGGAGTTTTACTTAAGACTACAAGAGATTTTGCTCAACCAATATCTTGCAGAGCTTTTTGTTCTCAATACCTTGAATTGTATAAAGAGAAAAAACTACGCACTTACTCTAAAGACATTTCTTTTAATTTAGTGAGAAAATACGTGTTTTGGCAAAAGGGATTTAGAGGAGCAACAACCAACCAAGGAGAAGTATTACACTAAAGTACCCAACACACAACAACCCACAAATTAGTGAAATGCCACCCAATGATTTTAAGTTACCTGCAAGAGGAACAAAAGAGTAAAGGAAGAAAGAGAGAAGAAAGAAGATGATATGGTTTCATGAATCCAACTTTACTGGAGAAAGGGAAAGGACCTGAAGCTTTAAAACTACATAGATACACACTCCTCTGGATTTTGGCCATGATACTCAATGTTGGGGATTATTTTTATCAGTGGCTTAGAGAATACTGTTGTAAGCAGCTTGACCAGTCTTTGCTCTGACTATTGCAGCTTTCTGTAAGTGGCTACACCTTATTAACTGGCAGGACAATGGCATGTTTCCTTGAAAACGAACAGAGAAAATTAGTCTGCCTGTTGACACTCCACAGTGTTGTCTGGAAGGAAAGCAGAATGTAACTGTGTCTTCTGACAATGAAAGGCTGAGACCTGTACTTTTACAGAAATTGACTGTGAGAATATAGTGAGCTAGTTTATTGACCTTGATGCTCTTCTTGCTGAATGATCTTGTTTTATTATAAACTTCTAAGTCTTACACCTACATAATTCTGTCATTGTGTGATTAGGTTTTGTACTCAGTCATGCTAGTAAGTACCGTGTCACCATTACATGCATTTAATGCCTCATCTATAAACTATGGTGGGTGTCTGACCCACCAACAGGGCTCATCTGGCCTTTGGTCTGCTACTGAGTTTCTTGTAAAGATCTCCCAAAAGTTCAGGTCTCCAAAGCTTTTGGGGAAAAAAATGAGCTTTTGTGAATACAGAGATCAGCTGCTCACTCTACACACATGCCATCAGATCACATGTTGTCTTATTTTTGGCCAGGACCTTTGTGTTGTTTGATAACACTTCGTGTAATTGCTGGGGTGGGGGGAAAGTGACTCTCTGTCTTCCAAGAAGAAGGGCTTGGCTTCTGGTCAAAAAATGTGGCAGCATTGTCTGCCATTGTTCATTTTCTCAGGGTCTGCAGTGAGCATTTTTGCATGTAAACCACCCTATCTTTGTATATGTTTGTTCTTACTATTTTTGTTGTTACTGTTCATTTTATCTCATTGCTGTTTCCAGTAAATTTTTCTTATCTCAGTCTGTGATCTTCACCTTTATTACCTTCAATTCTCAACTCTATCCTGCTGGAGTAGGAAAGGGAGGGGAAGGGGAAACTGAGAAAGTAGTGTCTGGTTTGGCAGAGTCTTGGTCGCAGCAGTGAATGGGGGACTACCATTCTTAAGCCACAACACTCATCATTACAGGAAATTTAGGCTAAGATGTACGCCGTGGCAAGGAGTTTGGGCACTGCTGGCCTTCCACCAGCAGTGGCTTCTTCACAAGGTCTCCTGAAAGAGAGATGTCACAGCTCACCACATATATGAATTGGGAAAATAAATATTTATAGAGCTTTCATATACCATAGAGAAAGCCAAACTGTCAAAGGAAAGGTTAAACACTATTTTACCTGAAATTGTAAACATCAGTATGATAAGTAGTTCCAAAATAAAGCCATATGAGAGATAAAGTGGTCTACTCATGAAAGAAATATGCAATCTAGTGACAGCAAGCAAGAGTGAGAAAAGTAAACATTTAACACACAAAGGATTCAAAATTTCACCTTAGAAATCACTGACAGCTTGTCTCACCTATTAGGAGAAAAAGTAATGCTGTTCAGGGACTGAGTTCCAGAAAAGATCCCGAGGCATGTGCAGGTGAGAGTTTCTACATGAGCATGTTCATTGACAGAAGAATGTGATATAAAGCTGTTTATTCTGGTTAGTTATTTGTGCAGAGGTTCATTTTCCAAGTCTTGATACTGGAAGATGTCAGCTTATCTCTCACTCTTCACATCTGTGTTCTGAGGTTTTCCTGTCATTTTATGACATGACAAACATGAGTGGGGACTGTGGGGACTCAGGCTCTGGCTATCTGCGTTGTGCAGCTCCCCTAGATGGTCAAGCCTGTGCTGGCTCCTGTCCTGGGGATGGGCATGGTGTCTCTACTCCTCCACAATGCTGCCAACAGCATTGCTTCCAGGCTTGCTACCCACTGGAAAGGAAAAGTGGAGCTGACAGGAGTTTGTAGGCTGGAAAACTGCATAGGTTTCCCGTTGCTAAGCATGCTGTGAAGAAAGAGGGAGGAATTTGTGTGCATATTTTTTGATGGTCAGCTTTAAGGTGTAAAGACACATTAAAAATATATATATTTTTATTGAAGGTCTCCAGTTTGACTTTCCAGCATGTGATTTGAGGATGGTGACACTTTTGGAACGTCAATCTGCAATGAATTGATACTGGAGTATAAACCCACTAATATCACTACTATAACGAGGTTAAGTGACAGAGGAGTTAAAGTGGCTGCAGGCCAACTCTGTTAGGAGGTGGATGTTCACCTGGTCCTGGGGTGAAGAAGTAGCTGAAGGGCTGAACATGGTCCCACTGTGGCTGCAGCTGATGGGACATGTCCTGGTGGAGCAGTGGTGAAGTCTGTAATGACCACGTGTCCATGAATATTTCATTTGCACCATTTCTATCAGCTTCATATTTTCCCACTGTAGCAGTAAACAAACAAAATGTTTCTGCGTATAAAGGCAGGTCAGTTGCAGTTAGGAATGCCTTCTGCACTAATAGCTACAATAAAAGCAGTTTCTTTGCATCGGTAGGAATGTCTGAGAAGTGTCATCTTTTGGTTAAATTTATAACAGTTTTTCATTATAGATATAAAAGATGTATAGAGTAAGATGATACTAAATAGAGTTATAAACTAGACAGAAACCTCATCCATAGGCCCGGCAGCAATACCTCAAAACCAAATCTATCTACTTGAGGGACAGGCAGGTAGATAATAATTCTCAAGGACAAGCCAACCACCCATCTCCTCTAGGGGTGTCTCCTGGGGGATGTCACTGTCCACATGCACCAAAGTTCTCCACGTGATGCCCTTCCTGCTCATATCTCTCACCGCACTGAGGGGAAATAGGCTCCTGCACAAGGGACCCCATGTTTTTTCCCTGCTTCATCGAGCTCCACATTTGCCCTCCTGTGCCTGGTGCCCACAGCCCCTTCCTTGAATGGCTAGTGGGTTTTTAGCTGCTGAAGTGCGTGATGTTCTTGGAGCAGAGTACCAAGCTCTGTCTGGGAAGGTCAAACTTTCTTCCTCGGTCGTCAAGCAATCTCTCTATCCAGTGCTCCCATTTCCCTCATGCTTTTGTTTCTTCCCTTGGATTGACAACTCAGAGACTAAAGAAATTCTAAAAACATGGTTATTGTAGACCACCCTAAAGGGTCCTTGGAGCTATGGAAACCTGGGCCTTTAAGAGATATGAAATCACCCAAAATAACTATTTTTCCAGCTGCAACTGAAAAAAAGCACAAGTGACAAATGCTTTTGTTGAGGTGACTGATTTTCATGCTTGACAAAGAGCTGACTGGTGAGCTAACACACTCTCCTTGGGAGAGCTACTCTCTACTGGCTGTCAGCTGTCAGCTATCAATCAAAAAAAAAAACCCCGAAAAACAAAAAACCAGGACACAGGCTTTGTACAGCAGAGCCTTGCACCATTTTGGGGAAAGGAGGGAAGTTATAAATGGGATGCTATAAATGGTCAAGCTTATGATCAGGACCCAGTAGGAGATTCCTTTTTGGTAAGCCATCTTTTTGGACATGAGCTGCTGTTACCTAGGAGTCACATTGTATTGGGTACTGTCTATTGTCCTGGAAAGCCAACATGATGCTGGTGACTGGCTCCAGCCACAGGTGATTTTCTATAGGCCATAGAAACAGAATATAAAACTATGGAAAAGGGGGAATGTCACTGGGAAGTTTCTTTTACTGAAATTAACAATCAACTGATGTACTCCTTGGCTTCAATTTAGGTACTATCCACAGGCTTTGAAGGTACTTATCAGCTTGCATTCTCCATGCTTTCATATGTCTTTATTTGATCCCTTTCATTACTGCAGTTGGTTTACCTCAAAATAATAGATAGTACAGTATGGTTTAAGTTGTTTTTTTTCTTTTTTTAAGTCTCCCCTTCCCAATTAAAAATGATAACTCAGAGAAGATTTATTATTAATTTGTGCAAATAATCTTAAGAACTACATATACTTTAGATAGTAATTTAAAAAGCTCACAGTTCATTCTATCCAGACACCTTATGCTGATCATTCTTGTTTCTTTCCCATCCCATTTAGTTTTTGTGGCCTTCATGCAATGATTAAACCATGCTTGGAAAGCTATCACAGCACCTTCAAGCAGAAGGTGTGAAGAACTGTGAAGTCTTATGTTGGTGCATCAAACAGAATCACTAGAATGCTGATTTTCTTTTTTTAAAGATTGGCCCATCATGACTTATCTGAATACTATTTGTAGAGTGTTTTATTTTTGGTGTCTGGTTTTGTGTTTGGTTGTTTTTTGTTTTTCTTTCATAGTTACTGTGGGGAAGGGGAATGAAATTAGGCAATCTAGAAACACCTGGGTAATATCATAGTCAGAAGCAGTGATATATCTGAATACCTTGCAGGTTGCTCTTCTCGTACAGTCACTGTCTACAGACATGGTTCATTTAAGATTGCTATAAAACTGGATATGTCTTAAAGATGGTTAACTCGCACATTTTTCAGAGCAAAGAGAGACCAAATACAAATGTATTCGCTTCATCAGAACAAGGAATGAAAACCCAGAAATCCAGAGCACTGGTTTTGGTTGAATGTCATAAATATGCAAATGGTTCAGACTTAGAAATAGAGGGAAGAAAGACAGGAAATAATCCTCCTGGCTCTGACTCTGAAGGAGAAATCTTCCCTTAAATTTGCTGTTCTTATTTGACTGCCAGCTCAGTGTGAGAAGCTGGTAAGTAGTGGAATGGATTGGTGGTAATAACTATGAATAAGTATGATAGTTGCAATAACGTCTGATAACTATTAATAAATATGATAGTTGCAATAACGTCTGATGCACAAGTTAATGTGGGAATAGCTTAAAAAGCCTTTTGTTGTTATTGTTTTGTTTGTGGTTTTCCCCTTTGTGTGTTTTTTTTTTTTTTGTGGTGTTTTTTTTTTCTTTCCTTCAGTATTTTGGTTGGGAAATCCATGCTTGAATCAGAAGGGAGAGTTACACAGTGTGGGTTAAAATCCAAACTCCAGGGTTTACAAGGCTGAGCTATGCCACGGACACTTCTTCACATGGTTAAACACTGCTATGAGTCCTAATAGGTCAGCGTCAGCGTTGCAGGAACTCCTCTGAAGCATGTTGAAAATGTCCTGTCTCCTTCATCACTCAAAGCATTTGTGTTGTATTTCTCTTGCAGCTAAAAACTGTTTGCTTTCCCATGATATGTTGTTGTACTTCCCAGAACCTGCTCTCTGTTTACTGAAAGTGAATGGTCCAGGGGAATGAGTGCTCAATGTGATGGGCAACATATGGGATCAAGTGAGACATCCAATGAATGTGGATGCAGTAAAAGCTGTTCTTTTGCTCAGAGTGAATGTTAATGATATTTCCACAGTTCATGAATAAACTGGCTCAGAACATGAAGTTCTCGGGGGAAAAAAGAAACAACCTTTCCTATTAAAGAAATACGCCCATGTTGCTGTTGAATCAGAAGTCAGCGGTAGCAACAACAGTTGCTGACAGTAAAATGATTAAAAAAAAATTGTGCCTTTTTTTTTTTTTTTTTTGTACCATCAGTACAAATTCATAAAGGTATAAATGCAGAAGTATCCTAGCTCTGTGTGCTGCCAGTATACTGTCCAAGCTCACAAGCTCAGGATATCAGCCAGCTCAGATCTTTCTCTGTGTCAAGACTTGTTGCCTTTCCTGGATCCAGTTCAGGGCTTTCCTGGACACACCATATGCCCAGATTTTCCTTCTGTGTGTAGCAGGGAAATGAGGCATACCACACAGCATTATGCCAATATGCAGTACACCAGCAAAGCTGGAACATGCTTGCCACCCACACCCAACCTCTACTTTCCCTCATTTCTGGCCAGTGTGACATTTTGTCTATGAAAGTCTCCCATAAAAACATCCTTGACCTGCTCAGCCCTCCCCTTTTGGTTTGTTTTTTTTTGGATGTAGAAGTAATGAATGATGTCTCCTCTCTGATCACCAGCAAGGGGCTCTCTCACAAAGATGTATCTGTGCTTTTATAGCCTGAAGAAAAATATATTTGGTATGTAATTTTGATTTTGGTGTGAAACAGCTGCAGTCCAGAGCTGGTGAAGCTTCTGGTATTGTAGAGTTTTGGTCAGAGGTCTGGGGAAGCCACTGCATACAAGTTCACATCAGAACCTTCAATTGCTCTGGACTGGGGTGGGAGAGATGAAGATCTCATGGGCTCTCACAAAGGTGAGTTTTGAGGACGTTTTTGAGTCCTGCTTCAGTTTTACAGTGGATAAGGTTTCTGAACACTCAGTTCAATCCATAATTCTGACACACATAAGAGGGTTTGGGTGGATTTTATCCTTTCCTGGTCATGATGTTGGCAACACAATGCCACTGGTCCTGCTATGCTTTGGTTCCCATTTTACAACTTCACCCTCAAGGCTGTGCAGGCAGTGTGTCACATGTGGATGTGCTTTCCTAGCCAACTCCAGAAGAAGGTAAGAATCATAAAAACGCAACAGCTTGCTGTCATCTCTTAAAATGTTGATGATTTATAAATGCTGAATTTTGGGTTAAGTCTGTTGTCCACTCTTCTTTCAGGTGTAAGCATTATTGGTCTTTTTCTGTCCAAAATCTGTACTTAGAGAACATGCTGTGGTCCTATAGTCTAAAGCTTTAAAGTGCAAATTATTAACAATAAATCAAATCTCTGAGATTTCAATTCATGTTCACTGTGATAAAAGATATTTATATAAACTCTGTTGCATATAAATTCATTATGATGAATACACAACCTTGTTTTTTAAGTATGGAAGTACCGAAGAAGAATGAACTTCTATGGCTAAAATTTACAGGAAAAGCATGCTTTGTGATAAACAGGAGATAAAAGCTACCTTGAACAGCTTACAGCCTAAATAGACAGATAATATACCCACAGACAAGCTCAATCATTCAGTAAAGGGCCAAAACAGTGGTTTTTATTGAGTGTGACTTTGATTTTACTCCGTGTATTTTTGTGTTACCAAACCATTCAAATGTCGATGTTCTGTCTCCTTATCTGGATTATAGTGTAAGGCAAGTTTTCCTAAACAGGCTGTATCAATCCAGGCATTCCAGCTAAATTTCTCAACACAAAGTCATGCAAACTGCTGGAAATAATTCTTTATTAGACATATCCTTTACCATTTCTGAAGCAAAGAAACAGGTAGGAACAGAAACACTGCATAGCATTTTAGCGATGTTTTTATTAGACAGAAAGAAAATAGATGAATAATTCTTAGTTGAAGGAATTGCTTGTATTAATATAGTTAACTTCTAATTTATTGTCAACATTTATTTGCTGTTAGGTGACATTGACTGCATTGACCAATGCCTCAGATTATTTTTTAAGGAACAATTTTATAGCTGAAAAGACCACATATTATAGAGTCTTTTATAAAGTTTAAATATCTTAAGCTAACAATATGTGATTGCACAGCGAAAAGTGAAAACATTATGGCTTGCTAGAAGAACTCATAACTCCAATACATGGTTATGAAATTGGGCTCACGACAATGAAAACACAGCTTATGTCAGCACACTCTCTGTAATGAGGCTGCAATTGTAATAGAAATCTCTGTGCTTCATCTTACCTAGGTGCTCAGCTTTATGCTTGTTCCCTGATTGTTCTGATTTCATGCAGTCACGCTATGAAGCTTTTGTATGAATATTTAATACTACAATTTGCATTACACTGGTGCAATTGTGTGAGGGACTGTACAAACCACATAGTGAGAATCAGTCTTTCTGCAATGAGTTTAAATTTTAAATTGTCAGAGTGGGAGAGGAAAAACAAGTAGACAGAAGGAAAGAGGCTCACCTACAGTCTCCCTGAAAATATGTGACAGAGAGAGAGAGAGAGACAGAACTTGTGAACCTTGTGTCCTATTCATTTCCTCTCTAGGAATCTTATTCATGTCTTTGGGTTGTGATAATAACATTAAGCACTCTTGATAATTTACATCTTTACTCATTAACTAGATGTTAGCTCCTTCAAAATGATTGTGTCTGTTCATGTTGTAAGGAACATCTCATCACCAATAGAAGTAATGAAAATTTTTCATTCACAAAAGGAAGCCCACAAAGAGCCCATCTTAAAGCCACAGGCCTATCATATTTTCTCCTGATTTGTGGGCTTTTGTTTATGATCTAACCTGCTTTAGCTCCCACTTTTTTGCCTTATCTTGTGCTCAACTACCAGTATACAGTGACACCTGCAATTTCACAGCAAGGCTAGGAAGCCATGGAAAAATTTAACACTTTTTATATAGACAAAACTGATAATGATGCCAGTGGTTTCTATGTTGAAGTGATAATCTTTTCTTCACTCCTTTTTAATCAGCATCATTCATCTATGTCATCATGAGTACTAGAACTACCTTCAAGAGCAAATTTATTTTGAGAACTAGGTACAGAAATTTGTAATTTGCTATTCCCAGCCCATATTTTATTAATGGTTTTGATGTTGCCAGTTATTACTTCAATAACCTTCCATTCAAGCAGTTAAAATGCAGATGATATATTTTTCTCATAATGGGTCTTCATCAATTAATTGGCAAGCCTGGAGATGCTTTGAGCCAAATGATAGCCAAATGCTCTGATGAGCTGGTAGAAGCTCTTGTTTGTGATGTATGTGAAGGCAAGTCAATTCAAAGCCATATTTTTGAAATGAAAAAGCATATCAGGACTGAACTTCACAGTGATATAGACACGGTAGTTTATACACTATTTAATTTTCTTCCGTGCATCCTAGTGTTTCTACTGTGTATTCAGACTAAGGGAATGGAATGGAATGGGAATAGGAATAGGAAAAGAATAGAATAGAATAGAATAGAATAGAATAGAATAGAATAGAATAGAATAGAATAGGATATTTCAGTTAGAAGAGACCTAAACTGGTCATCTAGTCCAACTCCTAGACCAATGCAGGGCATATTATTATGCTTTAACATAATTTTACTATTTTGAAGGAAGTTTTCTAAAGAGGTGGTTGAGGTCCCAAGCCTGTTGATGTTTAAGGGGCATTTGGACAATATTCTTATTAACATATGTTAGAGGTACTCATTCTTGCAGAAAAGCCTGTGTGCTTTTGAGAGTATGCATGGATGGATGTAGCTGTCTGTCTGTCAGTCTATACCTCTGTCCACTTGAGGATTTTAGGGCTATCTCTTTTCTAAAGGACATGATCACATAAAACTTGTTTCCAGCAGCAAAGGGAGAGCTTGGTCCGTATGCAACAGTGCATACACAATGTATTGGTAGATTTAATCCTTCCTAGTAGAAGTTATTTCTATATATTGCTATTACATATATTTACAATTCTACATCTCTCTCTCTCTATATATATAAAAGAAGTGCTTCAGGAAGGCTTTTCAAAGTCCAATCTAGGGCTGAAGACTGTCTTTCATTAGAAAAGTGGAGTTGTATTTACTGTTTATGCACCTGAAATGAAGAAATTTTATAATCCATCCCTGTGGTTCTCTTCTGTTAGCCATGTAGCCTCTAGAAGGATGCTATTTACGTCCTTTGGCCTGAATTTTCTTACTTCTTACCCATTTTCATAGCCACATTTTTAAAATGCACAGGAAACAAAGTTGTGCTTCTTTGTAATAAAGTCCTACCAGATAGTTCTAAAGCATCACCTACACATACACACAAAAGATCAGTGTTTAAGCTGAAAAAGCAATCATATGTGTCAAGAGAAGAACTACTCCAGGAATTTTCATTTTAAAGAAACTGTAAAAGTGTGATATAAAAAAATGTAAGTTGTGTCCTTCTCTAGGAGAAGGTGCTTAAATTACTGGTCTATTTTTGCCTTTTATATATATTGTTATAACCACTTCTGCATAGCAAGTGAATAGTATTATCATCTCCAGAAGAAAAAAAATCAAAGAAAAAAAAAAGAAAGCCCAACAACAACAGACACTAATCATCTTGCTTGAAGAGATATGCTAGCTGTGAGCCAACAGTGTGTGTGGAGAGAGATAATTAGAAGAAAAGCAGAGATTAAACAACAAAATTTAATTTATGTGTGAAAAGGCAAACACTCTAAGATAAATGTTTAATCCAGACTATTTAACTGTTTCATTGTTCAGTTTGCTAGCTGAAATGGAACTGAATGAAAAGAAACAGAATCTCATGGTCTCTTTGTGCTTTCCTAACTGGATCCACTTGTCTCTTGTTTTGTTTTGAGATGATAAACTTTGAAAGGTAAGGCTCATTTTCCTCACTTTCCTGCAACATTCGATGAGGTCTCTTGAATGCCAGTATAGAAATGCATATGAATATTTATAAAAAGCAGATAGTGATAGTTGAACATGTTATCAATACACTGGCCGGCAAGTAATTTTTTCCAGGAAAATCAGATTCTGAAGTGGAAAACCAGCCAGAGAAGAGTCATGGAGGATGTGATATCAAGTGTCTTTAGGGACATTGATTGTTGCTGGGGAATCCAAGCCCAGTAAGGCTTTCTACTACTTAGCTATTGAATTTAATGCCTAGTCTTGACCTCAAAAATATTTTAAATATTTTGTAAGAAAGATGCTTCTGAAGATTCATGGGCATGGCAAAGTTGAAGCTACAGTTTGAAAATTATGCTGTTTCTGAATAGCCATAGGGTATGAATTGTGGAATCTTAGCTGTGCTGTCACCAAGCCAGTTGTTGTTCAAAGCCCATCCAAGGATTGGTGTGCTTCCCTTGAGACTGCTGGCAGATGGACAGTAGAGACAGGTAAGCCCTGGCCAGAGAAGATATCATTGAGCCAGAGATAGCTTTGGACTTCTAATTAGCTAGATGGCTCTTTACTAAATAAACTCCATTGCCAAAGAATGAATGCAAAAAAAGAACAAGCTGAAAAGTGTCAAATTAATCCTAAAATATATCCCTACAATACAGTAGCAACACGATGTATTGGGTTTTATGTATCTTACAACTTCTGTTACCTGACTGGAGGCTGATTCTTAATCTGCCATGCCAAGGCTGATTTACACTCTTCTGTAAAAATATGGGAATATTCAGTAGCCAAAAAATCCACCCATAAAATTCAAACACACTGAGAGCACAAAAATACTTCCAAACCCCAGTGAAATTCAAGATGTTCAGGGCACATGAGCCCTTGTAGGTTTGGGACCTGAGGCTCATATACTTCCTGTATAGATTCCAGTATTTTTCTTGACTGTCCTGCGTCTGTGTGACATTATTGACAAGGTCATGATTTACAACAGTGTGATCAAACGTAGAAGCCAGACTCTAGCAGGGTGAAAACACAAAAGACTGACTAGCTCTGAATCTCAGCACACCTAGTACTTTGCTCTTAGGATTATTTGACTATTTATTGGGAAAGGGAACACTTTAACTAAAACTACAATTTTGGATTGTAATAGGTACGAATTTAAAGTCTGTCTTGAATAAAAATATCATAGTTTTCCTGTCTGATCTTGTTAAGCTACTAGTGAAGTAAAAACTATTGAATTCAAGGGGGTTTTACTTTGTGGTTTTTTTTTGTTTGGTTGGTTGCTTGTTTTTTTTTCTTCTTTTCTAATGTAATTGAAGAAATTTATTTCTAAGGCCTATTTAACTACATGTCACACTAAACCACTCAAAACTGGAGGGGAAAGCAATATGATGAGGATGCACAGAACTGCATATTTTTTATCCCCTGACAAAGGAATGGTGACTGGTTCAGCTCTAGGTGCTGAAAGGAGAGGTCTGCTCTCAATCAAAGGAATCTCACCAGTATGTCAGTCAGATCTGAGGGTAGTTGCTTGCAGTCTTGGTAGAAGGTTTAGGGGTTTCCTGGTTTCAGTGAATTAAAAATGAAAAAAAAGTGGATACAAGACTCAGCAGGGCTGAGTGATGGGAGAGTGACAGGAATGCATTGTGGCACATGTTAACAATTAGCATCACGTGTAATTTCAGGTAAAAGAAAAGGCAAACAAGTAAAGGCTCTTCAAAACCAGTAGTGATCCCAAGTTCACTTATATTCATCAGAGAGGAATTTTCTAACCTGACATGTGTGGTGCAATTGACATACTGGAGAGAAGGGATGTCATCCAAAAAGACCTGGATTGGCTTGAGAGGTGGGCCTAGGCTGCATGGTAGCCTACTGCTGGTAGTGTGGCCAGCAGGTTGAAGAGGTGATTCTGCCCTTCTATTCTGCTCTTGTGAGAGTTCTGGTGAGACCCTACCAGAAATACTGCATCTAATCCTGGGATGAAATATAAGAAGGACATGGGCCTGTTGGAATGAGTCCACAAAAAGCCACAAATATGGGGAGGGGGCTGGAGCACTCCTTCTATCAGGATAAGCTTGGTAGGTCTCAAGGTGGGACTTGGGAGACTTGAGGTTGTTCAGCCTGAATAAGAGAAGGCTCTAGGAAGACCTTAGAGTACCTTTAAGTACCTAAAGGGAGCTACAAGAAAGCTGGACAGGGATGTTTTACAAGGACTTGTAGGGATTGGACAAGGGGGAATAGCTTTCAATGGTAAGAGGGTAGGTTTAAATTAGGCATTAGAAAGAAACTCTTTACTTTGAGGATGGTGAGAGACTGGCACAGCTTGCCCAGAGAAGCTGTGGATGCCCCATCCTGGAAAGGTTCATGACCAGGTTTGATGGGGCTTTGAGCAACCTGATCTAGTGGAAGATGTCCCTATTCATGGCCGGACGGCTGGAAATAGATGATCTTTAAGGTCCCTTCCAATCCAAACCATTCCATGATTCTGTGGTAGTAAATCTGCTATTATATAATTATAATTACTAATATGCAGATTATTAATTATATAGTAAATCATGCTATTATAACTAAAATCAGTTGGTAGTATGCATTAATAAAGTATCAGTGCAGCTAAAGAAAGGAGTGTGTACAGGCCATGGCAACCTGTTGGGAAGTACAGGAGATGTGGGTTTGTCACACCTAAGTTTTAATATTCTCAATATAGCTCAGATGGCAACAGACTGAGTGTAGGGAGAACTACTCATCAGCAGTTTATGACAGAGTAAATGACTACTTTTGATCTAGATTATCACTGTAAACTCTGCTCACCATATTGACTCCAGTTACTCCATATGGTCTTGGTTAATAATGAAAGTATATTAGCCATTTACCAGGATAGCACCTATATCTCAGTTGATAATACGGACTCTGTAGATAATAGCACTCCATCTGCCTTCTGATTGGAGGCAAATCTGTGGTATGAATTTGGTCTCTTTTTTTCTTAAAATTAGATATTTAAACCAAGCATTGCTAATATGCTGGTGCTGTACCATGGAAGAGCTGTCGATTAGGATATGAGCCTGGTTTTAAGTAGCCAGTAGGTAAGTGTATGTGTGTGTGTGGATAAGGCGAAGCTCCATTGAGTTTATGCAGGTGCATTATGTAGGTGTCCTGAACCCTTCAGAGCATCACCATCTGCAGGTGGTGCTTTATGTGATGTCTGTCAGAAATAGCTCCTTCTCTCCTATCTCAGCCTCAGGGCAGAATTGCATGATGACTGGCTTGCTGCAATTTTTTTTTCTTTTAATTAGTTAATGTGGCTTTCTATACTAAAGGAATGTCCAAGCAGCACAACATCAATTCTTGATGCTTTAGATCATCTGAGACAAAAGGGGGTGTACTGGACCATACATAATGATGAGCCCAAAATCAAGTTTCAGAAGGAAAATATGCCTTTTTAAGGTAAGGGGAATGTGGCACCTGCTGTTTTACAACACCATGGCTTCTCTCCTCCACTGGTGCTTTATGCATCCAATACAACCAGCTCTAAACAGGCTGTGAAACCTTTGAGCTATGAGCCCTGATGCAGAGTACTGGAGGGAATTGTGTAGAAGCAAATGCTGGACTCCAACTTGATGCAAGATTGATCAGGCCTGGGGGCACATCTGTCTGGAGAAGTGCAGACAGGTGTGTATGTGTCTTCCCACCCATGCTTTGAGCCACCTGGACCCCGTCCAGTTCTGATATGGAAGCCATGCACTCACAATCAGCTAGAGAGCACCTGAACCAGAACTGGCTTGTGCCTGGCTAGCTTTGAGCCATGAATGAGTGCTGTCACCTTCCCATACATCCTGAGTGCTTTTCTCCTCAACTCTTCTTGCTGAATGCAAGCTTTGGAATGGCCCGTGAGTTTCTTTAGGCAAATTTGTTCCAGACATTCAGATCACCTTTCTTAAAGCTTCATTGCCTTCAGACCTAAAGATTACTTCAGGATTGAACCCTCTATATAAATGGCTTTCTCTTTATAGGTCTGGGTGTGTAAGTCTGTAACTAGAAATTTTGTGGCACTTCTGAGTTTAAGTGAGCTGATGTCCTTTCAGGAAATCTTGGGGAAAAACAGGGCAGTGAGCTGTCTTCTCCAAAGCCAAACAGTAGCCTGGTTCAGCAGCTATGGTATAGCCATACCTGCTTTAATTTCTGCAACAATTTTGAGCTTCAAGAATGTGTACTGCCTGCTGTCCGTTAGGCCTATGATAACCCTTGTTCCTAAGGTTTTAATTGGTATTTGGAAGAGGAGAAGAACATTTTTATACTCTTCTCTGTGCCCATGCAAGTATCAAGGTCATGTTGAACTGTTCCTTTTGTGCAAAAGGAAAGTTTATGCTTAGGCACTTGGTGGCTTCAGGGATAAATCCCTTTATTGTAAACTTCTCATTTGATAACACAAAGTCAATGCTTTGGGTATGCCCCATTAGTATGATTCTTTGTTAAACACTGACAATGGATTTGGCAGCTTTCAAGGCACTTCAGAAGATGCTGTTATCTGGTACTGCCAAGGTCGAGAATGTGGACATGAGGCATTGTCTTGCTGTGCCTCTGGGCTCAGTTCTCATGTTTCTCATAGCAGTGAAAGTGACATCAGGAGCAGTGTGTTTCTGAAGAAGTGAACTGCAGAGGACTGTAAGATGTTACCCATGAAGGAGTGAGTCCTTCAGCTGGGACTTTATGGTGGTGGATTTGAGCATCTGCCCAAAGACTTTGAGGTTTGCTTTTGTAAGAGGACCACCAAATCGAGTTGGAGGACCTAACTCCAAACTATTATTCATGGCAAGGACAGTCTATCTGTCATCAAGATTTATTTGGGGATAAATATTAAAATTTACTTCTGATCTGATAGGATGGTATCTGTCTGGTGTGTATTCTCTAAGCATAGCAACATGACTAGATGTCAGTGTGGATTAAAATTGTCCAAAAGAGAGCAAAAGGAGAGGGACATAGTCTGTTTTATCTATGTGTATGTACATATATATATGCACGTCTATAGTTGTGTATTTATGTATACGTAAATATAGAAATGTATATTTATACATTTTGCAAACAAAAACAGTGTTGCTGTCAGCTCTTTAAGCTTTGAATGTGTGGAGTGGGGAAATATTTGAAATCCTTCTTCCCTGACCATTTTTTTTTCCCTAAACTCCTCTTTCACCAAACTACTGGAGTGACAGAAATAGCCTATGTCATGAAAATAGATTTTTTTCTAAAGAAACAATAAGATGCAGCTTAGGTTAAGATATGGACTCTGATTTGATGTAAAAAAATCCTGATTAATAGAACTTCAATTGCTACAACAGTTTAAACTTAAATTGTATTTTTATGTTATTGGATTTTATTTTGAACAGCAGTAAATTTTAGATGTCTCTTTATTCTTTTTGTACTCTTTCCATTGGTGAAAGATATATTTTTAAAAGACTTTATAGGATTAAGCTGTTTAAGCATCACAGAAATGAATGTACCAGATTCATTGTACTGAAATATGACCTTTTCCTGCTGAAAAATCTTAAAATAATTAGGTCAAATTTTTTATTGTTGGTATTTGTGCTACAGTAATTCATGGCTGATAATTTAATTGAATTTTCATATGTATGAAGCAGATGTTATAGGTTCTCTGCTACACCACTATGGTAGTGTTAGTCATGCAGATTTATAATAAAGCAATCCCTTATTGTTCCTTCCCACATTTATCTACATTTTGTGCTGCAGCTGATTTTGCAATTGTCTCATTTAATTATGAACATTGACATAATTTACAGGATTTATGCATCTAATTAAGTGGGCTCTAATAGAGAAGCTTCGGAAATAAAGCCAAGAGAGTAATATATGTTTGCTAGTTGTTACATTGGTATCTGTTGTTCCTTTTCAGCAAGAGGAGTGAGAAAAAAAATAAGGTATTTGTTTCGTGATAACCAGAGTCTCAAAATAAAATATTTTCAGTCTTCTCAATCAAATTGTATGTGAAGGAGTATTTTAAAATGTTATATTTAGAATTAATAGTACCAGTGTAAAATAGTTAATAGTAACTGTGTAAAAGTAACACAGCAGGATACAAAAAGAGGAGTGGTAGTGAGAACTGAGAAGGCATGGTGTATAGGCAGTCTGTTGACCAAGGTCAGCAACAACTGGTAAGCCATTTATTAAAGTGTATATTTATTCATTGAATAAGCCTTTATAAACTATATATGTATGACATTAATACAAAGTGTGAACCTTTTCCAGGCAAAGATAAAATGAAAGAGATTTGTTGATTAATGATCCTCTAAACTAGTGGAATGGCCCAGCAAGGTCAGGAATGAGAAAAAATCCGGTTCATTAGTCAGCAAGTTTTCCTCCTCATGGTTTAATTTCTCAAGGTTGCTTATTTATTGGTCAAGACAAGGGAAATGAACAGGAAAAAGGCCATCTATGCTATAGTCCAGCTCTGTAACATGCATATATGGCTTCCTGCCCTTCAGGAGTTTCCATTTCTGCTCATCCCCCAGCCATCAAGTGTTGTTGTGTGCATGATTCACTGAATATCGCAAGTAATATTACTTTGGCCTGACCTTCATCACAGACAGGAAAGTAACTGTTTGTTCATTGCATTAAATCTGTTTAAGTTTGATGGTTCTTCCTGTTTTAAAGCCTTCAGGAGAAGGGATAGTCTACTATGACCATAAATGCTTTGTCTGGTCTTCTCTTCAGGACGAGGCTCACCACCAGGAGCCCTTTATCATTAAAGATGACAGTGGGATAATTGGGGTCCCACTGGTGCAGGTTATGGTGTTTTTTCTCATGGTAATACCCCATATCATATTTAGTCTTAAGGAGGTAACAGACATTCAAACAGTTTTGAACACAAAGTAACTCGTAACTAATGAATAATGGTGGTTGATGAATCATGAAAGAGCAGAATTCAGAGGAACATCAGTTATCTAGCCCATCCCCCTGCCTCAACTGTTATCCTTCTTTACCTTAACCAATATTCCTCTTTTACCTCCTCAGTCAGGAAATTCAACAGTCTCTTTAGGCAATCTTTGCATGGGTAATAGTTGGGAAATTCTGTGAGTTTAAAATAATTTTGCCATGTATTGATGTGATCCTATAATTTTTTCATCTATTCCCAGAAAACATGAAAAACAATCTTTTTTTTTTTTCACATATTTTTTTTCACATATTTGAAGGTTCATATCTTTCAGTCTTCTGTATACTGAACAGGATTCATTTTTTAAATAGTAGGGAATGGAGAGAGGTATTCAATACCCATGACATGAACACCCATGTGCAGTAATTTTCAATTACATAGATATCATCTGTCCCCCACAACTTTTCGGTATAATTGTAATGATTAGTATTTCTTTCTATTCTGATCTTTAAAAAAAAAATATTGGTGTTCCTTTTGTTTTCACCAAAGTCACAGCTCCAGGAGTCATGGGATTATTTGAAACCATCAACTTTTCTTAGATGAACTTTTTGGAGAATTATAGCAGGGTGTAGGGACAGGAGGAAGTTTCTTCTGGGTCAGTTTGGTTTTTTTCACCCTCCTCATCCCTATAAAAGAATTTTTTTTCCCTGTCTTGAACATTGCAGGTCAGCAAAAGCTGTTATTTTGCTTATTTTAGCAATTCACAGGAAAAAAACATTTGCTAACTGTTGGCTAGCAGACCACACAACAAATGTGAAAGCTTCCCAGCACCTATGGACAAGAAGTAAATGGCTACTGTACTAGTTGACAAACTGCAGTGTTTTTGAGAAACCCATTACCTCCAAGAGAACTGTGGTATCTGTCTTAGAATGGAGGAAAATCTGATGGCTAGAGTGTGGTATTTTTCGTCTGCATGCTTTCAATTTGAATAAAAACCAGTTGCAGAGGTAGTAGCTTCCATTCCTCATTATACTGTCACTCTTATCAGCAAGCTGAACCGATAATACTTTGAAAAACTGTAGCTGGGTGGCCATTACATTTAATCCTCCAGTAGTTATTTTCGCGCTGTTGTTTCTCATTCTTATGAAGACTGCCTCGTAAACACCCCACAGTTTATCCACTGCCACTGAGCAAGAACTCTGGTGGAGTTCTTCTGTAACGACACAGCAAGCAGATCAGGCTAGCTGTAAAGCAAAAAAATGGATCATGTTGTGTGAGAACCACAAGGTGACTTTACAACAAGAATGCTATCAAAGAAGGGGAGGTGTGACTAGAATTAAGCAGAAGACAGCTGTGACAACAAGGTGTCAAATGACAGGACAATGTCGTCTGTCTGAAAATGTCTTGATGTCTGCCACTTAAGCATACACCAGTGCTTGAATAGGTAATTTATTAGAAAGTTAGCATATTGCATTTCTTGTTTGTGTTCCTCAATGCATTAGAGGAAAAGGCATGTTTCAACCTAATATGCTGCATGTATTTTAATTCTGTCCACAGTCCACAGTTAAGTGATTTAATTTTCATGTCTGGCTTCTGTTTCTTTCACAGACCCAGAAATGTTAGATCTGTAATGCTCTGATGAAAAATCCTTTGGAAGTCAGTGGAAAGTCTTCCGCTGACATTAATGGCCTTTAAATCACACTTTAAATCAAAGTTTTAAAGTGAAGAACTGAGTTGGTAGCCTCTGCATTTCTAAAGATTAGTTTGTTGATGACATTGAGCTATATTTTAAAGAACTGAGTATTCACTTTACCATGAAAATGAGCTAATTGCTCTTCTATGTTCAGTGTCTGAAAATGAGCACACTTTTTTGAAAACACAGTGGACATTTTTTTTTTCTCTCTTCTTAATGTGTTTCCATTGTGTTAAACCAAAAGGAAAATTAAATCATTCTATTGCTATAAGCTATTCATATTGTTATAATCTTCGTATCTGTCAACCTTGAATATTCTTGTAGAGGATAGTGAGAGTGGGGAATGAACTCATCTGAACTCAGCAGGAAATTAAGGATGTACTTGCAAAATAAAGCAAGCTACAAATAGAAATGCTTTCAAAGAGGGAAGCAAGAATTAATGAAGTAATGTGGAAATACAGAAGAAAGAGTTTACTGGTCCTAAGCAAAGGGGCCATGCTCAAAGTAGGACGAGAGTGCATAGGTGGGATGTGGGGACTTTGCTTTCTCATGGTATCTAACAGTTACTGATGTGAGGGATGCATAACGTTGGCTTCCTGCATGCTCTAGTGTGCTCTGGTTTTGGAAGAGAGTGAATTGCCAGCAACTGTCAATCTAACAGGTTTTTGCATTCCCCGTTTCTGTCTTTTGTGAATGCCTGTGAAACTAAGGACTTCTGTTCTTTTGTACGTTTTGTCTTGTCTCCTTGTAAAGGGAATAGAAGGGAGAAAAGGTGCTTGAAATATACTTTAAAGAGACTGCTTGGATAGGGTAGCTGAGAACAGGTACCCCTGATGCACATTACAGACTCTCAGGTGCTAGCACTGCTGCATAGCAGTGGTAGCAAGAAAGCAGTTCAAAGCTTTTTGAGCTTCCCTCCTCCATCTATATTTATCCTCATGGATATTCTCCTTCTGCTGCGAGAACTGTATTTAGAAAGATGATTTTCACAGTTGTAATTACCACTCATTGTTGCCACCTTGAAACAAAAGTGCCAACATGTGAGGACATAGACTACATTTGTGAATTTTTCAGGGGTCTAGTGAACCCTTTAAAAACATTTCCGAGCATATTCATACCAACCACACCATGCTTACAATGTACACAATAGGCAAATGAATGTTTCAGAATGAAGTTGTATCCTTTTTTTTTTTAATTATTTTTTTAATCTACACATGGTAGTAACTCTATGAAAAACTACTTTGTGCATGATTGTTATCTTGTCTGAAATGCTGTTTTTCTTTCTGAAACAGATCCCAATGCTCTGCTGCCCTTCCAGCCTTCCTTCATCAAAAGCAGGCAGACAAGCTAAAAAACAAGCAAACCAGCTTCTTGTAAATAGAGTGGCAGAACTTGTTAATTAGGCACAAGGCTTTCCACAATGCTCCACATCCTTCTGCAGTGATGAATTCAATCATCTTGAATTTCTACAAACAAATGCACGTGAAAAGCACATCCATAATTCTGACATCTCTAAGCAGTTTTCTGTGCCTTTACTACACATGCATGCTCCCTGTCTTTGAAATGAATATAGTGGAAAGTGCCTGATGTAACATACTTCCTGTGCTCTGGAAAGCCAAGACATCTGCAAATATTCATGGTTCTTCCATTTCACATTGTAATCCCCTCACCTTTCATACACAGTCCATCTAACACCCCTCTTTCGATTTCCAAGGATAAAATTCACAGATTTCATTCATCTCACATTTAACGGATTATAATCCCCAAGACAAAAAGAGAAATTATGCTAAGCTTCTGGCACAGTCTATTCAGCACACTGCTGAAATGAGACACCACAGCCCCTGCTGAGGTGCGTTTGCAGCTCTTTCTTTCTGCACATACACAGAGGATGCCTGAAGCACTTCACATCACAATCACAGCTCTCCTGATTGCTCCATATTATCTGCAGCCCTTCAGGACACTTATAACTAATAAACTGGGTGCAGCTAAACTACTGGCATTTGCTTCTTCCTGTCTGTCACTTCAGTCAGGGTTATCAGAATTAAAGTTTTTTGAGCAAATTGTGTATATGCATGGCTTATCCCTGTTATTTCCTAGTTTTCAGAGGTCTGAGATTTCAGAATTTGGTTGCATAAAATACCGTTAGTAGCTGCAAATACCTCTGGGCTTTGGAGAAGTATATGTCCTGATGAGTATTTTCACAAGACAAGGAAACTCCTCCCTATGTCTGTATCCTGGGCATATTTTGGATTCCAACAGCTAGAAGAGAAGGTGTTTGTGGGTGGGTAGTAGGTGGCATCCCTGCCCATGACAGAGAGGGTTGAAATTAGATGATCTTTAAGGGCCATTCCAACCCAAGCCTTTCTATGATTCTATGACACATGATTTTACAATGCTATTTTCCTTGCCTGTCTGGGCTGTAGCTGATATCTCTGTGAGGAACAACATGATTCTTGTGTAAGGTTCTTGTCTCGCAGATATTGTGTGTGAAGAGGGAAATTGTCTTCAAGCTCTTGACCTTCACACACCAGTTCCAGGCACCGTGTTCTCACATTACAGTTACTCTGAGAGTCACTTCTTCAAAATGCTGAGCATATCTTTCAACAGATGAGCACAGCCTGGGTTTTCTTTTACTTTATTGGGCATTAAGGAGTCTCAGCAGCTTCCAGAAGCGCCTGCAGCAGTGCTGACCCACGGTGAAACTTCTGCATCAGAAAGGAGCCCAGGAGGAACTTCGCTTTTTGTGGTGCTACCTACTGCTCCTGCACAAAGTTTCCCAGTGTCAGTGCCCGTGGCCTCAGCATGCAGCCTGCTCCTTTGCCATTAGGAAAGCACAAAGGAGGTGTTTGTTAGAGAGGTTACAATCACAACTATCCCTTTAAGGAAGTGCATCATAACCTGTCCTTAAATCAGTTTAAGCAACTTATTTTATTGCATTTTCACACAAGTTAGTTTAGTATTTCAGGCTTTTCTTCTTAAACCACTTGGAAATCCTATGAAGCCTATATAAAGAAAAACAACCATTCCTGCAAACCATCTTTTTTGGTGAAGAGTTGTTTTTTGATTAACAGATGTTCTCAACCTGTGATCAGTGAGTCCTTAGTAGAGCTGTACTGAATAGCCCTCAGGAGCTGAAGTATTTTTGCTAATGATCTTCAAATCCAGAGTATACCTGTACTGGTTCTGCTGTGCCCAAGACTGACCTCCCCTTCCACTCAAGGCATACTCAAAGCCAGGAAGATGGCTTTGAAAATACGTACCTCAGTATATTTTCTATGGAAACATAATCTATCCTACTTAACATATACCAACTTTCCTTTGCATCTTTGGAAGGGAAGAACATTTACCTGACCTGCACCTGGAAATGGAGCTGTACCTTTTCAGACAAATTAAGGAATTAAGGATATCAAACCTCCTGACTTACAGGAAGTCTTTCACCACTGTATTCCCATAGATCACTTATGTGATGGTGGTCTGAAGCCATATACAATGACCTAATACTATGTTTGATAGAAATTTTCCTATGGATTAGCTGCTACAGGATTTTTCTTTTTTTTTTTTTTTTTTGTTTTTTTTTTTTTTTTAGTGGGGAAATGAATTTTGGCAATATAAGCAGAGTCCTGTCAGTAATGTTCATTTAGTCCCTATGAAACAAAACCATAAAGGCCTCAGATTCTAACAGTAGCCACAAGACTCTCGCTTTTGCTACAGCTCTGCTGGATTACTTTTCCAGTCCTTTTGAATGGTCTTTCATATTCATGTCCTCTGTGCTTGGAAAACACTATTGCAGTTAATTTTGTGTGAGTGATAATTCCCATGATTCCCATCTCACCCCTACACTTCTGCAATTACTCTTGATCTTTCCCTACAGAGAATTAGTCTGCATTTTTATATTATTTTTGAAACATTTTGTGCACACAACTCTGCTTATGTCTGCAGATTTAAGACCTGTTCCAGTTTGCTGTACTTGTCCTGCCTTTGATTTACTATTTGAAATAATAAATGCAGAGCATTTATGTAACACTTTGCCTATGGAGGCTCCACGGTGCAGAACAAAGGTGGCAGGTAACACTATTCCTCTTTTACAAGTGGTAAAATATGACATAACAGTGGTTTCAGCTGATTCAGACAGTCCTAAAATTAGGGGAGGAATTCTTTGGAGTTACACTTCAGCACAGTAGTGTTGAATTAAGAATTTATAAAGTACCCGCCCTGTGATATCTCCTCTGACACAGGACTGAAGAACAGCAGTATTGAGATAGAGAGTAAAAGTGTCAAAGCAAACACATACTGCTGGTACAAGTATAAACTGGGAGAGGAGTTCCTGGGGAGAAGCCTTGTAGGGAGGAATCTGGGGGTGCTGGTCAGCAGCAGCTCAATGTGAGCCAAGAGTGTGCCCTGGCAGCCCAGAGGGAAAACCACATCCTGGGGTGCATCAAACGCAGCATCACCAGCTGGTCAGAAGAGATGATTATTCCACTGTATTAAGACAGGTGTTTCACATACCTTTCCCCTGCCCTTTGACACTCCTGGTATGTATATTGAGGTCTTAAGCCAGCCTAAAGCAGTATAACTCTATGCAAGCCAACCGAATGACACCACTTAGAACCAGCTGACAGTCTCGATCACAAACACCCCTCTGTGAAGAGAGAGACAGAGTCAACCTTGCTTTTTAAGATGCAGATGGGATATCGATTGAAGAAGAGTTGAAGACCACCAGGATAGTTTTGTTTCCGGTATAAACATCAGTCTTCATTATGGATTAAAAGCACTGTGTCCATGCAATGGCTTCATTTCTCTCATCATTTGTTTTAATCACTACTGACTTATTGTTTTGCCTCCAGTCACTTTGCTGTGACAACAATGATTAATAAGGATAATTCAGAAAGATATTCATGAAGAAAGTAGGATTTAATAGATGGGTAACAAACATATAACTTATCTTTTAAAGGCAAAGGTCTAATTTTAAAATAAAATACAGAAAATATTGTCAGTTCTGTAAGCCATGCTAGGCTTGTATGTGACAAGCACACTATAACCCAATGATGTTAGGGAATCACTATATCCTTTACACTAAAGAATTAGAGAGAAATGGGAGAACATATTCTAAATTTGTGCAAGGGGTTCATTTTGGTTAATCATAGGCTATTTTCGAAACTAAAGAATGTCAATAGGAAATGGTCATTCTGCAATTCCGTGTGCAGCTCCTGTAGAAACCACATTCAACTCGGTAATGAGGCATAAACAGAGGATTTTCAAAAGAATTTTTAACAGCCACAGACTGGAACCTGAAAATCCTTTTCACATTTTAGATACCACCTGATGTGACAAAGAATAACCACAGCCTGCTTCTTATTTCAAGAAACAGATGCAAACCATGAATTGCAAAGGCCTTGCTCCATTTTGTTTCAGAATTTATTATCTCACTGGCTGAGACTTTTGCAACATATACTTCCTATGACACCCAAGGCTAAATTTTCAGCCACATTCAACTTCTGGTAGTGCAAATGTGCCAGCCTTGTATTTTGTTGGGAAACGGATGTTTGTATTTTTTAAAGAGATTATAGGAGTAATAGAGCTAATATTAAAGACTGTCAGACAGAGTTTGGGCAAAACGTCCAAATCTATCATCAGACTTCTAAAATTCTACACAAACAGAAAAAGAATAATTTTCAGCAACACTAGAACCCTGCCACTGACATTGACCTTAGCAGGAATTTGGGGTACTCTATAACTGAGAGAATGAAGATACTTTTATTTATCGTCTAGACATGAATTTAGCACCTTGGCCTATTTTATCTATGGCTATCTCACCGGGTTAAGGATGATGGTGAAAGCTGTTGGGCATGGGGGCAAATTTCTCTGGATTAGTTCACATTTGCTCTAGGTAGCTGCTCAAGCCACCATGGGAGGGTGACTAAATGACAGCTATCTATTGGGAATGGTCCCTGGGCAGTTTAACATCCAGGACATACCTGGGATTTCAGCGAAAGAGATGGGGTGAAAAGTCCATATGCATACTGGGGAACAGTCTATGATGAACAGCAAAGATTACCTTGATCTTGTGTGCAGGAATGTTGCTGGAAACATTTGGATTTATTACCACAGGTGCAGTTCTTTTTGTCAAAATTTTGCTTAAGTGTATTCAGGAGAGTCTGGTATAAGGTAATATATTCAGGTCATTTTGTGGGTTTTACTCTGTTGAGAATCTTTGCTTGCCAGGAAGGTAATTTTAGAAACTTAAATCTCTCTGGGTACTTCAGGGTTTTCAGCTACCCATTGCTCTAAACATCTACCATGTCTGTGAAGGACCTTTATTCACTCCATGTGATGCACAACAGGAAGCACTTGTTCAGGAATAAATTATGGAAATGGTGAGCAGACTGCAGCTTACCAGAAAAGCTGCGTGTAGCTAAAAACCATAAGGATTTCTGCTGAATCTGTTATGAGTGATATTTCCCATACTATGCAAGGCATCTCACTCCCTTGTCTCCTCCTCCTTTTCAGACACAATTATGGGCTCCTCATGTTTGGTGTGGGGCCCTGCTGTTTGTCGTCTCACACTTTACTGAGTGCCTCTTGGCCACTTGCAGAGTGGCAGTGAAAGCAGAGCCTTTGCAGGGAGAGCTGCTGGCTCTGAGCTCCAAAGGTGGTGGTGCAAAGGCAGTTTTTCACCTCAGCTATAGCTGAACAAGCATGTGAGGGACCTGCAAGACAGTGGCTTTTAAAGAAAGTTCTTTTGTTTTTTCTTTTTATTATTCCCCCGAAGGCTCAAATTGGGAAATCATTGTGAATCTTTACCAAAAGGAGCAAGCTGATATTCAGGAGCATTTATTTGGAAAACCTAGGTTTTCTATTCACTCTTCTAAGGCTGAAGGCAAACTTCATGGCATAAACATCTACTCACCTTGCCCCAAGTGAGCGAGATACAAGTCAAGATTGCACTCCTTCCCCACTCTTTCTCTTCTGAAGTAGAACCCCAGAGCTAGAGTGAGAAAACTCCATAACTTGTTTCTTCTCAGTCCACAATATGATGTTAACAACATAGTTTCCATAGGAGCAGTAAGTAAGCTTTAGTGCTATCCTGTACATGAGATGAGGCCCATTGGTACCTCAGATTTAAATTCCTCCAATTGAATTTCTCCCTTAATGTAAAGATATATGAATTTTCCACTGTTTATTGTAAAGTTAGAAACATGCCTGTAATGATGAAGAACTGCTCGGTACCTTTTCATCTAATGGCCACACAAGTTATTAGCTGCCCCATCTGTGAAAGAACACAGTAAAACACATACCTCAATGCTCCAAAGACGGCTTGCACACTTATCTAAAGTGGATCAAGAGAACACACATCTATACCACATGTTCTTTTAAATTAACAAACACTTTAACAGCACAGTAACTTGTATTCACAAGATGCGTCTGAATGGAAGTCTGACTTTAGACTTCTTGAAACTGCTCTAATGAGACATTAAAGCTACTGAATGATCTTATCAAAAAGGATTCTGAACACTTTTCTTGGATTGAGAAACAAAATCCCTGAATGCCCTTTTGTGCTCAGAGTCACTGAATGTTACTGGCTTCTTTTGGGAATGTTTTTAGCTGGCTACTAAATGAGATTGGAACCAATCAGGCAATCTCTTGCTGATGATTCTGGAGTAAAGCATGAAAAGAACTAGATAATTTGATCCCACATTTCCTCTTCTGTTCCTTTCATTCTGTTTAGCTCTGTTCCCTTTTTCTTGTGACTGATTATACTGAATTCAAATGTCAACAAACGGAAGGAAGGTGGGATGCGTTTTGAAGGCCTTGGCAAAAAAGAAAGTTCATTAAGTTCCTTTGCAAAAACAGCTAAAGACCTCATAGAGAAATATCTTTCTATGTTTTTGAAATGCAGCTCCTTCAAAAAAAAAGCAAGTTTTATTTCCTTAGGCATGGCCACCTAGGACATAGAGGATTATCAGAGGAGCACTCAAGGACATGACTTCCATGGACTCCACTATGTCTGCTCAATTTTCTAAAAATCTTCCTATTCCAGAAAACCCAAAAATATTTTTCAGTCTTTCCAAACGTGAACCAAATAAGAGAACTGTGAAGAACATATAGAGTTACTCTCTCTCAGCAAGGAGTTTCTGAAGTGGCAATGCATGAGTACACCAGAAACTCTATTATTGTGACTCACCAAGGGTTAAGAGACCAGCCATAAAAGAACACATTTCGCAGAAGAAGACAGAATTTGGATCTGTGGAGCATGCCACAAGCTCCACCACAGCTGAAGTTTATCAAGCCTCTAAAATGTTCATGAGTGTTAGTGAAAGCCTATGAATTCTGAGCTGCAGATTTTTCCTGGCTTTGTAACACTTAAGAGGTATTTCTTCAGGCTAAACAGATGACTTACAGACCTCTTAGAAGTACCATAAAAATGAATATTAGGAAATAATACACTCCATGTTATGTTAGTTTTCTGTAACACATTGCATAATATTTCTATGCACACTGCACTTCCTTTGTTGTGTGAAATATTCACAACCTTTCTCAGAGAGATAACATTTTTCTACTGTGGCATCAGCTGTGTAATCAATGTTTTACTGGCCAACAAAATTGAAATGCAGCTCGTTCAATATTATTATGTGATTAAGCTTAGAAATCCCTCCCCCACCTCCAAAATAAAATATTAGATAACCTTTATTTAACATTCTAGTGGTAATTAATTTCAACTGAATACTTATATCTGATACTCACAGACAGGATATTTTTACAACTGTGGAGGTTGGGATGGTAGGAATGCACATATGTTTAATTCCTTATCATCATGATGATCAGCAATATTTGTTTGCTAAATTAGATGGGATGAAGCTTGGAATGGTAAAGATCTGGCAGCAGTAGCAAATTGTGTGCAGTTTCCACTTCCTTTCATCAACAGGACCCTGGGAAAAACCTGCGAAAGCATCAGATCACTTTGTTTCAGTTTTGGATGTCTGCTCTGAATAAATCTCTATCATCATCAGCTTCCCTTAGTCAGTGGAATGATTTAGACATTTAGGGCCATAAATTGGATGCCTCAGTTTAGATTAGCAGTTAGGGTAAAATAATCCGTTCCCTTTCAATGCTTATTTCTTTCCAAAAAAACTGTAAAGGGAAGCTAGGAATCTACCTAGGTGTTGAAGTCTCACTAAAGATATTTAATCAGGTGAAATCCAGTCAAAATGGCAGCCAAAAGCTCTTTATAACTATATAACATATTGGTTGGGAGTCAACAAATCATCTTACAACAAAGACCAAGAAGTAAAACATTGACCTTCCAATGGAAATTACTACTACATGCTATTTGTGCTTCCTCCTTTACTGAGAGATTTTGTCACAAAAATGGTAGAAGGAAGAGAAAGAAATGAATGAAAAATATATAGTAGAAATATTTTTTATATTGCTGTTCTCAATGCAATTTTATAGTGAAAGTTTTTTCCCCAAAGGATTGCAGAAATACAAAGCTTTGCAAGTTGCTGCACACAAAAATAACCAGATTGAGCAAACACTCATTGCAAATTCTTTCAGTGTAAAATAATTCACAAACAGAAACACCTTTAGGTTATAAAACATCTTGTCATGCATCTTGAAACATGTTGATGTGACAAGTTATAAGATGAAGCAATTTGGCAGGTATACATTAGGACAAGTGCTGTATCATATGTAAATACTTCCCTCTTTTTAAGTTTTGAATATTCCAAAATGCTTTTTGAAAAGCCCACACAAGTCCTTCTAGGCAATGTGAACACAAATGATGGTATTATTCCTGAGAATGAAACTAAAGTTACACATGATGAAATGTAATCAAGCCATGTAAAGTTAGAAAGTTACCACCCATCATCTCTGCTCCTAATACTGATTATATGTACCTTTTTGCCATACAATCAAGAATGATTGAATCATTGTGGCACAAGAAATCATTGCCCCGCAGCTGGGTGGTAATAATCGACTCTTCATGCTTTTCCCTACCACTGGGGAAACACATTTTGCTTCATTTAATATATTCTGTTTCATTACTGGAATAAGCCAGGAGACACAACTGTCCAGATGTGGGAGCTCAGCTGCATAGTGGCAATTTGTTCACCTGTCGTAACTCAGCCTTGTTAGATCATGTGTCCACAACTGCTGTGCTATATACACTAAGCCTGGTTCTTTCAAAGCAATTCTTTGGGTTCTGAGATTTAAAAAACAATTCAAAAAAGTTTCTCTTGTGCATCAGTCAAACAGAATTTTTAATTACAGTCTAATCAACACAGAAGTTTCAATGACAACAGACACAAATACATAAATAAATCTCTCTTCTGGCTAGTTCTTCTCAAGATCTGGTTTGGAAACTGCAATTTTCCCTTGAGGTGAAAAGGTTCATGAGAACTAAGAGCAAAAATTTTAAAAACTAGTAATGTTAAATGGTGATGATGTTTCTATGCAATCTTTCTTCAGAAGTGTCAGTAAAGATGAAAGAAGGATCAGAGAACTCGATTTTCCTACTGTTGCCCCCAAGGAGCAGATATTCTTATGGAAAATCAGGCTGTCCCTATGTTGTCTTGCAAAAAGGTGGCATTAAACTCACTCTCTGAAATAAAAAGCTGTAGAAGCTGTCTTCAATATGTTGTTTTTTTCCACCTTCTGTTTCAGTCTGAAAGTCTCAGGGACACTAGAGGTCAAATAATTCCTTAAGACCACCTTTTGGGACACAGTGTGAACTATAGGAAATGGTTTCTATAAAATACGTATTAGAGCAGCACAGCAGGATTGGACTCCATGAATAATTGCTTTCTTGATTTCCTCTAAATGGAAGAGGAACTTTTTTTTCAACACACAGCTTTTCCTTTTTTCTTTTTTTTTTTTTTTAACTTCTCTAAATAATAAAAAAAAAATATAAAACATTGTAAACATTTAATGTGATCTGTAAATTAAGAACCTTATTCCCATTTTGGAAGTCTTTAGGAAAAATGGTACCAATGGCCTTTTCTCAAAATAAAGGAAGAAAGTGAAATATGGCCCTTTTAATCAGTAGCTCAAAATCAAGGGAGCTTTTACTGGACTGGGAGACTTGACTTCAATTCCCTGCTTTGTCTAGGGGAAGGAAGACTCACATCTCCTATGGATATTTCCCTAATTAACTTCCTACTAAGTTTTTTGTGCGGGTTGTTCTCAAATTATACTTTCATAATTGCTAGAGTCAGGTCTCCTTTCTGATTAAAGCTATGGGACTGTTATCCTCCCACCTTGTCCTTGGGTGGCTGTTCCATTTCCTTAGTACTGCTACTAATTCTTGTGTAGACAAGAATATGGTCTAGCTGCAAAATAAACTCATGGGAAAGAAAAAAATAATGGTTGCTTCCTGGATCCAATCCTGTCTCCAGGTTTGCTGCTCAGCTGCCGATGGGCTGATACTGGTGCAAAGGAAAGGGTGGTGTGCACTGCTGGAGATGGTGATGGAGCGTGCAGCTCAGGGTTTCAGCTCTCAGTGACCCACAGCTTGGATTTGGGAAACCCAGCTCCCTGATTTTAGCTTAACTCTACTGAAAAGACTTGGTGTTGAGCTCTAAGGGAACATAAGCCAAAGCCATGCAAAATAAGAAAAGTGAAAACACAGGTGGAAGTAAAATTGTTGAGTCATAAATTAAATCCTCAGGAGAAAACTACTGACATGCCATGGCAAAAGACTCCAAGAAATGAGAACAATTCAGCAAGGCCGAGGTTCAGTCCTTTCCAGCAAGGAGGATGACACTTCCCCATCTGACTGATAGCTACCTGGACGGCAGACACTCATGGAGTGCCTCTGTCATGGGCTGCAAGCGTGCTCCTGCTGAGCCTAGTAGCCTGTTAACCCTGGCTGCCTGCTGTGGGTATTAGCTGATAAATAATTGTTGTGAGCTCACAGAATGTTTATATTCCTGCTTGCAGTGTCTCTGCACCCAGCAGGCTACAGGGCTACCCACACCTCTCCTTCTTCTGATTCTAAATATAACATCGCAGTGGGCACAAGAGAGGCTGACAGCTACTCATCCCATCGTCCACTGTAAGGGGTCAATTAGTGCAACCAAAGAGACGTTCTCAGCCTCTTCAGCAGGGCTGGAAACCAAGCCTGGGTCAAAGCCATAGCCACTTCAGTCCTGGGTAAAATGGGGTGACCATCAAACCATGCAAACAGTTAAAACAGTGCGCTCTGCTGCAGCCCAGCAAGAGCCATCCAGTGTGATGTGTCACCTCCTGCTGCAAATTAGCACATGGCCCACCATCAGCAGAGACAGACATCATATTGCTTGTAATTGACATGCGTGGAGCTGTGCCCATTGACACCAGCTGAGAATCTGGCTTATGTACAACTTGCATTGAATTATTGGCAGCTTGGTTTATGCACATAGGCTTTGTATTCAGTGCAGAGAGGGGGTTTTCTGCAGGATTTACAGCTATCTTCCTGTAAAACACTAGCAGAGACTGGATACTGGTAGCTTTTGCTACAAATAAGTAGCCAAAATCAATTACTGGTGTGGATTGTAGGGCTCAGTTTGTTTAGCTTTACTGAGGCTACAATCTGTGCCTTGCCATTAGGATTTTGCAGCAAGAGTCATCTCTGCATAGAAACACCATCACTGAAGACAAGCCATAGCTGACACCAAAATTCATATAACATATAACATGCTTCCCCAATGGAAAGAGCACACGCTGTGTTGAAGACAAAAAATTCAGCGATACATACTGTTTGGTTTAGTAAGAAGACACATTACATCTCTTTTGCACTTTATAATGGTGAGCTAAATTGATCTTAAAAATGTACTGGTCCGTACAAATGGGAAAGCTGATGTATTCATATGTGCATAATAGGCTCATCCCTGCTGGGGAGCTAGCAGTAGGTTATGGGTAGTTGAGAATCGACATGCCTAATTGCTTCACCTTGGTAATCAGGGACAAAATGTGGGGCGAGGAGCAGGGGTAAAAGTAGCAGGGGTGGTTATCAGGCAGGCTAATGCATAATTCAGCTATTTCTTCTCACAAAGCTTGGTTTCCAAACTAGTGATCCTCACTGTAACTCCCATCCTCTTTTTCATTTGTCTCATTAGACCCACTGGACTCATTTACACCTGTTCAGATGAGTTAGCTTTCAAAGGCGACAAATGAAGGGGGAAATGAAAAAATTGCCTACTCCCCGGGGGTATTTCTGTGCTAACCCATTCATTACTGCTTGACTAATGTCCTGAAGCATGAGATTTTATACCCTTTATGCATTTTTATTCTGTTCTGTGTAACAAGCTGATATTATCCCTATGTCTAATTAAGATTCCCACACCTTAATTCTGAAATAGAAGAAATTGCTGCTGTATTTTCTCACATAAAACTACTTTATGAGCTGACAAAATGATCTTTGTTCACAACCTGTAAAACTCTGCATTTCTTGGGAATGAAAAATGTCAGCAAACTTTGCTGGCATATGAGCATAAAAAGGAATATTTTGTCATTTTAGAGGCTTTTCTGTGTTTGTAAATTCAAATGAGAGGATTGAAATCAGTCAATTGTTTAGTAGTTACAGGACAGATAAATGAATCTGCTACATACTGTTTTTTGTTTTGTTTTTTTTTTTTCCCTAGGAGTAGTTATTCAGATCAAGAAATAATCAGCAAAATTTACCATCAGCAAATGAGCCAAGTAGCATGGTCATTGAGTTAAACTCCTGAAGATGCATTCCTCCGAGACTGAAAGCTTACTTTGTGAATCCTTTTAAAAACCCTATCTTTCATGAGTTTTCTTACGTTGACATTATTTTCAACCCCTCCTGTGCTTTGAAAATGCAAACTAAAACTGAAGGAAAATGTTTTCAACAATCAGCTTTCAAAATCAGCTTTATTTTTGCTCACATATTCTGAGAGAAGCCTGCTTGTCCACACAATGTCTTTTAAAGGCTTTACAGAATTGCATTGAATTTCAAAGTTTCCTGATACAAATTTTGCACTTGGAAGAATTTTCCATGGACAAAGTCTTTTGCTTATTTATGTTTGAGTCTTCTTCATTTAAATATTACAATAATTGGAGAATTTTGTTATTATGAAGAACCAGATGGAAAGCAGTGAAATTTTGAGGAAGAAAACTGTTAATTTCTATTGCTATAATTTTAGGATTCCAGTGACAATCTCTTGTCTCAGCTCTTTTGGCACTGCTATAGAGTACAGCTCATTAGTGTCTCCCAAAGTGTTTTCCTTTATAAGTGTATTTATTCTACAGATATGCAGATGCTCAGAGTCCTGCCCTTCCTTTTGGTTCGTATTCTTCAGTTGTGCAGGCTTATAATCATACTGTCCCAGAATATATTTTTGATCTATGTGGGCTCTTACTAATGCTAAAATGGAGATATTAAGCATGTCTTTTTGGCTGTCGGGATTCTCTGGAATCTCCCTTTGCAAGTTTTTGATAGCAGTGGCTGTATAATTTAAAGAGCATACAGGATATGCTAATGAGGCGTTGAAAGTATTAGCAGCATTTGCAAAATTGAGTTGGATGTGAGTCTCAAAATGAGCCCTTTGAATTTAACTTAGATTTACAAGCACAAATGTACATATTTTCTGTTAGCGTCTTTGCAAAAACTACATTCTCTGGTGTTTACAGTGGGATGAGGTTTTATACAACTGGTAGGAATTTATCATAAAAATGTGGTTGTTTTTGTACAACATTTTATCTAGGAATATGTTTTCTTGAGAGGGCAGGGAATTTTGAAGACATATTTCTATCACTCTATTTTCTGCCTCCAGAATATAAAAGGGCTTGAAGTGCTTTCTAAGAGTAAGACTAATGGATAGCCTTCATCTTCAGTCACCACAAATGAGCAATTCTCCTGAAACAAGAGATAAAGCAGTAAGAGATGTATTTAACAAGCTCCTGGTGCCAACCAGTGAAAGGCTACCTCCACTCCCTCCTCTCCCATGCTGGCCATCATCATCAGAGTAAGACCCCTGGCCCCATGGTGGGCATCTGTGCAATGCCTCATGCACAGCACCTGCTCCGGTCCAGGCAGGAAAGGAAGCTGGAAGCACATCTGGGAGCTCAGCCTCTGTCTGAGAGAAGCTGGGATTTGATAGATGCTTATTTTCCTTATATCTCATAACATCAATATCAACATTTCAGTGTGTGAACACACTATGTGCATGTCCCTGTGTTGTGCAAGAGCAGTTTTCATACAGCTATGTGTCTGATAATATCTATTGCAGTAACAGCTTTTTGCACTGGGGCAGCCCTTTTAAAGAGAGGCAACATGGCAGAGCATGGCTTTGTCCATGCCCTTTGCGTCTGAGGCCTTACTGTGCCTGATACTGATCATAATTTGAACAAAGCTGGAGGCTCTCCTGGTTTTCAGCGTGTTTTTCCTTGATCTTTTTCAAATGACCATCTATCTTATATATCACACAGTTTTCTATAGCATCCATCACTGTTCAATCTACACACTTCCCTGCTAAATCAATTCTACGCTGTGAAGTCCCCGCAGGACTCTGTGGCTGTTTCTGCTCAAATCTACAGCCTGCTTGGGGAATACTTTGTTTTAAATCATCATCATTCTCAAAACCTTTTAAATTGTGCCAAAGTATGATTGTCTTTCTACTATGGACAAAAAAGGGCTTAGGAGTGTGTGTTTGGAGGGATATGAGATAATTTAAGAGATGTGGTTTTGGTCAAAATGCCAAGATCTTTTTTTGAAATCAATTTATAGGGAAATAATTCTCTCTAAGCAAAGTATATTGAATCTTCATTGCCTTGTGTGGAATTCTTCACTGTTTCAACAGAGGCTTTGTTAAAGGAAATAAAGGAAATTAAAGAAGAAGAGTCCTATAGCTGAAGGTTCTGTTTAGCATTGTTGTAAGGTACTGGCAAATCTTGCTGATTTGTATCCAAAGCTGTTAGTCACAAGCAGTGGTGGGTTATAAGAGAATAAATATTTAAGCACAAGTGACAAAAAACATCACTTCAACACATTGCTAATGCTCTAGTAGTTCCTCAGGGACACTCAGTGTCGAGGGTGTTAGTGGAAAAGAATAAAAGATCTGGTGCCTGGTTTTGGCCTTGCTACCAATAGGCTGTGTGGGGTAAGGCATGTCCCTTAACCACTCCACTGGCATAAAACATCTGCCCAGGATGTTGTTCCTGTGCACATCTCATCTACACAACCTTATTGCTGTGACTTTAGTTTTCCTTCGCTTCCACTCTGATTTCTGTTTTGCTGTCAGCCTCTGCTAAAGCTGGCTCTGATTTTTTCACTTGTGGATGACAAAACTGCTTTCTCTGCATAAAGCCCCTCTTGTAATCAATAGAGAGCCTTCACAGGGTGTGGCATGCTGCCAGTCACCAGGGTATAGTTTGAACTTGAAACATTTTGGAGTCAGGGCTGTCATCTTGCTGTTTGTTTCTTCCATAAAGTTGTAAAAGAAATGGAGCTCCGAACCTGGAGAGAGTTTTGGGAGTGTGGTCTTGCAGCCACTATGAAGAACCCCAAGAATCAAAAAGAATCTATAACTTGAAGGAAGTAATGCAGAACCAGGTTTGTTGAGTGCTTTGAAATATTTGGCTAAGAGAAAAAGAAACACTGCGTGTATCCATATCTCATTGAAGTAAAGTAGGTTTAACTGGACTTTGGTGGAGTACTTTAAGCTTTTAATAAATATTCAAATCTGGTTTTCATTCTCACGTTTCAGGTAACTGCTTCCCACTGGCGAGCAAAAGCTTCCACTTCCTTAATTTCTAGCAGAGCATTTTGTCCACCCTGCCCATGCTTTCTGTCTCTGGTCATCTCTCCTGCCATGGAGAATACCTGATGATGAAACGGTCAGTGACTGAGTCAGAAAAACTCCCAATACTGCACATGCACCATTGCTGGAAGAGACAGGGTACATCCCTGTGAATTTATTCAGGGCTGTCCAAGAGCTCACAACATTGAGAGTCTCTATCAGTAACAGATAGTGCAACAAATGCCTGGAGGCTGAACAGGATAGCACCAGATGATGCATGGAGGCTATGGTCCAACATATGAAACAAGCTTGCTCTCCCCATTAATTTCCTTTCCTATCTCATCTTCCCACCTGCTGTCTTATTTCCATGCTGAATCTGGCCACCTGCCCATTCAGCTGTTTTTGTATGGGAAGGGGCTTCCCATTGCTACTGCCCTGCCTGGTGTGCAGCCTGATGAGACCCTGCTTTTGTCTCTAGGCTTTTAATATCTCCTGCAGTAGGAATGAGGAGTTCTAATTCCAGAGAGAGATCAAGGGCAAAGCCTGGGCTATGGGCTGTGAGCTTGCTGCATATTGAGTGGTCTGCAACAATTATCCACAATGGTTTGCTCTTTTTCCAAGACAAATGTTTCTGTCATAAGAAATGAATGTCACGTTTCTTCTCTTGCACTGGTGGTTCAAGTAACTACTATATGATGTCAGGTAAAATCATAGAATCATCGGAAGGTTTGGGTTGAAAGGACCTTAAAGATCATCCAGTTTCAATTTCCCTGCCATGGTCAGAGGCATCTTCCCCTAGACCAGGTTGCTCAAAGCCCCATCCAACCTGACCTTGAACCCTTCCAGTGAAGGGGCATGCACAGCTTCTCTGGGCAACTTGTTCCAGTGCCTCACCACTCTCACAGTAAAGAATTTATTCTTCATATCTAATCTAAACCTATCTTCTTTTAGTTTGAGGCCATTAACCCTTGTTTAAGCCATTACTCCTTATATCATGTCCATAAGCATGCCACAGACCAACTTACACTCTTCCTAACAAGTTCATAGCCAAGGTTATACAAAGGGACCTGCCCATACATCCTTGTTCGAAAAAAATATTGTTATGCACTTTTCTTAATTTTCAGTTCATCTTTGGGACATTCCCAGTATTTTTCTCCTGCTGGTAGTCAATACTGCATTCTTATTAGCAACAAAGTAATACATTTGAATTGTACAGAAACAAATATTTACTGCTCATAGGGGTAGAGAAGAGAAAGCATTAAGGAATAAGATTCTGCTTTTGAGGCTTGCTCTAATTACATACTTCAAATTTATATAGGGTTGTCATATTTCATTGTTCTTGGTGAATGAGTCCCTCTATTTAGAATGGGAAATACCATGAAATGATTAAATAGTTAGTTTGGGTTTTTTGTATTTAAAAAAGGAGAAAATTTTCAATGACTTTTTATGATCTATAGTTACCCAGAGGATATGAAACATCTGCTTTTCTGTGGTAAGTAAGGAATAACTCCAGCTGAGCATCCAATCACAAAATTATTCTGCATTTTATGATCTCTCTAACAAAAACCAATGACTTAAAATATTTAGATGGTCTAAGGGTATGTCCTAAAGAAATTTGGAAAACAGTATTTAGCAATTAAATACAATCAATGTTCAAATAAAACACTGGAACACTTGGGACTAATTGGTACGTTTGATTTTTTTCCAAAATCAAGTTTGGTTTTGTTATTGTTTTCTGTTAAAACTTTTGCTTTTGATTGAAATGAAAACTAATTTTGGTGATACTTGGAGAAAAAAAAAAAAAAAAGGCAAAAGAAATCTTTGTGCTAAACTGAAAGGATAGGAAAACACACAATGCTTAATCATTTAGTTCAGGTACCTGTTCATCTAAAAAGATATCTGTGACAAAGCCAGGGAATTACACTCCAATGACAAAGAACATGGAAGTGAAACTTTCTTCAGACAGAACCAGGATGACCAAAATTGCATTTAATGGAGGTAAAAAGTGAAAAAAAAGTAAAAAAAAAAAAAGTTAGAAGCAAACTCTGTATGCTTTTTTTTAATCTATAGACTGTATAGACTGTTCCTTCATACAGGTTATTTTAATTCTATACTTACTATTTTCTTCCAATTATTCGTACTGCATTTGATTTGTAAGTCTAGAGTGGTTCCAAAGCAAGTTTGGTTTGTTTTATTTTTCTTGTTTGTAAGTGTATATTGATTATTTTACTGTGCTTGCAGTGGAGCTTGAAATGAATATTTTTCACAGTGTCCTTGCTTGTGCACCAGAGTTATCAATAATCCTGGCAGAATATTAGTAAGAGGAAGTGAGACTGGGCCCAAGCACCTTGATTTGGTTGATATAACTGTAATGACATAAATAAGCTTGCAGCTGATTTATGCCAAGGAGATTAGGACCAGGCTCTGTGAAAGCAGAGTATAAACAGTATAAAGTCAGACTTGTCTGACTTTAAGTTCCGGGGCCTATTCTTGCTGATGTCCATAGCTGATGTCCAAAATATTGCCACACATTGGTCTAGACATGTTTTTTGTAACATCGTTCCTAGCTTTAGTGAGATACATTCTCTTTATACTGAAGCCTAATGGATGTCCTGTGTCTCTATGACCTTCAGGTGATTAGAATGTGGGTATTTCTGAAGCTAGATGCTTTGGACTGATAGGCTGAAGTCCTTGTCACTTCCATTTAACAGTCTAAAATTAGGCTGGTTGTTCACATATACACTGCACATGAGATACTAGACACCAGATCAGTTATTGTGTCAGAACCACCTGGTGCTGTTGGTGTGTGTGTGTGGGTGTGGGTGGGTGTGGGTGTGTGTGTGGAGGGGGAAGGGATGAGTCAAAGCTCATGGAGGTGGAGTGGCATCATATCCCTCCTGGCAGTCCCTGGAGCCCACATGGGGATGCCCTGGAATGTCTGTCAGTCACAAAGAGCCTGGGAAAACAATAACACCCCACAGGTCCTGGAGCCCCTGACCCAGCTGGGATTGGCAGGGACAGCAAGAACACTGCCCTCAGCCTGGCCTGGGACCCCAGCGTGGCCATAGAGACCAGAGCAGATGAAACTAGGGTGTAACAAGAGTTCCCTACTATATCAATGCTTGTTAGTCCTGGTGATCTGTTGAAATTCTTTCATAAAGCTTCATGTTATGTCTGTAAAATCATTTTTGCCAAAACACCTATTTTCTCACCAAATTAAAAGAAATCTTTTAGAGAAAAATGTGTAGTTTTTCTCCAGATGTAGGAGCAGAGAACTAATAGGTTTACAAGGGTTCATGTGGGCGAAATCTCTTGAGGCCTAAAATTAAAATTAAAATGTACACCTGGTAAAGTTGGACTGCATTGTAGCATGAGAGAAAAGAAGTCACTCCTGGAAAGTGATCCAGGCCAAGACATGCATTTGCATAAGTAACTTCCTTGTTCCTCTTACCCCATCTGTTTCTCTCCTTTGAACAGAGCAACGCAGTCTCTTTGAGACCAGCTCAAAAGTTACATAGTCGCTTCTCCCCTTCCTCCTTAGGTATACTGCCCTCATTTCAAAGAATATATGGCATACTGCTGGATAGAAAAGATTATTTCTGGTATCCGTATCTGTATTGAACCTCTCACATGCTCTGCTCTCCATCCCACCCTTCGGACAGCCTGAGGAATGTTTTCCTCTGCTGCCTTTTGCTTTTCCAGGCAGGGTTTCTCCTGAGCTGTGCTGACTGTGTGTGCAACTGGCAGGGATAGCTGTGCTCTTCCAGTGGGTGATAGCTCTCAGTCTGAATCATGTTGGGTCACCACTTCTCACTTTCAGTAAATCCAGAAGTTTCAGTATTGCAGGGCTAAAACTGTTTATGAAAAGTAATTACGTTTTTATTTGAGCTGAAGAAATATTACAATAGTTTTGAGATTTTGCATTCAGGCCAATGACAAGAGGAGTGAGGAAGATGATTATCTGCATATAAGAGAAGCAATTTTTTTTTTCTCTACATAGCACTGTTGGGAGTATAATTGAATACAGCAGTCTATTACAAACACCGTTTTGCAGACAACACAGAAGTTAGGGAGAGCTTAGAGAAAAAGTATACACAATTGTACTTCACAAATGTGTTCACAAATGCAAAGTTTTGTTGAAGAAAACTTCTCCACGTTTTCCAGAGAAGTTCAAGAGCAAGAGACCTCTTTGCATCCAAGGTAATTAAGTCTGAATGTACAGAGACTAGCTAGCTATAGACACAAAAAGATGATAATACAAGCCTTGGTGCTTTGCTCTCACATATAGCACCTTGCTATTGTTCCTCATTAGACCTAATGAGCCCCTGTAGTCCATGTACTCTGTGTAATCTGCACAAATACAGAAGAAAGCCTGACAACAGCCATCATGCTCATAGTTTTCCTCCCATGATATCTGTGTGTTTGCAAACACATAACCAGAGAAAAAAGTAATAGAGAGTATTAAAGGTCATTATTGCAATTGATTTTGTTTATGGTGGTTCAAAACATCATGTTTTTCATTCTACAGCTCACACTGAAGGAAAAAACGAAAGCAAAACACCATGAAAAGACCTAATTTCTTTCAACACTGTCCAAATGAACTATACTACAATTAAAAAGCTAATTTTATCCCTATAAATACTCATTTTATTTCTCCTTTCTTTACACTTCTGAATCAAACTTTTCTTAAGCCTTTCTGAGCCATGTTATTACCAATTGGAAAAAGAAACAAACCCCCAGTTCATTCTCATATTTTATTGGTTTGGCATTAAGCTATGTTAAGTGAAACCTCATCTAAAACAACTGTATCAAGCAATCAATTTTAACCAGTGTCTATGTTGCAAAAGGCACTTGGTTGGTGGTCAGAAATTACACAAGTGGCAGACTTGACTGGCTGGGTGGGATGCTCCATGAGCAAATGACCTAACTTGTGCAGAGCTGTGTGCATCCCCAGCAAGGGGAGATCATTCCAAATGACCCTGTCATCCACCAGCAGATCTGGCAGTTCACACACACCTCATTTAGTGCTTTTCTAACTTAATAAGCAGCAGTTGAAACATCATATCCTGCTTTATTCTGCTTGGCAAATGCTCTCTGATGCTTCTGAGTTATGCTCCCCGCTGAGAGGAGAGATTTTGTTTAACATCTGCCAGTCCATGCCCTTTTCATTGCTTGCGTCTGGGTGCATGTAGCAGCCATCCTCATGCAGGCATGGCCTCACAAGATGCAGGAGCACATAGGGTACCTCTTACTGACCTCCTGAGCTCCTTCTGTCAGTGAGTGGGGCCATTCCCATTCCCATTATAGCTACATATACCCCTATTTTGCTATATTTTATTTCCTTCCAGCTGTGCCAAGAACCACCCTAAGATTAACTCAGTTGATTAAAGCCTGGTGCGTATAATGCCAAGGGTTGGATCCCTGTATGGGTCATTCACTTAAGAGCTGAACTTGATGATCCTTGTGGGTCCCTTCCAAGTCAGAATATTCTGTGATGAAAACACACTGTTTATTCATTTCAAAGGCTAGGATATCCAGATGACTGATAGAATCTTACTTAGTGATGTATGTCAGATTGTGTGAATTGACTCCCTCCCTCCCCTCCCTTCCCCTGCTATCCTTCTACCTTCCTGCCTAAAAAGCTGAAGTTTCACATTGCCTTACACAATATCATTTCACTTTACATGTGGTTTTGTCTAGAGATGACCAAGGAGACAATAGTAATTTTTGGCCTTAGTACCCCTTGTACTGAACAGCAGCATAACGGCCATGGTACCAGCTGTATTCGCTGCTGTTCCTGCAGATACCAACCCTGATGGTCCCATAGAGGAATGCCTGCTGGTCTGTGGATACAGATCACTGGAGCTTTCCTTGCTCAAAAATTAACAGCACAAACCCTACACTGTTTCCCTGAATATCGTAATTGCTTGTTTTATAAATAAGGAAATTAAAACACTTCTGTCTCAAAGATGACCTCTCAGCAGTTTGAGCACTTTGGGCAAGGAAAAAGCCAAAAGAGTCTTGTTTTTCTCACTGTGGATTATCTCAACCTGAAAGACAAAAAAAGCTTCTTTATTTTTCTTCCTAATTATATTTCATAGATGTCCCAGAACAAGCCATTTCTGCAAAGCCCCTTGAAAGTGCACGGGGTGATGTGAAATATGGTGTGCTTTCCCAGGAGAGCTATTGGAGTGCCCTTTCTTGGCAACACAAAATACACACTTGAGCACTCAAGGGGCAAGTGCTTCCCTTCGAATGTTCCCCAGTTGAAAAGGAGGCACTGAAAGAAAAATTGCTTTCTGTGAGCTTTGACATGCTGTGTAAGGCAAAGAATGATCCCACAGAGACTTACTGGACTCAGGGTATATCTGCATTGCCCTTAGAGTAGCTCATAGCCCTGTATCCTGGCACAACACCTTAACCCTTACTGAAGAGAGCTCTGTGCTGCCTCCAGTTTGGAAGTCACCTTCTGGGTGGTTTAAAGTGAGTTTCTCTGCATTCTCTGCATACATCTCCCCTTTGCTCATGGGAGGCAAGTTCATCTCCCTATAGCATGAAAGTAGATTTTGTGACCTTTGGAAGAAGACTTCTCCCTGGACAGTCACTGAGGGAAGGTAAGGGATCCAACCTAACCCCATGGCATCCATGTGGTGCTCAAAGGCAGATGCCTGTACCAATCTGTCTGAGCATATAAAATCATTAGATTGAGATGCCTAGCTTGTGGCCAGCTAAGGTGACAGGAATGAATCTGAAATGAATCCTCAGCATCTCTGTAGACCAAGGGAAACTGCACTTGTAGACTTTTTTCCTCAGTTTTACCTTTGAGTCAAAAGTATTTGGGCCAAAATAACTCTTCCACTCCCCCTTCCCGCCCTCCCCAGTGCTCTGGAAATCTAATCTAAAAAGTCTTTTGAGACTTTCCAGTGGGGACCAAATCTGTTTTCTGTATTTGTACTGAAGCTCATGGTCTTTTATCTTCTGGCCACTGCTGCAATCAGACAGGCTCAGAAGTATCATACTGTAGAAACAGAACTTCCATTAAAACTTTTACTGTCTTCAGTTTAAAATATGCAACTTCAACTTATATGTCATAAGAAAGCAATATGTACTTACTTTAAACAGATTCTTAAAAAGATAAAATTGATCCCGTTTCTCACCTGCACCCTTTGGGGATTACCAGAAGCAGCTAATTTCTTCCATCATCTGGAACTAAATTTGATGCAACTCTTAACTTGGAAAAGCAAGTCAGACTGTCAAGCTTAGAACAATCTATGGTTGAAGGCAGACACTTTTAGAAATAGGAACTACTTGTCATATTTCCTGAGACCGATTTTAAATTTTAGCAGTAGATACAAAGATACCCTGGATTTTGACCGGGGGTTTTTGTTTGTTTGTTTAAATCCTTAGTTTTAGACTTACATAAAGGCACTGAATTAGGTGGGAAATGCATTTCTTTACAGCCACTCCAGCTTTCCTTTTGTGAATGAAGGCCCAATTACCACATTTCTAAAGTCAAAGGAAGGACTTGTGTTGATTTCCAAATGGTTGATGGTCATAAGGCCTTCTCCAGATGATCTAAAGGGTTCATTTGCTTGGATGTCATGCTTAATTTGCCACCACTATTAAGTAGCTGCACTAGCTATCAAGAATTGCACAATTGTGCATTTGGCCCCCTAATCACTACTTCATATTCATTTTTAACACTCATTTTGTGAGAATGGAAGTGAAATTGAGCAGTTATTACAGTATCAAATACACAACTGAGCAATTCTTTGCTCATATGTCATGTAGGCCAACAACTACAGGTCTTGAATAAAAACACCAGGGGAAGCATGAAAGCTTCTCCATTTTTGTGCTGCTATTTCAGATCTTGAAGAATGTATTCAAAGATAACTGTGTTCCTAATATTCCTCTTCATCTATGAATGTTAACAATGAACCGTCTTAAAAAGGGGAGTGGTTTTCACTCTTGCATTTTTTTATGTGGAAGCTGAATTCTTTGATAGAACTTCTAGTGAAAAACAGCATTTTTTTTTTTTTTTCTGGAAAGTAAACACTTAAAATAGGAAAAAATTGTGAGACTTAGAAGGTTTGATGGTTTCTAATACTGTTTTTTGAAAATAAATGTCTTTTAGACAAAAATCATAGGTTTGATCCATAGAAGCTTTCATCCCGACTGGTCCAAAATTTGCAAAATAAATTGCACTGTGCTTGAAGATAACCAAGATTTTGTTGATAAAGAGTAATAGAATATTCACTGGCAACAAAGGGAAATGAAAAAAAAGCCTTTCTGAACAGCAAGCCAATATTTTTTTGACTCAATATTTTTTTTTCCACCTTACTATTTTGGAGCCCCAACTTAAATCCATCACAAGGAGTGCTACCAGAAAAGAGGTTGATAGGTAAACCCAATTAATAGCAGATTAAAAATACTTCAAGCTATCTTTCTTCAAGGAGGAAACATATGGGAAATCCCAAGTGTAAGAAGAAAGCACTTGATATTCCATGGATGCAGCTGGAAATGCTTCCTTTCGACTTCATGAGCATGCATTCAAATAGGTATGACCTTGGATATTTTTTTTTCCACTTGCAGAATACAATTAGCACTGTCCAGAGTGATAGTTTACTAGTAATTTTTAATTGTGCAGAAATTGTGGTGTTTATAGTGAAAATGGTATGTCATTGAATTACCATAAAATTCATAGTAATTAAATGCTTTATACCTTTAAGCAATTGGGGTTGTGTAGTGACCTGTTGCCATTTCCTACATTTATTTTAATATTTAACCACACATTGTCTGCCAGCAGGGAATTGAGTTCTCATATGATGACTGGAAAGGGAAGGAAGGAGGAATTGTGTGGGTGGGTAAGAAACAGTGATAACAAAGGTTTTATTTCATCCTGCAGGTGACATTGAAGATGTATTGCCATCTGGCATGATAAACATTATAATATATCAGTGCTTGTTTGCCAGATGTTGCTAGACAAAAATAGACGGTGGTTCTGATGCATAGGGATGATTTAGCAAAATGTATCTTGCTAAATTGGAGTATCTGAGTTGCCACATCTTATCTTGCTTCTATTGGCTAGGTATGTAAATCAAGAGGGAAATCAGAGTTATCAAGAATTTAGGAAATCGTACAGTAAAGCAAATATTCTGCTGCAGACCAGCGGAAATAGGGCCACTCTGTGTAACAGTTGGTTCAAATTGATACTGTCCTTGAGACAGGCCAACATGTGACAGTGTGCTGTGACAACACTTCATACATTCATGCAAACATTTTTCAAACATAGATTGCAAGATGAATAAATGTTGCTACTCATATTTTTCAGTTTTTCAAGGCAGAACTTTTTAATTTCCATTTTGATCAGTGTGTGCGTGTGTCTTAGAGCATGTCTGGGTCCTTGCTTCTTTTTTTCCTCCTACCTAGCTGAGACCTAGAAAATCATAAGCATCAGTATACCTTTTGCACAGAAAACCAGGCATTTTCTGTCCTGAGTCCCTTATGCATGGAATAAGACAAGGTGATAGGGGACTCTGGACTCTGTGAAAATTGAGGGGGAACATCAGTAGGCACTGCAGAGACTGGAAGGAAATTTGAGTGGCAAGAATTCTGCATTACCCTGAAGGTAGTCTGTTATTTTCATCTGTATTATAGCTATACCTGGAATCAAAACAAGCTGGAAAAGAAAAACCAGAACCAAAACCAAAATCAGAAACAAAAAAATAAGCCACTGCAACTAACCAACCAAACCGTGGAAAATTTCTTTCCTCATTTCAGTCTTTTTCTATCAGGCCCATGGGCAGCCTATGGAAAACACAGGAATGAAATGTAAGAACAAAACAAGAACAAAAGGTCTCTTTATTCTATGAGCTTCAGTATATTTTCATTTCTCCCAGTAACATCCTGTCTGTTTAGGATAATGTGGGTGGGGTAAGAACTGGGAGAGTTAGAAAATGACAAGGAATCTTCCACCCTCAAAAAGCATCTATCTAGGTCTAGACTGCTGCTTTGACATCTTGGTTTTATTGATGCTGTAGACCAGACTGATGGATGATACCAGAGAAGAAGAAGAAAAGAATAAATAAAGCATTGCTATAGAGATGTCCTCAAGGCAGGGCTTGTGTCACATTATTTCATGTCTTAAGAAAAAGTGAAATATCCTGCTGGGTTAGACCAGTGGCCCATGTAGCACAGGCTTCTGATTCTGACAGTGCAGAAAGTGAGACTGTGCAAGGAGAAAACATGAGTCCATCTGTCACCTGCAGTAAGCTTTCCCTTCCCCCGTAAAACACCCCCAGTGTGCCTGCTGCAGTCAGTAGCATATCTGTTTGTGGATTTATTACCTATGGCTAATCTGTTTCCAAATCTGTTGGTTGGTCCTGTCTGTTTCTGTAACTTCCCATGACATCAGCTTCACTAGCTGCTATGTAAAGAACTACAGCTTTTAAACTGGTTTAGGCAACGTTCAGTGTTCTGAAGCTAATTCTAAAGTGTTCCAGATAGTGGCATCCTGATAATCTACTGACTTCATGATTTTTTAAATTTCAATCAGATATTCACTGTCTTCTCTCCAAACTGTAAAACAGAGATACTTTTAATCTTTCCAGATACAACAGCCCTGTCCTTATAAAAATTTTCTTCTCTGTATCTTCTCTATCTGTGCAATGTCCTTCTGGGTGTGTGGGGATAAGAACCATGCACAATAATCAAGACGTGGGTGTGACAAGTTTTTATAGAGTGGTAACGTATAGTTTTGTGTTTTGTTCTCAGAGCCCTTTCTGATGATTCCTATTGCTTTTTTGTCCCACAGCTGATCCTTTGAGGACATATTTTACTGATTTTTCTTCACTCTGTGAAATGAGCATTGAGCCCTACCTTCTGGTTCCCATCCTTTAAACAGTTTCCAATCCATAATAGGGCTTTTCCTCCAACATCTTATCACTACTACTTTGATGGTCTTTCCAAAAAGAACCTTCCAAAAGTCTTCCTGGGGAACCAAACTATGATGTTCATTGGACCAGCCTAGAGACATGGTCATTGAATCTGTAAAGGAATTCCCTTTACGGGTGCTTTGCTGACCTTTCCCAACAGGCTGTCTTGATTCTGTGATCTTTCACTGTGTTACAGCTTGTCTTGTCGCTGATGCTGGAGGTCAGACTTGGCAGTCTGTGCTTCTAAGACCCTGTTTGACCATTTTCCATAGACAAATTACCTTGACACCTCACCACTCCTCTAGCACAAGGGATTCTAGCTGTGGTGTATTTGACATGTACCAGCTGTGGCTTTGCAATCTCACAGTTTATTTTATCCTCCCAGGTAAATGCTATCCAGTCCCAGTGACACATTGATTGTCTGTATGGTTAAAAACACCATACAGATATGGTTTATCTGTATCCTGTCAAGCCTCTCTGATCTACCTACTACAGGAAAAGCTGGATGTCAGTCAGCATTTCCACTGTGTAGTAAGGGCTGATGGAAGGAGTTCATTGAACTTTTCCACTGAATAATGTTCCTTGAGTCTCTTTTTCATACTTTGGTCATCAAGTAGTCTCACCGATCAACTCACCTGAATCCTGCTCTTGAACTATCCAATGAATGTGGAACTATCAGTAAAAAAAGCTGCCCTGTGGATGCTTTGCAGTCCTTTTAACATTTCAAAAAGGCTGTTTTCCTTTTGACCTGTTTCCATTATTTGAGCAAGCTTTCAATTTTTTAATTGTTGGCCTTTTCCCTGTGACAGCCTCCTTAACTTTCCTGTAGACCTGTGCAGGGGGATTATTAGACTGCTTTGTGTTCTTTTTGAATTGTGGCACATATTTTATTTGGGCTCCTAACATAATGGTTTTCCCAAAGTGTTCAGGGTGCTTATAAATTCCTTGGGTTTGGACTAGTCCTTTTAGGCTATGATTTTATGTTTTTTTTCTGGATCCATTGCCTAATTTTTCTGTTGCCTCTTTTCTTTATATTTTATTTATGAGAAACAAATTCTTTTGAAAAGTTAATAGGGGATATCAGGTCCTTCCTGGAAGTCTGAGTGGTTGGGTAAGAACGAGCCAGGGGCTCTGAGTCACAACAGCAGAGAAGTTATTGTTGCTATCAATCTTCTGTTTGAGGATCAACCCTTTCCTATATACTCTCCTTTCTTCCAGTGTCACATTATGTCCACTGTTTGTTCAGACATTCCCCACACAAATTTCACCGTCTATATATATTATATATATTCCTTTTATTTTTTTTTTTATGACAATCCTTCTTGCCATGCTATTTCTGCTATTTAGAAGTCTTGGAGAACTATGATTTTTTTTTTAAATGAAAAGGCTTTGGGAAGAATTTTGTAATGAAAATTTATATTTTTCTTGAAATTTTGTGGGTTTTTTTTGTTGTTGTTGCTTTTTCTAGTTTTCCAAATTTTTACAGAGTTGGTTAATGCAATAATATAAAGCATGTCTAAACTGTTACTCTGAACTTCTCTTTTATTCCATATACATTTTTCCTTTTCTTAAACCTCTCCCAGTTCAAACGCCATAGCTATTTTCTTCACTCTGTGAAAGTTTTTGAGCAACAACAGGAAAAAATGTAATGAAGAAAAGAATGGAATTTCATGTATCCTGAGAAGGGTAGACAACATTTATTGTCTTTGCTAAATGATGGAGTGAGAAGATAGGTGTAAAGAGGCCTTTCCAGTGCAACAATATTTCAGCAATAGCTTTCAATTTCTTGTGCAAATCTGCATTGATTTCTTTTCCACTTTCATTTAGCTGTCTATTTATGTCTCAAAAGTTGGCCTTTTTCTTGCCCTTTTTTCATTTTGCTTCAATGCATCATTGTTAAGTTCCACCTCATAGATAAATGAGCATTGTACTTTTGGATTTCATTTTTGGTATTTCCAAAACGAGAAATACCTGACTATCCAACAAAGAAAAGAAAGTATTTCATGCCAGAAATTGATGCTAAATTCTGTTTCTTTTTCTGACTAAATTTATTATTTTCTCTATATTTAAAAGAGCCTTTCCCTATAGTGCTGCACATAAGCCTATATTTCATCCCTAACATGAAGCAGAGGTGTGATTAATTGGCTTTTCACTTATGGAAAATTGCTAGAGTCTGTGCATAAATTAGAAGATACATTTCTAATGTCACTGTTCATTTGAGGAAATGTCATTTAATTTTATATGGTGCAAAGAGAAAACTGAAATGAAGAAAGGATTGTGGGAGTTACTGAAAGATTAAAAAAACCCAACGAATGCCATATGAAGAATTATAAAGCTTAGCATAGGGTAGTGGTTTCCACTTGTGACTTCATGAGAGAATAAGGTCTTCTGTATGTGTTCCTGTACTGTTGCCTGGAAGCCCTTTGATTTGTCTTTGCTACTGTAGGTGTCTGTAATTATCAATAAATGCAATGAGACAGTGAGATAAAAATTAAAATATGGACTATAAACTAACCAGCACAGGACAGTCCAATGTTAATGAAAAGCTAGAGAAAGGTACGTGTAAGAGCTGATGCAATCTCCCATCACTTCTGTAACTAACAGGTTCCTACTGAACTGACCTTGGTGGCTAAATTTCTTCACAGGGGTGAACTGCTCATCAGTGGTTTCTTTGAGGTACAGAAGGGACATGATTTTTTTATTTTAGAAATTACTAACTTAAACCAGTCTCAGTTCTGGACTCTTCTGTGTGTATGTGTGTCTCTGCAGGAGGTATACGAACAGTTGTTGTGCACCACGCTCAGTACTGAGAAATATGCTCAAGGATGCTCTAGTTTATAACCCATGTGGTTGCAGGAAGAATCATCTTTCTTGCTGACAGAAGAAATTTGCACCCGCATGAACTATGAAATGTAGCTTGTTTGTTTGCTGAGTATTGTCAATTACTTTGGTTGGTCCTTATGCGTTTTGCATTCTGGAAAGGACCATCTGGCTTCAGGGAAGCTCCTCTAATGAGAATGATGAATGCCTTCTGGAAGACCGGTAACTTTTTATGACTTTGGTAGGTACTTTAGACATTCTTTAGCCAGAGAGTCTGGCAGACATTAAGGTTTCTTATTTTAATAATGACTGCTAACATTTTAAGTCCCATGTTAATATTTAACATCTGTAATAAATGAACTGATTTTCTTTGATCTTCGATTAAAAAATAATCAAGGAAAACTAAGTGCATACAGCACATGCAATAATGTTATCTTTTGGTTTGACACCCAGATTTAATGCCTATGATTGTAACGTGTCATCCTAAGCATTCAGTAGAGGCAGAATGCATGTAGGATTTGTCATATCCTATTGGGGCACCTCTGCTCACATATTCCAAATGAATAAGCTCATTTTCAAGTGACGTAGGAGGGAATCTATTGGCAGGTTCATCTTCTTACCACGCCATGTAACAGGCTAGAGTCAACCATGAAAAACGCTCCTAATCAATATGCCTTTGGATTCAGTAAACACTTCATATCATATTACTCCTACAACATCAAGTGGATTTTACTAAAAAGCCAAATAAAATAAAACATACAAGAGACAATTTTTGTAACAAAACATAGTAAACTCCTATTGACTACTAGTTGAGAGAGAGTAACTTGGCTTGAATTAATTTTTAAGAATTAGAAAATGACTAATTATTTTCCTGGAGCGTAAATGAATGTGTCTAGGAAACACATTTTTTCATTTTGTTTTGTAATAACACTCTTCATGGATCATCTGAATTCTCTGAAATTTTGAGAGTCTGGGTAGAGTCAGAGAAATTGATAGCATTTGTTATAGCTTTGGGTTGGGATTTTGGGTTGGGGCCAAAACTAATTTTTGATTGTTTGCAGCTGAGTGTGTTAGAATGAACTGCTTGACCAGAATTGTTCTAGAACAATCTCATTCCGTTGGAAAGAAGGGGATAATAACAACGAATATCAAGTCCTTCATAAAATTAATTTAGTCTTTTTGATGTTCATGAATTGTTAATGAGCAGCCTCCGATTTTATTTGAACTTCTAAATAAACTAATTTTCTCTATATTTTTGATAAACACTTTCTTCTTTCTGGATTGTTTATAAACAATTAATTGCAAGTACTCCTCAATCAAAATTTAATGGATGTTCATTAAATTTTGTCACAGCCAATGTTCTCTGCGTTATATATAGACCCAGGCAATGAACTTTTGTTCCACCTTTTTTCTTTTTTTTGTTTGTTTTGTTTTTGTGGGTTTTTTTGTTTGGTTGGTTTGGTTTGGTTTGGTTTTGGTTTTTTGGTTCTTGCATTTTGACCTAGAATCTTTCTTCATGAAAACTTTATTTTCACCAACAACCTAGAGAAAAAAATGTTTTGATTTAAGCCAAGAGCATTTCCAGATAAAAACAGCTTTGATGAAAACAACCTCTATTTGCTCTAACTATAACACATATTTTAAAATAGCAGTAGTCTAAACATCTCGAAAACAAGGAAGAAACCACCATGATCTTCTATTTCTTCAGTTTAGCCGTCAGAGAATAAACCAATCTAGCTACTTGACATTGCAGAAAAGAAACCAAACAACTTTTCTGATGAACAACTTTCTATTGGGCTGGAGCAGCAATTTTTGTACCAACAAGTAAGGTAGGTGAGGTGGGATTCATCTGGCAAAAGGGAGCTGTCTAAACCAAGTTTGTCAACAGAGATGCCTTCTAAAGGACATTATTTCTCTTATCTTAAGGTAGATGTCTACAACAGATAGACTGTATGTGGCATGGCAGTATTTTTAACCAAACCCTGCTTTTATTATCTGAAACGGTCATTTATATGTCTTTGCATTAGTGGATAAGCTCTTTAGAGACTTTTTCCCAGAATAAGTGTTCTCATTTGCAAGTCCCTTAATCTCATGCTCTGTGAATTCTTTTATTATCCATTTAGAAAGAAGTATTTCTTTGAACGCCCCATCCAGCCAATTTCTTCTCTAAATGGCTCATGAAAAGGAGGAGATGTGGTGTGTTTGATGTTGGGCTGCCTAAAGCCTTTGAAATGGAATGACTTCTAACTTTTAAGATATGTGTGCCAAGAAGTACCAAATATTACTAATCTCTAATGCTTTTATGTTATTAGAACACAAAATAACAAGCTACCATGACATAACTCCTTGCAGAGAGGATACTTGGAGTGAGGCAGATGAAATTTAATGCTTAGAAGAGATCTGTTCCCTTTGCCTACACAGTTTTTCCTTTCAGGGTGTTTTTTTTTTTATTTCTCATAATCTTTTGTGGACATAAGCAAACTCCACAGTACTCTGAGGATCGCTAGGAAAGTGTCCTTCACATCACTTTTCTAATATGACTTCAGCTATGTTCTCTGCTGCCAGCATCCCTCTAGCTATGCTCTGGAGTTTCCTGTTTTGTATTTGGACTCACTGTATGTTTCCAAATCCCTTTTTGTGCTATTGCATTCCAGAAGCTTCACCCAGCTGTGATTATTCCATTAGTTTTCAGGAGGAAACACACCACAATATGTGATTGGCAAACAGAGCCCAGGAACGAATTAAATGGCTCTACCATCTATTGGAGACAGGAAAGCAAGTTGTGATTTGCTTTGTGTTGTATCTTCCTCTGTCTTTAAACTCTTTGTATAATCTCCATCATAGATGTGCTTGTGCAAGGGAAGTAGTACCTGGTTTTATTTTTACACAGTTGTTGACAAACTTGCAGCTTCAGTATATAGTCTTGCAAACATACAGCTTCATTTCCCTCGTAACCTCTTTGCAGGACTCCTCAGTTTCAAAGCTTGTTCAGGATGCTGTGGCACAGTTGTTCTTTGATCTAAGTTAGTGAATAAAAATACATAGTCGAGCACACAAACACAAAAATATAGATGTACACACCTGCCTTGCATTTTTTCCTCAGCAGACTGTAAGACTTGAAATCAGCCAAGATTGCCAAGACAGGCCAACAGAAGACAGAACAGTGACCCTGATGCTTTTCAGTTCTCCATTACTACCCGGCAGTACTACTGCAGTTTGAAGACTTGTTATAATTTGCTCAAAACTTTATGCTTTATTAAATAAAATATAAAATGATTCTTGAAAAGAATGCTTTCCATGCTGGATAAAAATGTAAGAGATGACAAGATTTTTCCAAGCAGTCTCTAAGGAGGCTGACACAACAGAAAATCAATCAAGTTCAAAAGGATATTTCTACATGTTTGTTTCTTAGCTCATCAGACTTAGGGAGAAGGTTTTGTTACAAACTCTGAAACTCAGTATATTATGAAAATGCGTAGTTTCTGCTATTTTTCCTGAGAATTAAATATAAAGCACATACATACCCAAGAGCACCTGCAGTGTAACAATGAGCCTTGGAAAGTATCCATTCCTGGTGGAAAAAGTCAAGAGGAGAAAGAATGTGCAAAGACATTATACTTTTCTGACCTGCTAACTTGGGTCCCTGGAATGGTAAGTGGTAAACAGTAGTTTGGAAGAACACGGATGTTACACAAAAACATGTGAACTATGTGACAAGAAGAAAATGAAAAAAAGACGGCAAATTAGCAGTCGTTTTGGGAAAGAAAAGACATGAGATTATAGTGTTTGTATATTTGAGAACAAGGCAGAAATATACATAAGGAAGTGGGTGTTTGTTTTCTTATATTTAGCTGAAAGCTAAAGAAGCCAAAACCAGATTGTACTTTCTATAATTGCTGAAGAGCATACACACTTGCAATAGCTGCCTGCCTTTTTCTTGTTCAGTGAGACACTACAGATGTTTTATTAAGTGAATTGAATATGCTCTCACCTTGAGAGTCCAGCATTATGTGGTGATGTAATGGGATGTTCTTCCATTTATGTTCTTCCTGATTCTTTTCACCCTTTTATTCATTTAAATGCTTAGATAGATGGTTTGAATAAGTCAGGTGTACTACCTTTTTATGTTCTTTCTATCTTGTATCCTATGTTAAACTGCTTCTACTGAGTAACAGGAGAAGGAGAAGTCTTTTGTATGGATAGATTTCTGCATAATAACCCCTTTCAGTGGAACAGGGGTGAGTCAGTTAGCAGAGATCTGTTTTTATTTTGATAGTTTCAGGACAGTGATTTTTGGATGAAATCTGCATCTTGGATGGATATAAAGAAGTGCCATTTGTTTGAGTATCGCGTCTGTTTTTATTTTTAAATGCAAGCTTTTAAGGGAGAAGAGATATATTTTACCAGGCCAGGTGACAGGGCTGAGCAAAAATGAATGTTATTTTCTGTGCCGTCGCAATTTTCTGCTTAAAAATTTTTATTTGGTTCCCTGACTAACCAGGACTCTGAATATGAAGCCTGTCTATTTTTTTTCTTATTTTGTATTATTTTATTTAGTAAGAGATACCATGTCCTTCTATCTCTTCTGCCTTAGGACACGGTGACTATCACATCTTTATTTTGTTTTAAGAATTTTGTTTTCTGGCTTGTTAGAACACAGTGATTTGTCTGCTTGGGATTCTCTTCTCAGTTTTTACCCATTTTGCTCTCTTCATTACAATTTTCATCAGCTTATATAAAGCTCTTCTTAAAAAAAAAAATATTATTACACAGAATATAGAATCAGAGGATCATAGAACCATAGAATGTTTGAGTTGTAAGGGATCTTTAAAGACCTTCTAATCCAACCTCCCTGACATGGACAGCGACGCCTTTCACTAGAACAGGTTGCTCCATTCAACCTGACCTTGAATATTTCCAGGAATGCTGTATCTACCACTTCCCTGGGCAACTTGTTTCAGTGTTTTATAACACTCATCATGAAAAACTTGTCTTATATCTAATCTAGATCAAGCTTCTTTAAAAACCATTAAAACCCACCTCAAATATATATTTTTAAAAAAAAAACTGATTAAAAAAAAATTAAAATCATTACCCCTTGTCCTGCCTCAACAGGACCTGCAAAAATGTCTGTCCTAATTTTTCTTGTAAGCCCCTTCTAGCTACTGGAAGATCTCACTGAAGTCTTGTCTTCTCCATGGTAAAAAACTAAAACTTTCTCAGTCAGTCTTCATAGGAAGGTACTCTAGACCTCTGATTCTTTTTTTGGCCTCTTCGGGACTCTTGCCAACAAGTCCATGCCCTTTTTTTGTTGGGAGCCTCAGAGCTGGACTCAGCACTCCAGGTAGAATCTCACAAGGGCATTGTAGAGGGCTGGAATCACCTCCCTTGACCTTGCTTTCATGGTAACAATTTTCATATACTCTTGAAAAGATTTAAATAATTGATCTTGTTCTCGATATAAGTCACTGATTCATACAGCTACTGAGCCACCACCATTCTTGTGCCAGCTTCTGAGCATGTCCAGAATTGGAGCACAGAAAATTATATATAACACGCTTCTCTTTATCATGAAAGGTCTATTGAAAACTACTTGGCAAGGAAGGAGTTCTGTAAGACTTTCAAACACATAAAGGACCATCATCTGATCCTAATTAGACCAATCTGTCAGCCTAAGCCTATGTCCACTGAAGGCATGACAAAACCTCCTATTACTATCAAGAATATGATTCAAAACCTGCCACTTAAGCTAAGGACTTGGTGTAACTTTTAAAAAGCATATAAATAAAACTGCTGTGGATGTGTGAAATTCCACCAGGGCTGATGGGGGAATTTATGCCCAGGACAGTTTGGTTATACTTTGCAATTTGTTGAGGAGAATAAGCTGCTTGACACTGGATCAGCACAGAGCCTAATCAGCCTGCAGGAAATAAACAAACTCCCTATCTCTCCATGAAGTACACAAGGCAAAGCTAAGCAGCACTGGGAAATCCCAGACTTCAAATCAAGATTCATGTTGGCTGTCATGCTTTGGAAGCAGAAAGCTGAGCTAACTCAGCTGTGACATGGGACATCACCTGCATGAAGAGCACATGCTCCAGAAAAAAGCTCAGCTGTGGATGTTGGTGGCAGCTTGAGAATGAATTAGAAATGTCTGAGAGCATGAATGACTGGTGTTTATCATAGTTAGCATTAAGTATGTGTCCTTCCTCCTTTTGGGAACTTCCTTGGCTAGGAAAAGTCCTTGTATAGCTTCTCTTATCCCCAACCCCTTGTACAGCCAAAGTTCTGTTGGTGGTTTTTGCATCTGTAAGAAATCTATATTTCTTTTAATTTAAAAGCCTGGGGGACAAAAATTCTCTGGATTTCATGGAAATGAGATAGCCTTCATGATTTTATACAGATGCACCATAACTGATATATACTGGTGTTTATACCTAGTTTTGGTCTTGTACTGAGGTATCATAATGGACAAATAATGATGTTTTAGAGTAAAGGAATTGTCTTTCCGTCAAGATATAAAGAACAGCAGGATGAATCTTAACAGTTCAAGATTTCTGGACACATGACAGTGTATCTAATGCACAAGACACATGGATATGGCCATGGACTTTTGTTACAATATTATAACGTGTCATAGAACCATACAATCATAGAACAGCTTGAAGATCATCTAGTTCCAACTCTCCTGCTGTGGGCAGGGATACCTTCCACTATAACAGGTTGATCAGAGCTTCATCCATCCTAGCATTGAACACTCCCAGGTACTGGGCATTTAAAACTCCTCTTGGCAACCTGTTCCAGTGCCTTACCACTCTCACAGTAAAGACTTTCTTCCTTATATCTAATTTAAACCTACTCTCTTTCAATTTGAAGCCATTTCCCTTTGTCCTATTGCTACATGCCCTTGTAAAAAATCTTTCTCCCTCTTTCTTGTATGCCCCCTTTAGGTACTGGAAGGTTGCAGTTAGGTGACCCCAAAATCTTTTCATATCAAGGCCGAAAAATGTCAATTTTCTTAACCTTTCCTCATAGGAGAGGTGCTCCATCCCTCTAAACACCTTGGCAATACTCCTTTGGACCCTCCCCAAAGGGTCCATGTCCTTCCTGTACCAGGGACCCCAGAGCTGGATGCAGTAGTCAAGGTTGGCAGGCCTTCTCTCAATCTGTTAATCCCCCAGTCTGTACTGATACCAGAAATTGCCCTAACACAGGTGCAACACCTTGTGCCTGGCCTTGTGAAACCCCATGAGACTCCCATGGGCCCTCTTCATGAGTCTATCCAGGTCCCTCTGGATGGCATCCCATCCTTCAGGTGTGTCAACCACACCACTCAGCTGGGTGTCATCTTCACTTGATCCCTTTGTCTGTGTCATTGATGAAGATATTAAATAACACTGGTCCTACTGCAGAATCCTCTGAGGTACACCACCCACCACTGATATCCATCAAGACTATAAGCTATTGACCACCACCCTTTGGATGTGACCATCCAGCCAATTCCTTACCCATCTAACAGTTCACCTATCAAATTCAACTCTCTCCAATTTAGAGATGATGTAATGGGGGACTGTGTCAAAGGCTTTACAGAAGTCCAGATAAATGACATCTATAGCCCTTCCCTTGTCCACTGATGTAGTTGCTCCACTGTAGAATGCCACTAGGTCACTCAGGCAGGACTTGCCCTTGGTGAAGCTGTGTGGGCTGTCTCGAATCACCTCTCTGTTCTCCATGTTTACAGGAGAATCATACATATTTGGTTATATTAAACTATGCTGTGCCATATCATGCGATGCTGTACCATGCCATACCACAGGACACTAAACTACTCTACACTGCACTACACTATGCTACGATATACTACACTTTACCATATTATATTTAGGAGAAAAAACAGATCTGACCTATTTACCTGCGGGGGCCTTGCTCACGTTCATCTACCATACAACAGTCTTGCTTATAAGCTAGCGTTGTTTGTATTGGTAACTAATTTTTTGTTCAGTAGCTGCAAACTTTGATCCCAACATCAGACAAAATCTCAAATACATGCACCAGAGCTGCCACTATTTTTAGACTGCAGCAATTCTTTTATAAGGAGACAATTCTTGTACAGTGTATATTAATTCCTCAGAAAGCCTTTCCACGTGGTAAAATAGATCTGGAGAACAAAAGCGCTGAACATTGCAACTTGAATAAGACGACGGTCTTTTATTGTTAGCTTTGAAGCACTGAACAATATCTGTGACTTGTTCTGCAAAAGAGAAAGGGAGAAATAGAGACTTTCACCTCCATTTACATTCCAATGTTCTCTCACAATAGAATTCCTCTCTGGTCCTTGAATAAATGCCATGTGGTAGCTTGGGGATATTGCTTTAATTTATGTGGCTGGTGACAACAGAATGGGACACTAACTGTTCCCTTTCCCCAGTGTTTATTGCCATTGCTTGGGTGAGGGTTGAGCAGGAATAAGAGTGAAGTGAAACTTTCTGCTGTACAAAGGCTGCACTAGCTTGACAAATCACACTGATTCCAGTTATTAAAATGATTATCTGACATGGCTGGCCCTAACAGTAGCCTCTTTGCAAGTTAATAAATCCCATGCTGAATTGGTAATGCTTCCCATCAGTCTCATCAGACACAGGAGCTGGTGGTGATGACAGGGTGGTGGTGAGGAGAGAGCTGGTTGCATGGAAAGACACAGCAAATAATAAAATATGAATTGGATGTAGGGTGTTGTCCTGCTATTTAGTTTCCTGACAGTTCATTTGTTTCTAATAATCTGTTTGATTAGCAAACATAAAACTCAGCAGAAGACAGAGGAACAACTCCAAGAGGAAATTGATTTGCTGACAGAGGCATGTACAGTTTTGTGTTTGTTACAGCTAAATCCTTTCTACTCCCAACACAGATTTGCATAGTCTTCGGCAGCATATCTGCTTTATATCTACCTGCGGCTACCTAGCCCTTTATGTATGTATTTGAACTGCTGTCACGTTGCATCTAGCCGGCAGCACTGGGATGAAGCAAAATCTGAAAAACTGTCTGCCCTTTTCTTACTGTGACAATCTATGAACTGTTTGGCTATTATTAAAGTTGTCAGCAAGGTGCAAACAGCTCACTGATGTTTTACCAGGGTTATGATTGTTCTCACTTGGCATTACTGTCAGCACAGGCACACCAGGGAAAAGAAGAAGAACTTGCATACTGGCTTAGGATTGCTGCTGTTAAGCCAGTTTTAATTCAATATGCATGACAAAAAAGAGTATCTTTACCCCATATTCTCAATAGCAGTCCAATAGGAAGTCTGTTGGACATAGAGAAAGAATGATCAGGTAATCACACCACATAATATAGGCCAGATGCAGACAGAATTTAGTGGTTATTTTTGCTCTATGTTTAGTAGTTTAACACACTCATTCCCTTGTCTTTTCAAAGCTCAGATCAGGGCTTCCTGCTGTATGCTGCACAAAAAATTATTGCAGACCAACTATTGGGCCGATTGGATGCTGTTCAAAAAAAATTGTGTTCATAATCTCTGTTTCTTCTGAAAATAATTTTTCTTTTGGCAAATACCAGGCTACCTGTTCAACTGATTTTGTATGCATTCAAAATGTCACAATAAATTAACAGTTTCCATTCTACAGTACTGACCTGTCAGGCTGGACTCCCAGAAGCTTTAAGATTCACATAGCTGACTCTTTAGTCATTCACATGTGTGTGTGCGTTTGTGTTAAAAAAAAAAAAAAGAGAGACATTATGTTTGGACTTGTGCAGAGTTTGTTGTCTAGATTTTTCTGTATGCTACCACCACTGCAGTTTGGTTTTGCATGTTTTTTGTCGGAACTAGTTAAATGGTGGCATGTATTGGTGAGGAATTAAAAACAGACTTTGAGGAAGTATGGTGTGACAAGAAATTCTGGGGGGAAAGTCAACTAAAAAAAGCTCTTAAGGTTTTCAGAAGTCATTTGGTATTTACTAAAATCCTACCTTCACTTGGGCAACCAGTCAAGAGAGTATTCCAGGCAGGTACAGTGACTTTTGTTGCCCACTTCATTCTGTCTACCTCCTTTATTATTTAAATGTACAGCAATATTGTACCCGTGCTGTATGTCTTGCTTGGGTCCCTTTCAGATGTGGTTTCTGGCCAGACCAACATGATGAATGGTGGGTTAAGTTCAAAGGGTTTAGTTCAGATTGCAAAATCATTGCAAAACTCAGCTAGTCCTCAGAAGACTGCAGGCTTCAGTTCAGCTCAGCTGGGTCCTCATACTGACCTGTAAGACCTCTTTTTGGTTCATATTTCCATTGCTGCAATGCAGTGTATGGTGCTGGGAATGAACAGTGGTGGTCTGCTGCTCAGCTCCATCTGCATGATAAGTCACAACGGGAAAAAATGTAACAATCTCAAATAAATTCGTGGTAATTTGTCCTCGTTTTGCCAACACTGCTGTTTTTTTTCTGTGCTAGCTAATATCCAATATCATCTTCGAGGTCACCTGTTCACTTTCAGTCTCTGATGCTCAGCCTCTAGACTTTGAAACACTTTGTGAAAAGTGCAATTACTCTTCAAAGGGTGCAGTACAAGAATATTTCATTTGCATATGTGTGATTTGAGCTGAATGCCATGGCAATCAGAATCAATTGTGTTAATACTTGGTGCCTCTAGCATCAGTTCTAAAGTAAATATAAAAATCTTTCTATCACCCTTCTTATTTGGTAATTACTGAACCAACAGGTTTTAAAATGTATTTTGGAAACATTGTTGAAAACATTCCTTAGCTGTCTTCTGTCAAATGCATTCAGGCTAGTAAACACTTGAAAAAAAGATAAATCAGTAACTTCTTGGTTACAATACTCTCTTAGTTCATAGCTAGACTCAAGGGAACAAAAGAAAGGGAAATTTAGACAGATTGTCTATGGTTACACTTGTGCAATTCTTTGAAATGGAAGACAGTTGCATTATAGTTATTGATTTCTGTAGAAACAAGTTCTTGTATCAAAGAAAGGCCCATTCCATGGAGAGAGAAACTGCCTCAATATCATCTATTTATACAGAGAATTTTCTCCCTGGGAGCTGGAATGAACCTGAGCCTTTCTCCTGCTCCAGAGGCAAAGGTACCAAACCTACTGCTCCACTCCCGTGGGAAGGAAGCATCTGGTCCAGCTCCAGAGGCAGTTGTGCTAGGATTGAAATGTGAGTACCACAGATGGTCACTGAATGAGCATGAAGTGTGGGTAAGATGTGCGCATGAAGTGGGAGGCACGGTATGTCTGACTGAGAGAGCTGCTTAGAGGGATTTGATGTCAGGAAAGAGACTTTACCATTGCCCCTCTTTGCCTATGTGCATCATGAAACACACAGAAGGAAGCAGCAGTGGAAAGCAGAGAGGGCAGAAGGGAATGAGGTAAATAAATAGAGTTTACACAGGTAAATCTTCTCATCTTTGGCATCAAAGGCAGTGGTTAAAGCTGTGAGAACAGCTTGGTCACCTGCAGAAAAAGAAAAACATTGCCAGCAGGATGAGAGAGGTGATTCTACCCCTCTGCTCAGTGCTGGTGAGACACATCTGGAGTGCTGTGCCCAGTCCTGGGCCACCTGCTGCAGACAGACATGGACATACGTGACCAGCAAAAGCCCACTAAAGTAATTAAGGACTTGGAGCATCTGCCATACAAGAAGTATCTAAGCTGGACCTTTTTAGACTAGAGAAGACTCAAGGGAATCTTATCAATGTCTATTATACCTGAAGGCAGCGTGCAAAGAGGACAGAGCCAGGCTCTTTTCAGTGGTGCTGAGTGAGAAGACAAGAGGCAGTGTCATGATTTAAAATATGGAAATTCCAATCAAATGTAAGGAAAAAGCATTTTCACTGTGAGGGTGACTGAGCACTGAAACAATTTACCCCAAGAGATTCCCTGGTTCAACCTGGGAGATATGCACGACCTGACTTGACACAGCTCCAAGCAACCTGTTTCTCCTGGCCTTGGTTTGGGCAGAGGCTTTGACTAGATCTCTGGAGCTCCACTCCCACCTCCACCATTCTATAATTCTGTGGCAAGGGGAAGTTCTTACAGAAATATGGATTTTAGTCACCAGCTACATGTATTCTTCTGTGTGCGTTGCTATTTTCGACAGTACTTGATTCTCAAAAGTGCGTTGTAAAGTTGATCAGTTTAGAATTAATAGCTTTCATAGTCCAGAGAGGGTCTACAGATCCTCACTTCCATTTCATTACAGTGTCTAAGACCTTAAATCATGTAGCTTGCTGCTGAGAGTTTCATTGATGTAAAATGAAGATTAAAAAAAATAAGGTTTTTACTTTCCTGAAAATAACACAGAAAGCATGATAATGGATTTTTATTATACATTGCTATAGAAATCAGTGTCTTTCTTAATCTCACAATATTTTAAGAAGTTAGAAATAAAAAAGGAATCTCAATATACCTTTAGAAGTAGTTCTATGCAATGTAAGAGAAGACTACTTCTTTTTTATTCTATAACATTTTACTGATATAAATCTCTCCCAAAAATGTTATAGGGTGTTAACTTGGCTTTATATTAACATTCTATTAATAAAACATATGTAAGGGGTTAATAAATGATTGATAGTGACTGTAAATCCTTTATAGATTTGGGCCATGTCTTAGTTACAAGCACATCAATAGATGACAATACTGAATGTTACAAGAGCTAATCAATCAAGCCATTGGACTGCATAAAATGTACATCCATTATTACTTATTTATTTAAAGCACCAAACATAATTTATTAACCTTTTATAAACCACTTCAAAGTGCAATTTTAATTAAAAACATAACATGGTGTGAATAAAAAGACCTCTGATATTTTAAAGACTTCAAATATATCTTCTGTAAGGTCCTTTGACGCTGGTCCAGATATGCACCGTACTCACAGTTGCAGAGGATTGGGCATAATAATTTGGAAGTTTCCTTACAGTCCTAAGTACTGAACTTACGCTTCCAAACTTTCATGGGCAAGCATAAACTGACTATGATCCATTAAATAAGCAAGGTATTATTAGGTTCTGACATCTGAACAAGTTCTATCTTTGCTTCCTTCCAATGAGAGTGATAATTGTCTAAAAGACTTCTCCTTCAGATGTTGAAACCATTTACATAGATTGTATATCCCTTTCTTGTCAAGCAACAGAATTTTCTCACTGAGGATGGAAAACTTTTCCCTCATGTTATTAAAATGCATTCTATAATGCAGTGATCCTACACACTCTCCAGACAAGATAGACAAAGAGAATACACAGAAATAAAACAAGTAAACAAATTCCTAACTTATCCTGAAAACAGTCAGACATATCTCTGTTCCTTAAGATAGAGTTTAGGAAATTTCAGCATTAGTATGCAAGATTGGTCTACATTTGTGAAGGAAGCACTGACCCAAATAGAAATCATAATAATACGCTTGAATAAATATTTAGGTATCAGTACAGCACTTCACATGTTTCTTGAATTTGTGCCTCTGAAGAGAAATTGGTTGGAGAGGATAAAGATTTGGTTTGTTACTCATGGTCATGTCACACTTGGCCTTTGGCATAGGCTTTGAAAAATACTGCCATTGCCAAGTGTTGAGAACAGAGGGCCGGTTCAACAACCAGCTCATACATGGCTGGCTTTATTGATCAAGTAGTATAGCTACCAGTTAGCAGCCCAGGACCAGCTCTCTTGGAAAGAATCTGGTGAGAGGGAAGAAAGCAGCAGAAACTGCCGTTTGCTCTGACTCAGTTTTGTACCAGGTTTTAGCTCCATTTGCCAACATCAGCTGGACAAAAAGTCACACAAAGTCATTAAAATATTTATTTAAACATATTAAAGTTAACTTTCAGCAATATAGAATTTGGCCCACTGAGGTGTATGGAAGCAAAACGTCAGTATTGATAACTTTCTTTTTGCTGTGTTCACCATAAAGCATGACTTCTTTGCTCAGAGTTCTGGAACATGAAGTAAATTTCAGAAATTTGGTAGATTTGATAAGTTTTTTTGGTTTTGCTCTCTATAAAACAATCTCTGTCTGAATTGTCTTGAATAACTGTTATGATTAGTTGTGGGGCTTGTGACTCTTCTTAAATGGGTTTTCATCTTATACACAGAGGAGTTTGGAGGTGGTATTAACCAAAAGATGAGCCTGCTTATGATGATGCCTGACTACAAAATATTTTCAAACTTCAATAGCTTTAACTGGCTTACAGGGGAATCATCTTGGAAAAAAAAAATAAATGTTTTGCCTGGATGACTCTCCCACATCTGTGTTTTTCTAGTGAGATCCCTAAAATAAATATCTGAAAGGGCCCTGAGCTCCTGGAAAAATGCCATATGCTGCATTTGGAAAGATCAGAATTGCAGAATAGATATTTTGAAAAGAGCATGCAAAAATCCTTACATGGCCCCAGTACAAATGGAGAACAAGAGCTGTCATATGGCCAAAATGTGTCAAGTGATGGGCCTGTATAGCCATATTCTTCACTAGCTGCAGGACTCTCTATGCACAGAGGACTGCAGTCCTCAGTTGTCCGCTTTAACCCACATCCATAAAATGAAGAACTGGACTCTGCAACTATTCTCTTCTTGTCTATACACCCCTTGCACTGCTCCTTTTAAACCCTAGTTGGAGAGACGGCTTTTGACTTGGAGTGCTGCTCTTAACTCCACAGAACCTTTCCTGGTCACACTAGCCAAATCACAGTGCAAAGGAGTCTTCAATGAGGGCTTTGAGCCTGGTTTGCAACCTGTGAGTGCTCATGGATTTTGTAGAGATGGGCACTGCTCTTTCGCTTCTTGTGTGTTTAGATTCCCAGTCCCTAAAGTCTCTCTTTGTGTTTTTGTTCACTTTAATTTATCTTGGGCTGCAAAGCACAGCACCTGAGTAACTGGGACTCTGTCCCACTCTCCACCAAGGAGTGTGTAATAACAAGCACAAACAAAGTAAGTGTTGCTCATTTGAACTTAAATATCTCATGGTCATGAAGGGAAGGAGTCTTATTAAAAGGCAGTGTTTGGCTGGCTTCTCTCTTTGTGAGTTTAAGAGAGGATTAGGAAATTCAAGTCAATTACTCACACAAGTAACATTTATGGGACAGACAATTCCTTCTTTTCCTTTTTCTTCCTTCAGTTTCCAGGACTTTAACTCGACCTGGTATTGCATGTTTGCATTCCCTAGTTGACTGAAATACAACATCAAAAGACATTGAACTGCATGGTGATGATGTGCTGATGAAAGAATATAATGTTTAGTGTATTAAAAAAGTACTTAATATACCTGTGTTTGTTTGATTTATTTTGGCATTTCATTTTCCCTTGCTGTTTAGAGCCAATTAAAGTCTTGAGCCAGATTCTCAGCTGTCATGAATCACTCAAGGAAAATGCAATCGATGAAGCTACACTGACTCAAATCCACAAAGGATCTAGTCCATTCATTGGTGTCAAGTGAAAACATGGATTTGGCATAGCAGATTTGGGAATAGGTCAGAGGTATTCAGCATAAAAGCATTTTCACATTATCTCTCTGACCTACAAGAACATACAATCATTGGAAGTTTTATAGATGTATCTGGCTTCCTGGCATATGAACAAATAAACAAAGATAAATATAGGACTGAAAATTAGAGTTCCAGTGCTCTCCAGTGTGACATTTTGCAGTTCTACAATGTCTCAGAGCATTCCTGCAACCAGAAACACAGAAGAAAAAACCATGCAGCAGACAGATATGTCAGTCTGCCTTTCTGATTTCTAAATGTTAAATTTTGTAGAATCATAGAATAATGAGAATTTTTCTCTTTATTCTTCAATACAAGAATGAAGAGACTGTAACTTTTGATTCATATTAATGATCATAATCAGATATTGTTTATTGTTTGATATAGGTATGGATAAAATATCAACTGCTTTTTAGTTTTTTTTTTTTTTTTAATTTATAGCCCCAAGAGCTTCTCAAAGAAGTAGGAGATGCACCATCTGTTAGTGTTCAAGGCCAGATTGGATGAGGCTCTGAGAAACCTGGTCTAGTGGAAGGTGACCCTATCTGTAGCAGGAGGGCTGAAACTAGGTGATCTTTAAGGTCCCTTCCAACCCAAACTCTTCTAGGATTCTATGATTCTTGTGGCAATGAGCTAATCACAAGGCATGTAAGGGACTCTTATTTCTGTGCACAGGCTTTTTATTTACAACCATTAATTTGCAGGTTCCACCCTGCCCCATTCTGCTCTTTTCAGACTCATTATTTTTGTTATGTTATCTTCCATTCACAGAAATAAAAGAAAAAAACTATTTTTTTAATCTCTCTTAAACATGATCTTTAGAGTTATTATTCTTCTCTGAAACTCTTTGAGTTCTGAGACACGTGGCCTGTAACATGCATGGTTATCCAGAGGTGTTTCTATCATGGATTCTTCTAAGAGTAATACAATATTTCTCTTGCTTCCTATCAATAACCTTTCTGAAAAAAACATTGCCTGAATCAGTATCTCATCTTATGCCTAGTGTTCATTCACTGCATTCTTTGTCTACTAAATAGTATAAATAAAGCTCAATTTTAGGACCATGGAATATAAATTCTTATGGATGGAATTATAATATTTTTCCTCTTGATTGTCATCTTGATGTTTTTGTTTGTTTAATCAAGTTTAGGGGGTTATTTATTTTAAAGTATGTAGCAAAAGTATCACATTATTGAAATAATTAAAAAATATTTATTTTGCTTTTTATCAATGAAATGAATTCTCAGACCCAATGTTTTCTTGTCAAAATAATAATAGTAGCATAAGAATGGTGATTGGTATTTTCAGCTCCATTATTATTCATAGTTGTGGGGCAAAATATGAACTACAGCATGATAGAAGACTGGTACTTCCAGTGGCATCAGCCTGTGCAGCAGTAAAAAACCAGAACCACACTGAAATATTTTGGCTTCCTGTAATGTTGTCTTCAAGGAAATTTCACTCAAACTCTACCTCTGATATCCTTTTGGATGCCACTATCAAAATCCTTTCATCCTAGGTGGCAAAGTGAGCCAGGAAAGTTAAGGTTCTTCCATGTCCCATAGCTGCTAGGAGCAAGAAGATTGGTTTTGATAACAGGCTTATATTAGTTTTAAAAAAGACAGAATATAAACAGAATAGAAGGAGGGAATTAGTTAGAACTCCTCCCAGAAGTCTAAGTGTTGTGGGACTATAGCTATCATTCTACTTTTAGCACATTTCTGGTCAGTTCAGGTGCCAAATGTTCCTCTGTTTTTTATGCAGAGTTTGATTAGGCTTCTGCTCAACTTACAAGCACCTGTGCATAGTGCCTCTTGTTGCTACTCTTTTCCATGATATTTTTCAGTCTATCATGCATTATACTATGACCTCTTCTGTCAAAGGTCACCCACTAGGAGTCAGGATGCAGGAAAGTAATGGTCCTTATTTATGATTTAGGTGCTAGTTTGAGCATGTTTTCAGTCTGTGCTCCTCCTTGTGTGCATGTATTACTCTTTTCAAGTGGAACCTCACAAAGGTGACAAGAAAAAGCAGCAAGAAGGGTCACTAAGGAGCTGTTTTCTTTTTCACTAACATCACAGAGTGATCATCAAGCATGATTTTTATTCCTTTTGAATGACATCTGAGATTTGCCAATAGCTTTTAGGACTCTTGTGATCATGATAAAAAGGGCTAATGTGATTGTCTAATTGACTTCCTACCTGGTGAGACAGGATATCACCAAACAAGTTCAATGTTAAGTCTAGAATTCAGACAGAACTAACAATTAACATCTGGCTAATAGAAAAAGTACTAATCAGTGTTTAGGCAGAAAGTATATTTTTTTCTGGGTAAACAGCATTTGAATTTGTATGTGAACCATTTTGCTGGTAACTTCTGTAGTTGACCAAGAAAAACATGCTGCAGATCACTTGTTTGCTGTGGCACATGTGTCATAAGAGAAAACAGAAAATTGCCATGGAAAACTCTAAATATTATAGCCTATTAAGACTTGTAAAAGAAATTCAAGAAAGTTTCTCAATGAAGACTGCTAAGGACATAAGGATGTGAAAGGATAAACTAATTGGACAAAAAACTTGCTAAAAGATAGGAAAATAAGTAGGAATAAATGTTCATTTCTCACAGGGAAAAAGATTACTAAAATAAACCCAGAGACAACTATGCTGCAACCTGCTATATGCCGCATTTGTAAATGGTCTGGTAAAGGGGTTGAGCAATGAGATGACAGAGTTTGCTGACTCTTATGCAAGGTTGAGGATTGTCTGAAATACTGAAGAATGCCCATGCCTTTCTGAATGACCAGGTGAAAAAAAAAGGCAAACAGCATTCAGTTTAGATACATACATGGGGGATAGGTAGATCCCAGCTTTGCAAATATGATGATGCTCTGAGCTAACTAAGACTAAAGGATGAAATTTTTGTGGCTAGGTATATGGAAACTCCAGCTCAGGATTGAGTAGCAGTAAAAAAACCCAGAAAATAGGGAGGTAGGAACTCTTAGGAAAGGAAATCAAACCAAAACAGAAAAACTGGTAATGAGGTTGCAGAAGTCCAGGATTTGTTCTCATCTTCACCATGGTATGGGATCTAGCCCTGTTAATCCAACTAAAAGATATAATAAAGTTAGAAAAATGTACTAAGTAGAAAAAAAAAATCAGGGAAAAAAACCAAGAACACTTTCGTACAAATAGTCATTGAAGAGATCAAAGCTCTTTGGCCCACAAAAGAGATGGTGATGGTCCATACAATCATAAGTGACCATAGAGAAATGTAGGTGGAAAATTTTGCAGCACATCATGTTACTAGTGCACTTTAAAGAATAACTTAAAAGTATTTTTATGGAGATATTATTGTTTGCCTCAGAAACCAGTTGCCAAATAAGCTGAAAAGCAAGGAATGGCAAAAAGTGGACCTTGTGGCAAAGACCATGTTACTTGCTTTGAGCTAAAGTAACAGAAAATGGATTCAGTCTGTTCTGAAGACCATAAAATGGAGATGACTATGTCAGGACTCTCTGTCCATGATGGACATGATAAAGCCTCAGACTGGATAGATATTTGTCATGCATAAGACCTAGGATTTGATAAAGAATGAGGGGGGAAAAATTAAAACAACAACAAAACAATAAACCCCCCAAACAAAAAAAAACAAACAAGACCCCCCCCCCCCAAAAAAAAAACAAACAAAAACCCACAACCAAAAAAATGCACCAAAAAACCCTAAAACAAAAAACAAAAACAAACCCCCAAAAAACACGCAACAGAAATTCCCAGCTGAGTACCACCAGGAACTGACAAAAAAACCCCAAAAAAACAACAAAACCCCCCACAAACCAACAAACAAAAAACTCCCAAACCAAACAAAACACCTCCAAAACCTGGACTCCAATACAAAGAAGTATAAAGGCTGATGAAATCTTACTTGTCAGTAGCTGATAATTTGTAGCTATAGAATTGGTTTGATAAACCTTGCAATTGTTGACAATAAGGTTACACCTTAGGTGATTGTATATCATTCTATTTGTTCTTTGAAGTGTTAGGATAAGACAGAGATTTACCTTCACTGTAGAGATTTCCTGGCCCATCTGCTTTAAGAACCCACCACGAGTGGGCTGAAAGTCTTCCCTCCTTTAGGTGGTTAATGAGTGGCAGTGGTTTTAGAGGTAGTGCTTCTGCCTTTTTCCCACGCATGAATTGAGATTATCAAATGACACTTGAATTTAATGCCTTGAAAACAAATACAAAGTGGTGGTTATAGTCACAAAACATGAAGTTAGGGTTTATAATGCATTGCCAAAGGCTGTTGCAGATGCTAAATATTTACATAAATGGAAAAAGTTTCAATTAGTTGCAAGGACAAATTCATGGAAGAAAAACATATTCAAAGCCATTGCAAAGACACTGGCTTTGGCTCTGAGGCTTCCAGCATTATAGATTGTGGAGCACTAGAAGAATATTCTAGGAAGCTGTGATGATAATTGCTCTGACTTTTAACTATTTCACAGGCATTGCTATGTCACTGCTGGAGACAGGGCATAGGGCTAGATGGGACCTTAGTGTGATCCAAAATATCTGGTGTTTCACCAACTCACCTGATGGCAATGGGTTTGAGTGTTCATACCCAGGGCTAGACAGAGATGAGCGGAGGATCATGAATGACCTCCTGTCCATACTCTGCCCAAAAGCAAGAGGGAGGGGTGGGAGAGGGGGAAGGGGTTGACTACAGCAAAACCTCTTGAGCCTTGTAGTAGATGACATGCCCAATGCCTTTTAGGACCTCTGCTACTGTGCTGTGGCAGATAATACCAGTAGCTGTCATTGTTGAGGCTTCATATATAATAGTAAAAGGGGGTTGCATTTCCAATTTATATTACTGTCTTATATACCCTGTATAGATAGAAAATTGTGTTTATTGTCCTGGTGGGGCTGTGGGAAGACATGCAGCCTTTCATTCACAACTTACTTTACTGTTTGATGAATATACTTCTGTTCATTTTTTCTTCCCATAAACGTATCTGCACCATTAAGAACACTGTTAAAAAAAAAACAAAACACCAAACAAAAACCAAAAAAACCCCAACAAAAAGCTGCAGTTATTACTTTGATGAAGTGAGGACATGTACAGGAAGAGATAAGCAACTGACAGCCATGGAGGTCAAGGTCCTACAGAGCAGAGATAGAAAAGGTAAAAGTGCAACCTGCTACCCCAGGAATTATTCACTCAGTTCACTAAATCAAAGCCTAGAAATGCCACTGAGGACTTACTGAAGTTCCTTTTTTAAATAAAAAAGAATGAGTCTGGAAGCTGTTCCAATCTCCTTGGAACAGTCCTTGGCTTATTCTCTCCACTTGAATTGACTGTGCATCATGTATTACACTGTGCAGCCCTGGTCTGTCTTGGAATGAGTCCTGTCTTAAATCAGCATGAAGAGAGAGGAGAGTATTTGCTGAGATGACCGTCAGAGATGTCTAGAGAATTGCTTTATCTTTTATGTATAGTGTAACAATATGATAAAACAAAACAAAGGCTTACAAAACTGCCAGCGAGCAATTAAGTATCTGAAAAAAGGGCCAGCAGAAAGAACAATAATACATAGCTGTGCATTTCTCAGTGAATGAAAATCCCTAGAAGCATAAATATCTTTGGTTTATTATTGTAGGTATTCGCAGGCTATTTAACCAAATAGGAATGTGACCACTTTGTTCTGGGTGGATGAATATGGCACTTCACAGTGATTTTACAGAGAAAATCACCAAGGAGGGTGTACTTGGAGTGAGATTATATGTGTCATTGAGCCCTGGTTTAGCACCAGAGCTCACTTGGTACTAGTCTCTTTACCCAACTGCTTTCCATGCCCAGCTCTCAGTGAAGCAGAGTCTTTCCTACCTTGTCTCTCTTAATATCTTGGTGGTGAAGGAGAGAGACACATTCTGTTTCTTTGCTGTCCAAAGTGACACTGATGGTCAGTGAACAGCTTGTCCAGAGGAATAAAATTGATTGTCCTTGTGAGCCTGTGGTGGGAATAACTTCATGTTTTGAATGCTTTGAAGAATCCTACATACTGCCCTGCTTGTGGACATATCATACTGTAATTTCATGGCATCTAAATTTATTCTGTTGCAATTATTGCTAAAACCATCCAAATTTATTCTTATAGTTATTTGTCTGAATGTTGTTAACACATTCTGTTACACACAAGAATCAAGCACAGTTCATGCCTGATGCAACTAGCAGCAGCTGGAAGCAAAAAGTTTTAAAGTAAATTTAGGGTAAAAAGGGTTTCTTAAAATTAACAGATTTCATACACAAAATAGACTGCAAATTTTTTTTGCAGGATCCCTTATGAAGTTCCATAATTCTTAGTTAAGAAAACAGGAGACAAGTAGAAATAAACATCCAGCTAGATCTCACTCCCCATATGGAATCTGTTTGAGGAAAGGAAAGTTATTTCTGATTAAGCAGAATCTTCTGTCTTGATAAGACTGGAACATTTCTGCTCTGCTTTCACATTTAGTGTTACAAGAGAATCTTTCTGGATGCTCTCTGGATCACATATTCAAAGCTGTACTTTTGTATTATAACCTTGAGAGAAATTAGCAAAAGCTCAAGGGCAGTGAACCTCCCATTCCTCTCAGCATGGGTGAGACACATCCGGAGAGCTGTGTCCAGATTTTGGCTCTTCAGCACAACGAAAGCATGGATGTACCGGAGCAAGTCTATCAGAAGATCACTAAGAAAGTCATGAGGCTGGTGCATGGTATGGAAATTAAAACATGATGCTGAAAAAGCTGGAGATTTGAGTCCTAAGATGGGACAAGGGGAGATCTTGTTGCTGTCCACAGCTACCTAATGGGCTGCCTAGAAGATGGAGCTGAACTCTTCTCAGAGGTACAGAGCTACAGATACAGACGTGTTTAGGACAAGGGTCAGCAGACATGAATTAGAATATGTGAAATTCTGATTAGATGTAAGGAAATATGTTCAAAAGTGTTGCCCAGATTGTCAAATTTCAATTACTGAGGAACATCAGAGCACAACTGGATTTGTTTCTGAGAAACCTGATCAAACTGAATCCAGCTCCAAGCAAGAGGCTGGACTATGCAACCTAAAATTTCCTAATCTAAACTCTTCTATAATTCTATGCTCATTCTGTTTATACATGCCATGACCTCACAGACATGGTGTTTTTTCAGTTCTGAGCTTCCTGACAGAGGTCTGCCTGAGAACTAGAAGTTCATTTTGCTGGTCCTGCAGAGATAGTTGAAAAGTTTTAAAAATACTCATACTGAACAGTCACCCAACATCTCATTGCCCCAGAAAAAATATATATGTATATACAGAAGAATGTTACCATTGGAATACCAGTTCCTACTTTTTTACATATTTGTAAAGTGACAGAAATCCTTCTGGATTTCCCATTTACCAGGCATAATCTTGGTTTGTGGTGATTTCTATCCAATTTAATCTAGCTGAAACTCTTGGGACACTGCAGAGGACAAAAGGAAAATATTTATACAGGCTGTGTCTACAGGCAAAAGATACTGCAAAGATAAAAATATTCAGAAATTACCCAGTTTGGCAGGAGTTGTTCTGAGTGTTACAATAACACACTATGTTAAAGAAAATAACAGGACCAGAGATGGAATGACTCAGTAGCCTGGGTGTTAAGAAAGTACCCTAAGTGGTAGAAGTTAAAGACCTTGCATGAATGATGGAAAAAAATAGATCTGTGGGTTTTTAGAATATGGCAGCTGTTGTGGGTTTGCTCCCCCTTCCCATCCCCCCACTGGCCAAGTGGTCCCCAGAGAGTCCCAGGAAAAAAAACAGTTTAATCCCAGGGTCTGAGTTTTTATAGGGCCAAAGGGGAAGTGATGTCCCACCAATGAAAATTGAGGGTTTACAACAAGTAGGGAAAGGGTTAAACACAGGATTGGAAGGGGTTTCTCACAAAAACCTGTCCGGTTACTTTCTTGCATTTTAATGAGGGTGTTCCCAGTGTTATCTCAGGACAACACAGTGACAAAGACAGGGCAAACTCCATTTTACAACACAGTAAAGTCCTGTTCTCAAAGCATTATGGCTTCCCTTTTTCCATCTTCCTCAGAGACCCATCTCTTGCAGCCTTTATTCTATTTCTGATATTGTATGCTCATTGCCACATTAGAACATACTTTGTGTTGAAAATCAATTCTTACCTCGGTGGATCCCATTGTTTAAAGTCAGGTACCATTAGGTGGAGATAGTGAAAGAAGTGTTCCAGCAGTATTTCTGAATCCAGTGTTTCTGAACCTGTGTTGTAACCTGGGAAAAGTGTTCAAAAATTCTCTAGCCAAAGAATTGCACTTGGATTTTAGTGCTTGGAACAAGTATCATGTGCATTAGGGTTAAAACATCTCTATCCAAATTGTTTTTCTCCCTTGTTATTCTGTTTTTTCCCACTCAAATACATTTGATGGTTTTGTCCTTTGTTCTCTATGCTTATGGTGTGAAGGGACTGTGCTGTTTGGTCAAGAGCATATTTACTAAAAATACCCCTCTCCTTTTTGTGTTTTGAATCTTACTGATGTGGGTTTCAAGCACTGGAGATTTTGCCTGGTTCTGGGAAATGTAACTGCAAAGGCTGAAGATCCTGGTCAGAAAGCCTGGGCAGAGTAGCGAGATACTCTAAAGTATATGTAGGTAAATGGCTACATATCAAAGTATGAGTCCACGAGCACTGTAGACCCAGAGACATTTTGAACAGTGAGATGTGAGAGACTGCACATGTAGTGAGAAACTTAGATACCGTAACAAACTGAGCCATTGTGGAAAATATAAAAATAACATTTTTTGTATTAATGAGCAGAATCAGCAACATGACGATGACAACTTCCAAAGGCAGATTTTCTGGAGTAAGCAGAATTCAGTGGGGCTGGATGGCTTTTGGTGGGAATTCAGAGCAGTAACAAAACCCCCTCAAGTATTTGTTTCTGCAGAAAGGGGAGAAGAACATGCAGAGTCCTTAACAGCTAATCACAAACTAATCCTGTTAGATTAGGCTCTTAGAACAAAGGTAGAAAGCATGCTCATATTTGAGTTCTCTTTATATTTTCAGGTCTCTTTGAGTTCACAGGGTGACACTGATGTGAAAGATGGGGGTACTTCAAAACACGAGATTTAGGGGGAATAACGTAGGTGGCTACATATAGGAATCAGTACCATTATGGTTGTTCTGGGTTATCCAAAATGTCTGTATGCAGCTGATGAATATGACAACCTAGGGTGTCACATCTGGCACTTATGCACACTTGTTTAGACACTCAAATTGCTCAAAAGATGTCTCATTCAAGCCAGTCTTCATGGTTTCCTCTGTAGTCAGTGGAGAGAGGTGAGATGAATCATTCTGTGGAGGTGTCATTCTTTTTCTTACGATTACAGAGGTGAGGAAACAGCATAAAATTGACCCTGTTCCCATCTGTCTGCAATTAAGTGAGATTAATCCTGGTGTATTGGTATAAAATATGGTGGGCCTGGATAGATGTTCACTACTGCTGAACGAGGGAGTTCCTACTCCATCCTCTTATTTCCACCTTTCCTCTTAACTTCTGACTGTGTGACCCCACCACTGGCACTGTGCTGATTCTGGTGCACAATAGGTGTTTTGATTTAAGTCATTAATATAAAACCAAAATTGCTTTTGTGAGCTGAGCTGAGGATGTCTCTTGGGCACCAAAGGTGGTACAAGAGATAGAGGGGAGGAGGACAAAGCAACAGAAAGCAAGAAAAGGGAAAAGGCTGACTCATGGAGAGTGGTTGTGAAATCCCTCCACTTTCCGTGGAAGGGCTTAATTAAATTAGCTTGACTGCCATGGATCATAATCAAAGTGACTAAGGCCAAAAAAATTGCATACTGAAGGTTTGCTAAAGGTAAGTTGGCCATCTTTACCAGTGCCAGTGTCAAGGGGGACTATATGATATGTGCTGTGACTTAGATTTTGAAAAATGAACGAAATACTTTAAGCTTTTCCTGGATATCTCAGTCTTTATTGGATATCTCTGTCTGAGCATAAGCTTAGGCTGACCTTAAGGGACCTAGTGAAGTCTCACCACTTGATGCTATAGCTACAGTCATATGTAGCAATAAATTACAGGAAATAAGGATACTTTATCACTAATGGGATCTATTCTGGGCAAGTCATTCTTCAAATACTGTGGGTTTTTTCCCTTTCTACAGGTCAGTGAATATGTCCAAACACATTGTAGTGCAACATTTAATTAAGAATAAAAGAGATTTGTCAGAAAGGAAATTGCTGTGCAGGTCACTCTTGACATTGTTCTCAAACAATCAAACACTGAAAACAAGACTCTGAAGGCCCACCAAGCAGCCAAGGAACACCTAGAGTGCATGTTATAGAAATATGTGTTGAACAGTAGATATCCACTCTATTTTTCATATCGCAGAATCATCTGATCAATAACATAAATTTGTTGAAGAGAACAAAGAAAGGGAGAGATACAGAAAGTGTGCATGACTGAAGTTTTTCAAATATCACTTTAATTATATCTATGCTGTGATGTAGGCTTCTTTCTGTAGCTCTGTAAAAGTCAATTTTTGCATATTTCCCTCTTCCACATGTACCACTAATGGAAAGATCAAAGAATGACTTATTATATATGACTTATTTATGCTACTGTCCATATGTATAAATCTATCTGCCAATGGAAGAAGTGTGGGGAAGGTATGTCACCTAGAAATGCTGGTAAATAATAATTGTTGCTGACCAGAAGAAGAAAACTGCTACTACATTTAACATTGCTGTAACTCTTTCCATCTTTGAAATACTTTCCAAATGTTAATTAGCTATCGTAAATCATCAAATATTTCCTGTAAAAAATGTTTTTTCAACATCCGGTTGGATTTTTTTCTCCTGGAAGCAGATAGGTGTAACAAAAATAGATGAAACTGGCATGGGGAAAAAAAAATTAGAGGAGAAAAGCTGTATGGGTAAAGCTAGAAAGAATTCATTAAAAAGTCTCAGTTGGTGTCTTGGCTTGCAGTAATTGCAACTACTATTCTCATATGCATGCCCTTACTCTAGAATAAAGAAGAGACTAGCTCAGCCATGACTACGTGGTCTGTGACATAGACCAAAGTAATTACTTAATCTGTCATGAGGACAAACTGAAGAGCATGTCCAGTAACATGGTCTGTCCATGCAGCCCACACCTAGATAAGAAACATGCACAACTCATGGCGATACCACCTCATGAAGAGCAGTGTTGAGTGCATAATGTACAATGGAGTGTGTTGCAGGGAACCCCAAAGTAGCTCAGAGCAACCCTGCAATGTCTGGTAGACTGGTAGACTTAGTGACTGCCTTAGCTTCCTCCTGCAATTCCTGAACAGAGATGCTACTCACATGTTTCAAGGCGACACATTCACAGTGAGTGCTGCTGATAATAGTGTTCCACAGCAACACATGTGCTCTAAGTACCCACAGGCATGTGCAGTACCTTCAGGAGGTGCTGGTCTCAGGGTATCACCATCCTCTCCTTCTCCTCCTGGGATTGTGCTGGGGATTCTGGTCTGGCTAGCCACACATCTTGGCCAGATGTAGAAAATGCCCCAAATCCCCACTGATGACATACTAGATTTGTGTGGTGGGCTGACCCTGGCTTGGCACCAGATGCCCACCAAAGCCGCTCTATCACTCCCCTCCTCAGCTGGACAGAGGAGAAAAAGCATAACTAAAAGCTTGTGGGTCGAGATAAGGACAGGGAAAGATTGTCTCACCAATTACTGTCACAGTCAAAACAGACTCAAACTGGGGAAATTATTATATTACCAATCAGATCAGTAAAGTAATGAGAAATAAAAACTAAATCTTAAAAAACATCTTCCCCACACACTTTCCTTCTTCCTGGGCTCAATCTCACTGCCCATTTTCTCTACCTCCTTCTACCCAGTGTCACAGGGAGACAGGGAATGGGGTCGATGGTCAGTTCAACACACGTTGTCTCTGTTGCTCCTTCCACCTCAGGGGGGAGGACTCCTCACACTCTTCCCCTGCTCTAGCATAGGTTCCTTCCCACATGAGACTGTCTTCAATGAACTTCTTCATTGTGAGTCCTTCCCATGGGTTGTGATTCTTCATGAACTACTCCAGAGTAGGTCTCTTCAACAGAGTACAGTCCTTCAAAAACAGTATTCTCCAGTGTGGGTCCCTGACAGGAAACCTCCTTCAGCATGGGCTCCTCTCTCCTCAGGGCCACAGGTCATGCCAGAAGCCTCCTGTAGTACAGGCTTTGCATAGGGTCACAGCCTCCTTCAGGCACGCACCTGCTCGGGCGTGGGATCCTGCAGGGGCTGCGGGTGCATCTCTGCTCCCCCATGGCCCTGCATGGGCTGCAGGGGCACAGCTGCCCCGCCATGGGCTGCCCCAGGGGCTGCAGGGGAACCTGTGTCTGGAGCACCTCCTGCACAGACCTGGGGGTCTGCAAAGGTGTTTCTATAATGTGGCTTAAGGTAATACCTGTCTATTACTTGGCTTAGGAAGTTATGCTCAATGCACTCCAGGAGTCCCCTGGATTGCTTATAGCTTGCTTAGTTTCTTTTCCAGCAGGTATTGGGGTGGCTGAAGTTCCCCAGCAGGACTAGAGCCTGCAAGCATGATATCTGTCCTAGCTGGAACAAGAAGGCTTCACTGGTAAGCCAATCTTCATCAGATGGCCTGTAGTAGACACCAAACACAATGTTCTCTTTATTGCTTTCTTACCCACAAGCTTTCACCTGCTCAGGGTTATTTTTTCTCAGTTTAACAATCTATCCATTTCTTGATACAGAGGGCAACTCTTCCACCTCTTTGTTCTCTTCCATCCCTCTGAATAGCATGTAGGCATAAATAGCTACACCCCAGTCATGAATTCATCTACCAATTTTCAATAATGGTAAGTAGGTCATATATTTCTAGCAGTATGGTGGCTTCTGACTCCTCCTGTTTGTTGCCCATAGGTGTAGAGGTGTTCCTAGAGGAATACTATTGAAGTGTTATGAGGTATTTCACTGGAGTTTCTCTCTTGGCTCCTATTACCTCAGGAGACCCTGGTTCATCTCCATGACTTCAAGTGTGCTGCAGTGTAGCCAGAACATCTCAGATCAACAGGCATATACAGATGAACATGATGGATGTGTAAATCTCTGCTTCATCAGTGCAAACTCCTTCAGCTTAAAATAACTGCAGGTTAAAGTGTGCTTAATCTCATACTCGGCATGCTTTGTGTTGAAATATGTGCATACACTCTTGCTTCGATATCTCTGCTATCAAGGATAGATAGGCTGAGGGGTGAGAAGAAGTTATTAAATTATTTAACTACCAAATTAAATTCATTGTTGATCATCTTGGACTTTGGTCCTCAAAACACTGACACATGCAGTTATTTGCAACCTGTATATCAAATTTGGGCATAGGCTCAGCTATTAGGTATGTTTCCTTAGTGTGAAGCAGGGGCCCTTTGTGCTGGGCTCTGCTTGCATGTTTATGTGGCAAGAGTCATTCTTTGCCTGGAAGACAAATAAGGGCTGACAGATAAATCGGTGATGGTGATAAATAGAAAAAGAAGAGAATTACCTTCTCCATGGTGATACAACAAAACTAGAGCCAGTCTGCAGCAGTCCATGTTGCCTCAGAAGTTCTTATGCTCCTGTACTCTGCTCTGTTTCAGTGTTATCTTCTGTCTTAAATAATTTTCAACACCATGTGAAGTAGTAGGCAATAAAGTAATTTGGTTGTTGAGGGCTTATTAAATTCCTAGGATTTTGCAAAAGCCCTATTAACAGAAGGCAAGACATACTTATCGATGGATTTAGGATTGCTGTTCACAAGTTAGACACTATAAAAAGATCATGTTGTTTGTGGAATAAGGTTTACTGTGATTGGATTGAAATGCAGCTGCATACTTGCTTCTGAAAAAATAAACTGGAGATGACAGTTTGAGTTAAATCTTTCAAAAAAAAATATTATCATAATCCATGGGTGGGCATATTGGAAAGATATACATTTATCTTTGACACTGCTTCCATGCTAAAAAAAGAGCTGAGAATAATCTGCACATCCCAAACAGAGTAAATGTTAATATAATCAAGAAACTTGACAGTATTCACCAAAAAAACTTGCCTTTATGTTCAGGGAACTGCAGACTGGCAGAAAAGCACAGCATTAGCAAAGCTTTCCTGTGACTCTTGAAGGAAGCTGTTTGGGTGCCCCAGGTCTGCCAGAGTACTCCTGAGTCTGTAATGGACTCTGCTATGGTGTTTGGTCAATGCTTTTCAATGAAAGTGTGAAAATGTCCTTTTCTCCCACTGTGTGATAACTGTTTTCAAAATGTGAGAGTCTCCTTTGAACCTGGGAATCCTAAGGGTTTGCTTAAGTCCCCAGACTTTTTTCCCCTCAGCAAGAAAAAAGTGCCCCTTGGTGCCCTTTTGCTACCAAACGATCACTTTGACAAGGGTTCAATCTGGAGCAGTTCATTCAAAAATATTAAAGGGTCATAAAACATCATTAGTTATATCATTACTGATGACCTGAGGGTTGAAGTTTTGGTTTCAAATCCATCAATTTTTAGCTAATAATAATCATTAGCAAGTAAAGATAAATGAGGGATGTTATATGCTGCATCTGTACTTCATCTATTATATTCAGGCAGTACATTTTCTGTTGCAGATGTGAAACTACCAAAATGAGGTGGATGACAGGACACAAAACTGGTTTTCAGTCTCCAAGAGACAGTTTCTGGCTAGAAACTCATTGACGGTAACTGCTGAGAGAAAAAAATTATGAGCTACCGGACAGCAAATGACATAAAATCTCGGCAGCAAAACTGATCAGTCAGAATTTACAAGTGTGATCTCTTTTCACAGCCTTGCCAACAAAAGAACCTTTGGGATCCAAAGTGACATTGGAAGTTAATAGCCTACTTCTTGCTACAACAAATAAAATTAAATCCTTGTTTTGATGAATCATTTTCAGCATTGTTAATTAGAAGACCTGACTCTAACAGAGATACAGGAGACTCTTTGCTGCTTCCTGCTGACTTTTGGGGACTGATTCAAATCCTACTGGAGGCAGTGGGTAGACTCAATAGCGTTTTGAATTAGGTCGTTAAAATTAGTATCTATAAGCAAGTCACTTTATCTCTCTGAGTGTCTTTGTTTATGTGTTCACATGGGGACAGCTAATAATTACTTACATTGGGATGTTTAGAGTGTTTTGCTATGTGACTATAGACAATATTATAGAAGAAGAAATTAGTCATTTAAATGTGCATAATCTATTATTTATTCCGAACTATATGCAATAAATATCATAGTTTATGATGGAATTTATATCTACTTCTATAGTAATTGGCAGTTAGCTATAAAGGGAACACAAAGAAATGCAAATAAAACAAATTAACGTATATGAAGTAAACGACTTATGAGAACGTCTAAAATCACATAAAAACTTAATGAAACATAAAAAATAATTATGATACAAGAACAAATGGCACTAAACTATGCTAAACCTGTGGTGTTAGTAATTCTTAGACTTGTAGTTGAGTGGTGGTAAGTAAATACAAAATACACAGCAAATCATATTGTGCAATTTAATGAACACCAAGGCTTAAGAAAGAGGATCAGTTATAATGGAAATTAATGCAGGGAGGATTCTATCTTGGATTAATTCAGTCAGCTTCTTTCAGGCACTTCCAGAAAGGATTCTGAGTTGCTTATACTGTTATAATTTACTTTGTATGTAGCAGTCTTTTTTCTAATATTTTATTTTATTATTTTGTGTTAATTATCTCACCATTAAATCCATTTGATTGTTTCCTTCCAATGGAAGTCTGATACCCATATTTGTAGATAAGTCTTTAATTTCAGAAATACTAGTCTTAGAATAGAATAGAATCAATAATCTTAGGACAGTTCATGCCCTTGATCTGCCTGGATTCCATCCTGGGCTGAGACTCAGACTAGTGACACTTCTCCTTTTTATCATCCCAGGTTTTATACAGGGGGAAACATCAACCTGGTGTCACACACCAGATGTTTTCTAATCTGATTATGAAAAAACCTCAACCCCAGCATATGGGAGTGAAGTCCCAGTAGCCTATGTGTAGAAAGCATCAACTACAGAGCAAGCAAGTAAGGAATCCTGTCTTGCTGAAATGTACAGTAAAACTTCTGTTTGCTTTACTAGGAGTGATACCTTTCACAGGCATGCAGTGTGCTTGTTACAAAAGCCAAGGAAGCTTTAAATCTTCCCTCTGTAGAAGACTTCTCCCCAGGCTCTATGGGGCAGCTGCAGAAAGGGTGATGAGGGACCTGCAGAAGTGACTGCAGCCCTAAACAAAGGAAATTTATGAGACAAAAACATGGTTTATATTATTTTTGTACAAATGCTTTTCAGGATGACTCTGGTGATTGAAAAAGCCAGGAAAAAAGAGTGTTTTCTCTCATCAGGAATGATTCTAAGGTCACAACTGTGGCAGGGAGAACAAATTTCTTTTTTATTTCTCTTGAGAGAAGCAAGTATAATTTTTGTTGATGAAACAGAAGTGCTAGTAAGAAGCATCATTTAGCATAAGGTATTTGGGTGAGATCTCTGTTGGTACCAAAACTCTATTTTTATTGGCACAGAATAGCAAACCTTAAATTGCCACTTAGAAACTTAAAAACATATGAAGATATAAACCTAGCAAATACTTGAAAATGGAATGCAAAACAAACTAATCCATCTCTTAATCATCAGCTAGTGTAACAACCATTCAAGATGGAAAAAAACAACCAGATCCCTAATTATGTGTAGTCTGAGCTTCTATGTGAATAGGTTTGTGTGGGCCAAGAGTGTGGGCCTGAAAATTACCTGAAAAATTGTGTTTTCACTATTATTAATGAGGTCAAAATGTTCTTTTATTTAGGAAAAAAAAAAAACCAGGAAAAAAACTGCTTAAAATCTAAACGTTATAAAAGTGAAGTGTGGCAAATCCAGAAGTTAATATAAAATCCACATGTCAATCTGTCTGTGGGAAGTATCTTTGAAAGCCAAAGGCAACTCAATAAAAAAGGTAGCAGAAGAAGCATTTCAATTAGGTGAGAAGAGAGCAGGCCTTGACAGTTCATTACTGAACTGGTTCTTCCAAATACTGCCTTTTCTTTTTTATTTTGTCCCAGTTAGTTCATTAATGCTGGTCTCCAATTAGGAACAATATTTCTAAAGACAGCTTTAGTTAGTAACCTTTGCTTTTTTCCTTTTTTTTTTAATCTCCCCCCCTCCCCCATTTCATAAGTACAGCTGTAGAATTGTAGTGTAACTTCTGAAATATGAGGGCTGAATTGCCATTAGTGACAGTACATTAAATCACTGAGCCCCAGAGTACAATGATGCTAAATGACAAAGTCACAATAAAAGGAAGAAAGAGATAGAGAGAAAATCACAGCAGAGCTGACCAGTCCTTGGTCTTGTCAAATGTACTTGTCTCTCTTGCAGCTCTCTTGCCTTTAGACATCACATAAACTCTGGGAAGATACGATATCAATCTCAGGCTTTGATGAGGTCCGTGGCAGGAAGGATCTCTGCTTTCTGTGCCTACAGCAGTAATTTCAAGTGTGTTTGCTGTGCAGGCTGGAGAGATGTCACTGCCACAGCCAAAACACAAAATCTGGGCACAGGAAGGAGCAACCTTATATGTTAGTCATCATAATGAGACCTCTGCTCATGGTGTAGGGTGGTTGGAACTAGGTCCCTTCCAACCCAAGCCATTTTATGATTCTATGATTTATGCTGGATATCTAGCTCCCAATAACTTCCTACATGCTTCAAGTCCCTTCAGTGGATTTGTTTTACACTGTTACAGTTTCCCACTTAGTTGTTTAAATATGAGAATAGAGCTAGGACAGGCACCAGATAAAAAAGATCAGACAGCTTTCCATTCCTCTGTGCACTGGAGAACTGCTTCCTGTTTTAAAGTTGCTGCTTTCTGTTTTCTTTCTAATCTTAAATGGTGAAGTTCATGAGGTAAAAAACAATGCTGAAAAGATTAAAAGAAATTTCACTGACTGAAAAAATTAAAAATGTAGCATCTAATTCTTTGTTAATGAATCACCCTCTTCATAATCTCAGCCAAAGTCTGCTGGCAGTCTTGAAAAATAGTCTGGTAAATAAAGGTTCTAAAGGTTCTAATTCTTGATGGGCATATGTATTTTGTCAAAGCAGGAATAAAGTACTCAGCATAACATAGGAAACCTATCTACTCCCTAATCATGACAGTTTATTCCACTTTAACAGATACATCTATATCAAGGTGCATAGGAACTAAAAATTGAGCTTGGAAACTTAGTATTTCATAGGTATATTATGCTAAATGGCTAACACCTTATTGATTCAAGCAGTTATTAATAAGAAAAGCCTGAGTATATAATCCCACCTGATCCTTAGGTCCTTGGAAATGACAGTTAAAGCTGGCAGCTGGCTTAGTGAAAGAATGGTGGGATGAAAAAAGCAAATGAATATCATGTTGCATTATTCATATAATTCCACTAAGAGAGACACAGGACTTCCATTAACTGTTGTTGCTCCAGAACAGGACTCAGGATAAAAGTACTGCTGAAAATACTAGCATGAGGCTGTGCAAACATACCACCAGGGTTTCTTTGTTGTTTTGTTTCTAAATTTCGTTTAGTATTTGTGACACATGACAAAACATCAAGGTTTTAGCATAATTTCTGTCTTACTGAGACATGTAGAGCTCTTTCTGACCTTCCTCATGAGTTGTACAGACATATTTAGATATTGTATTTTGTCATAAAATGCTGTACAATAACAAAGAAAGAGGAACCGGTGTGGGAAGGGCATATGTTGCAAATCACCACCGTAAGTAAAATGCTGCTTGTGTAAATGGCTTAGCAACACAGTATTCCTGATGTCCAGCCTTATCCAGGCTTTTTAAAACACCATTATAATAGCACTGTTATTATAACAGTGTCTAGACAACACAGACAGGAGTAAGGAACTCTGTCATATTAGCTAGTTACAGTTTAGTTAAATGAAGGAAGGAAGCAGGAGAAGAAACATGAATATTTGAAATTACTTGCCTACCTTCACTGAGTAAACTATCAAAGAAACTGGACTGGGCCTTACCTAACCTTTTATTTCACTGTCTCATGCCTTTGGGATGGATTCAACTCATTTTGCTTCAATCTGTACAAATTTAACGTTAAATGCAAGCTAGACGTCTAAATCTAGCCATAGTCTATACGGCAGAGTCATATTTGAAGAGCTGCTCATTTGTTCCTGGGACAGCAAATATGATAAGGAGAGATGAACTATTCTCTGACAATACCTCTCTTTTCCCTTTGACTACAGAAGGAAAGTAAAGGATTGATTTCAACTAGATGCCTAACATTTAATGAAGATAATTCAGATGAATTCCAACTTATTTTATTGGCTCACAGCACAAATTTCAATATCCTAGATGCACAGCACTGGGATCTTCAGAGACATATTAGTCAAAAATCCTAGATACACTCAAAGACACCTTCATTTAAACTTTTTTACCTTCATGTGAATGGCAAAGTAGTAGATTTGAATTAAAATGTAGCTTGATTCTGTTCTTTGAAAACTTTGTCTTCACCTAATATATTATTTTTCTCAGTTTTTAGTTTCAAAGGACTTTTAGTTATTCACACTGCAGTTTTCCAGTACAAATTTGCACCAGCTAAAGGTTCATGGCATAGCATTGCCATCTCTTTCTCTTCTGCAATTATAGGACATGAATACAAAATTAAGTAATTTATACCATGGTGGGTGAACGAGAAATCTTTGTTGAAAACAAATCCCTGTTCATTTCTGCAGCAGGCGTGTGAAACATGGGTCCTGACAGGTGGGGAATGTTGTTTAACTCAGGGCTCTACCCAAGTGACATACCACTGCATATTTTTCAGGCTGCCTTATTTTACTGTGCCAAGGAAAATAGCTTTCTCTTGTTCTGATAATGTGCATTTTGTGTTCTATGAATAATATATGCTCCCTGTGTAACTCTTCACTTCAGCTTTTGAAGGCATAGGGTGCTCCAGTTTCCTGTTTCATACCATAACATGGGCCAGCAATGATGAGAGTTCCTGAAGTTGCTCATTTACCCAATGAAATAACTTAAACTAATAGAGACACCTTTGCAGACTTCTGAGATGTAATTTTCTGAGGATTAACACAGAGTCCAAGCCTGATGTAAAAGACAGTCTCATGCTGCAAAGCTCTTTCTCAAATTCATTAATTTCACACAAACACCAGATACAAGTCATAGTTTCACTGATATATTTTTATACTAATTGCAAATACGAGTCAATTTATGTCAATGAAGTAATGGTTAGTCAACAGTCAGTGGGATCTCAGAATAACATATGCCATTAAAAAGATACATCATCATCACATTTGGGATTTTTCTTTTTGATCCAGAGGGAAGCTAGTTGAAAGCTATCTGGAAAGGTATGTGTTGGTAACATTCCTCACATAACTGTGTAATTAATTACCACTGCATCTGGTCATTTCTGCAAACAGACAATCAGGACTGGATGTAGGCACTAGATGCGCAGTTTGTCACTGAGTCTTCAGGAACTGACCCTGGGGATTTTGAAAGCCTTAGGAGAGGTGTTTATCTTTTATTAGGGTTTTTACAAAAAATATAATTTTGAATACAGAGAATTAGCAAGAGAATAGTTCTCTGCTTTCTGAATATTTTTTGTGCCACTGCAGTAGCAAAGTGACATCCAGTTGTGGCTGATGCTTCTATAGAGAAACATAGCAACAGGAACAGAACTTGGGTCAAAGCTTCCAAGAAGCTTCTCACTCCACACAAAACCAGTACAGAAACAGCAATTAATGAGGTTACTGTCTTCCTCTTTATTGTGCACCATCATTTCTGATCAAAAAAGCCTATTTTTTTCCTACTTGGTATGCTTTTTACTGCTTATATAGTTTCCCAAGGCTAGAAAATAACACCAAGTAGAAGAAGCAACCGGTGTAGCACTTAGAAAAAGCCTTCCATCTAGAAAAACAATTTCTTTTTACTTCAGATCCCTGGTATGAGTAATGTGAAAATACAGAAATTGGTAGGACAGACATGAGAAATGAGTGGGCAACAAAGGCACTTTTGCTGCTAGACAAGGAAAATAATATACAAAGACAGAGATGAAAGAAGAAAAAGTTGGAATTTAAAAGAAGATGCCAGGAATGTATTATTGCAGTCCACCTGAAAATGACAGGGAAATACAGAACAGAAATGGTGCTTAACATTAATCAGAAGCTGAAGTGTACAGGAATGGTTTAAGGGAACAGCTGAAAGAGGACTTGGAGGTATGGAGTGGGTTTGAGGGAAGAAAGGTTTCCCCAAAACCATAGCTGGGAATCAAATTCTGGTGTGTGGAGCCTTCCAGAATGTGGAGTGGATGAAGTAGAACAGTGCAAGCAAGACGGATGGATACGATGCCAAGTGGAGTGGATCATATAAAATATCACTGGATTAAGCCACATAGGTCAGGGTAAGACTGAGTTAAGCAAAGTAAGCATATTATTAAATCCACTTATATGCACTTTTAAATTAATATTTATCCCTTACTAAGGTAGACTTACTAAAATGATAATAACAATTTTGGCTTGTCCTGTCTGAAACTCTTTAGTTGAGCCTGTGGAACAGGAAATAAATGCCCAGTGTAAAAGACAGGCTCAGGGATGAGGTAAAACTTGGGCAGTCTTGAGATGGAGGAGTTCCAAACCGATAACCTGTGAGAAATGAACTAAGTGGCTCCTTATCTTTAGTTGTATTGTTCTTACAACGCAGACATCTCTTTGCTGTTTTAATTGCTTGGACTGTAAATGATCATGTTTAAGCTTTCTGCATGCAATACAATAAAGAACATTTTCAGCCATAACATGGAACTAAACATTCAGTCTGGTTCACTCCTGAGGTTAGTACATCTTGACTAGACCCTGCAATCTTTGATAAAACTTCAACTTTCATCTGAAAAGAAAAATGAAGAAAGGAAGTTTCTGAAAAGCTGCTCTGACTAGAGGAGAAGCTTGCTTTGCTGAAATGTCTAACACAGTATCAGAAGTGGGAGGAAAGAACATAAGAAATATTTTTTATGTTGCCTTAAGCAATAAAAACCTGTTTCTTTTAAGAAACCATGGTGGTTTTTTCTGCATACAGAGGTTAACCCCAATTTTGGTCTCACTATTTCTTTAGGTCTCAGTCTAACAAAGCCTTTAGGCCAGTTGTGAAGCAATGTGAAAAAAAAATCCCACCAGAAGCTATGACTAGGAACTCATCCAATGAAGAAATTGCTCAGAGGCTTTGCTGAATCTTTGCAGAAAATTGATTCGTTGCTAAGGTGATGTTCATATCAGTCAGTAAAATGGGTGAGGGACTAATTTCTTGGCTTGCTGAGGATTTGCATGGCACAGCTTGCACCTCTTATTTGTGACTGAATCTGTTTCTCCCCAAAAACTAGTGGGCGCAGCCCCAGGACTGCTCTCTTCTGGCTCTCGGCTCACTGGGTGAGAATGTGGATGCTGGCATGGGCCAGAACTCTGTTAGGGCTATGCTGATGACTCCTGACTGCACCCATGTACTGTTTTGTTCAATGCTCTCATTATCCCCTTCTAGATTCTTCACAGACCACTTAGTGTAAAACCCTGAAACACTACGGGTTATTTTGTGTGCTTTTAGTCTTTGCTAGTTTAGGACTCCCTCATTGTGGATGAGGACTGGATAGTTGAGACAGGACTGCCCTGTAAATCCATCATATTGCAGATACTGTGCTAATAGGTATGGCAGGCACATATAAGATGCACAGATAACGCAACTGCATCTACAGAATCACAAGAGGTGATGCAACTCTATACAACACTAGGGTAATTAGATTTGATCTCTGTCACTGTAAGGAGACGAGATCAAAATTGGAACAGTCTTTAAAAACCCCGAATAAACAAACCCTTCAAGTCATGGGGAAGATGTCTCAATAATAAAACTACTGGTAGGTAAAATGCTGTGATATAAGGAGTTAAATGGAAGAGGAGCACTGTGTGGCTCAACAGGATATATATGCAGCCTTATAATAAAGAGAAAGTATGCTGTAAGCAGGAGCAACGTGTAATGACACAGACCCACTACATTTCAAAGCCGCTTTTACTGCATCCTGCCCATTTATCTAATTCCTTCTCTTCAGCAGGCTTGCTGGGAATTATTTATTTTTTAAGGAGAGAAAAGAAATTACAAACTGAAAAGAAAGCATCTGACTGTCTCCAGTGTTATGAGTTTAATGTTTTACTCACCCTACTTGGTGTAAACAAACTACAGTACATATTTTAGGAAATAATACACTGATGTCTGTATTGGTTAAATAACATAAGAGAAAATTAAAGTAGGTAGTTTTCTACTGGAGAGGAGAGATCGTACTGATGAACTTGATTCAATAATAGAATGATTAAATGTCACTTAAACTAAAATCAAACTGGATCTTAAAAGAAATGACAAATACAGTAAATTAAAGTATTTTAAAATTAAAATACTAGACCCTGATTGAGGAGGACTCTTTTATATTTTATATAGGAGGTGTTATTCTGTATGCATTTATTTCCTTCAGAGAAATGGAATATGCAAGAATAAAAGGATATTAAAAAACCAATAAAAATGCATGTCATATTATTGACTTCAATAAGAGAGGGACTGAATCAACATTCTGTGTCCTGGTGCAGTTACTCAGTTTGGGGTTAATATCATGTAGCTTTGGGAAGGGCTTTAGCTGTTTAAACACAGGTTTTGGAAGATAAGGATCAACAAAACAACCACATGGGACTGTCAGCTACAGTAACTTATCCTAGGCAAGTTGCACACCTTTCTGGAATGGCAGCTGGAAGCCAGGTGAGCTACCCTGCCACATACCAAATGTTGCTAGAAGCCTACTTTTAGTCAACTAAATTCCATGAGAGGTGTCTACAATGTAGGGGCGGCTTCTGCTCCAGATTCAGACACCTACATTTACATTTCTGTATGAGGGTGTGTACAGGCGTGTTGGTAGCTAGGACTAGTAGCTGTGAGTACTACTAATAGCAGCAGTACTCACAGTTAGCTGCAGCTACTGTCCTTGCTGCCAAAACTATCTTGTGTTTGTACTTCAACACAAGTTTTCTGAGGAGAAATCAAACTTAGGACTACGGTTCATAGAAGACCAACAAAACAAGCATTTTTCCAGTCAGTGACCAGCAGTGAAAGTTACACTTTTTAATTGTCACTGTCTCATCAATTATTTTTAGGACCTTCCTTGTTCAGTAAGCACCAAGAAAATCAGCTGGCCTGATCCAGAAAAACGATAACTTGTTTTGATGGTAGGATCCATTGATGCAGTGCCAGATGAGCTAGGTGCAAAGAAGACACTGCTGTTAACATAGATGTCGAGATGAGATTCTGTTGGCTGAACATGGCTGTGTAATATCTTAGATGCTGTGATCCCATCTAGCGGCCCATATAGCCTCTAAAGGCCACAGTGAAGCTTGGACTGAACCTTGAGGTGCCAGCCTGTGATAGACCTGTAAATTCTACGGCCACACCTTTGGACTGGGGAGTAAAGTTTACCTTCACTCTGGTAAAGGCTAAGCTGCCACTGAAGGCAGCTGTGTGTGATTGTCAGCAATTCTATGTCGTTAGGAGAAAAAAATAGCAGCTATCACCCTGGATGAATTTCCAGGTGGTTGTTTAAATTTCAGCTATCTACAACAAGGTTTATATGTGAGTAAAAGACAAAAATGCATGCAGAAGTCAGAAAATTCCAGTGAAAAGTTACTTACCTAAGCCAGTTATTCTTTTAAGTCTGAGTATACAAGGATGTTATTTGGATGGCTGCTAAAAGAGGGCTGACATTTTAAAAAATGTTTGCATGCTGAATTCCCACTGTTTTCACTGAGAATTAGCCATTTAATCCCTTCAAAGCCTGGCTCCTTGTCTCAGGGTTTCAAGTACAGCCCCTACATGTTCTCATTTCCATGCTCACGACTCCAATTGTGCGCCACTATGGCTGTAAAGCAGTAGCCAAACCATACTATCTGTCTCTGAAGGACACCAGTGCAGGAAGGGAGGCAAATGTTTTACCTCCTAGTGGGATATATATGTATTGTCTGCATGTGCAGAAACAAATGGGCACCAGGGACATGGGGGTGGTTGTGCTTGCAGGAAGGGCAAGCTTGGGAGTTCAGACAGCCAGGTGGGCAGAGTTGTCTCTGCTGATGGGGGTGGAACAACCAGTGTGGAGCTTCTTGTCTCCATCAGGTGCAGCCCTCACCATGAGCAGATATAACCTTTTCCTTGTGAGAGCAAGGATGGTGCTGCATGACTTCAGGCAGCAGTCTGCTTTAGCCATATTTGCAGAGGGATTTTAATGCCTAAGGATGTCTGGAGTTTACAAAAGAATTATTGATTTAGGCAAATTTTTTTGCTAAGAATATGCTTTACTGGAGTATATGTTTCCCTGCACCTGCATGTGCCTAAATTACAGACCTGGTTTCAACAGAGAACTTCAGATCATATTTGCTATTTTGCTGTGAAGCAAAATCATAATATGAAATATGGCCTCTCTCATGGAACAAAGTTTCCAGCATAATTAAGTTCAATTAGTTGCAAGTTTAATTTTTTTACAGAATTTTAATGTAGGAAGGTAAACATGCTGTACAATATTAATTATAATATAAATATATGCAAGAATGAGATTATCTTCAGTGCAGTATGAAAGTTGAAACAACATGTGAATTACTTTCACTATAACAAAGCAAACTTTTAAGGACAATAGAAACATTTTTTGTTTTTTCTCCAGAAAAATATAATCAAATTCTGTGTATTTCCACAGAATGTATCAATACAGAGGTAATCACATTTGCTAATGGAAAATCCATTCTGCTGGAATAACTTGATCAGTCCCAGTGAGGACATTCAGTCTGGCCCCATAAATGCTTCCTTTCCCTCTCCTAACAGCTCCTTCATACCTGTATTGTGGACACAGTACATTCTTTGTAATTTTAAAATCTTTTTCAGTCCTTTTGTTATTCCCTCTTGGTACATTATGTAAAGGATATATCTTTCTGTGCTCATGGTTTATGAAAACTCAATTAAAATTAGCTGAGCTGGAAGAAAAAGAAAGAATTTGTCCTACATTTGGCAATATTCCCCTTCTCTTTGTCTTAGAAGGAGTTGGAAAATGGATCCCCTGTTTATTTTTCAATCATGCACACATATCTCTGTAAAAGAGATGATTGCTCACCGCTGTTACTGGTTAATGTCACAGTGCCCTGCTCCTACTGTTCAGCAATAGGAAGAGCTTTCTAACAAACCTGACTTTGCCAGAAACCATGCTGGTTTTAGATAGTCCATGAGCATTGTTTAATAATTAATTAATGTGATTTGCTGCCTTCAAAATATATTGTTTTATTTTCTGGACTTACCTTCTTCAAAGACTGTGGTGTGATTAACGTCATCATTAAGACTCTGTGACACATGCATGGTGTGCATTCAAACCAGGATTCTCTTCTGTTAATTGTGTAGTTGTTATTATTTTTCCACTGGGATGCATTTCCTTTAGCAGATAGAAAATAGCTGCTCATACCCCTCTTTTGCCTTTTTCTTGAGTTCTTCTTGTTGTTCATGTTGTTTATACTGTTTATTTCCATTTTCGGGGGCAAAGTTAGCACACAGCAATGCCAGGAGAGAAGGGATTTGAGATGACTATGGCAGATGTAAAGGTCCTAGCATTTGGTGCAGAGATTTAGATGGAATATCTCTACATGGAAAAGGACATAAAATAAGGCCAGGAACCCACTTTGAAGTCAAGGAGCTCCGAAGTTTTACAGATGAAACAACATGGCCTTACCTGTTGTCTGGAGCAACCCCCCCCTGCGTGCCTCAGTTTCCCTCTCCTGCAACAGCCTTGCTGGAAGTGGAAGGAACAGGCTACAGGATGGGTTATTATTAGAAATGCTAAAATTCTTTCACAACTGCTTACTCATTTCCTTTTGTGCTATATGGCAGAATATCACATCTGAGGATATAAAAGAGCCCCTGTGCTCAGATGTATGCCTTTGTTACTGCAGCTGCAGGACTGTATCTGGTTCATAGCATGGCAGAGCTCAAGCACAGTAAGGGCATGTGCTATGCACAGACACCCCCATAGGTGCACCCCAAATCCATCTCACTCAAACACTCCTTCCAGTCATGGTCAGAGTAAGACAACTTTTTTGTGATCAATAATAATTTGTTCCCCAAGTAAGCATCAAGATGTGCTAATTCAGGTTAAATTAAACAAATAATTTGACTTCTGAAAATGGAGAAAATAAAGTGGATTTAAAAAAATACTTCCTAAATTAAACTGAATTACTGGTTTGAAATTATGTCTTTATAACAAACTAACTCAACTTTAGAAATAAATACTTGGAAATGAACAAAAAAAAGCTTTCTTTAGAAAGAAACTGTTTGATCCAAAATACATTATATAATTTTTTGAGGAGTAGAAGGATGAAGACAAAAGAAAGTAGTCTGTTAAGTCAACCTGATTGATTTTCTTTCTTTGCCTTTTTTTTTTTTTCTTTTTTGGCTACTCTATGAAAAATTCATTTATTCCCACAAACATAAAACCTTCCAAATCTGAAGGTAAATTACTGTAATTGCTAACTGACTCAGACCCTGGAAGGATGTACTGATAGCTGGAAAGAAAATCCATAATTTACAGACAGTATGAAAATGACCATGTTATGTAGATTAGAAAAATAAGAAAAGCTCAGACTAATACTCATGCATTCAGATAAAATGTTATAACAATGGTCTCATATACTGGCATTTTCAGCCCTTGTCTTTTAAGGAGTGAAATGGATGACTATTTTTTAGCAACCACAAAAACTATTTTGTTTTCAGTTATAAACTTCTCATTAATTACTATGCCTGTTCCAGCAATAACTGGAAGAATGAGTTTGGACCAAGGTGTTCACTGCACTATAAAATTAGAGATTAGAGAAGGACTGGAGATTTTTCAGCCTAAAATAAACAGAAATTGATACAAGACAGTTAGAAGACGAGGTTCAAAAATAGGTTAGCAACAGGAGTCCCTGGACTCTAACAAGGAAATGATGAGTGGGAAGGAAATGCAAGGGTTCCTCTGAGGATGGAAACGAAAGAGCAGATGAAGAAACAAGTAGCTGGTAATTACCAATGCATTGATGCTGTATGTCTACTGGAATGTTAATCGTACATAACAGTGATGCTATCACAACCCTGACATGGACCATGGACCCATTTTCCATGAGGTTTAATAGATGTTGTAAGACTTGATGGTATTTGTTGCCTTTTCAGCATACCACTACTAGGAATCTTAATCCTTTACTACCTTCTGCAGGCCTCATGAATTCATACTTTTCCTGTAAAACAGTGTAAATATGATACCTGTTATCCGTGGGGAAGAGTGGACAAATCCTGGCAATGAGGGTCTGCAGTGCTTCTAGAGGGAAAGGACCCCCCAGTGAGAATGGGGACCATCAGTTTTGCTTCTGTTGGGGCAGAGCTTCAGCCTGAGCATGGGATAGGCTGGAGAATGCTCAGCTTTGTCCGTCACTTGGCCTGATCCTTTTGTTCTGGTCTGGCTTTAGTTTTTTTTTGTCTGTGCCTGTGTTTTTTCATCTCTTAACAGCTGGCCTGGGGTATGCTTGATGACAACAGTCATTTGAATCTGGAAAACACCAGGGTGGGTGGTACATGTAATTTTTGTGCTTTTTTCAGTTTTGGGAACTGAGAACTAAAGTTTCCCTGATGACAGGAATTGTAGAAATTAGTAACAAAGAGGGAGGAGCAATGCAGTGCATGACCTAGTAGGGTTTTTTTGTTTGTTTTGTTTGGTTTGGTTTGGGTTTTTTTTTTGTGAAAATAAAGGAATCCAAAGGAAACAGCAATATATATGATCTTATCACACACCTGTTCCATCTGTCTCTGCCCCTTCTGACAGTACATCCCTGGAGACTCATTGAGCACGGAACTGCTAAAGAGTTCACTATATCCCAGTGGCTTAAAAAGCCACTTGCTCTGCAGGGATACTAAATGTTTTGTTTAGAGGAAATCAATGTGTTCTGGTAGTATCTGCCTTGAAATCCTCTACGGCATGAGGAGAAGGTGGGGTTCCAGTGCAGTGTCAGTACAAATAAAATGCAAGACGCTCTTCTTCCCACAAAGATTGAATAATTAGACAGGAATGTGTCCCCTGGTTTAAAAGCTAGATATACAGGACTCTGGGTAAAAATCGGTCTAACTTAAAACAGGTTGATACAGTACTTTGGACTGTGTACATGTGATTTGCATAGATATTTTATTTTGACTGGGTTCTATGGTGTTTCCTCTGATACACCCATAGCCCCAGGTCTCGCAGTCCAGACTTGGTCCATTGCACCAGCTGCTCTACAAACACACAATACACCTCTCACAGCATAAAGAAAGAAAATAATCCATCAGCAGGATTGGAGATGGGGAGCTGAGGTAGCAAGAGATTAAGTGAAATGTCTGACATCATGACAAAAATCTTTGGCAGTGCTGTCAGCAGAACTCATATCTCTTCTGTCCTAGCCTAGTGTACCTAGTGATGGGGTCCATCCGTCATCTTCTGAAACAGCTCCAACTTTATCTATCAGTCCAATGCAGCATGTGGAATTTCTTCCCTTGTGTTATTTACATGACCTGAAAATTGAAAGCACTGAAACAACTTCTGTGCTACACTCCTTTTCATTTCACATTTTATGGATATGTGACTTTTGTCTGAAAATTATTTTTTCCCCTCCAAATACAGTAGTGTCTAGAGCAAGAATATGCCACTCAGGCAGTCTGCTCAGCAGAGAAGCTTCTTTCATTTATTTCACATGGACAGCTGAGATAATGGCATAGATCAGGAGGTGCCATCATGGTTTCTGCATGCCCCATTACAAAGACATCATAATACATTCATATTCAGCTGAATCCAGACTTTTTATCTTATGACCTTGAAGCCTGCACTTTTAAGCATACTGGAGGCAGGATCTTCAGATCATTTTCTGTTACTGCAGGTAGAGACCATGTGTTTTGTTCCTTCTCTTTTGATAGGTCTAAGGCCTGAGTATGGAAGGGCAGTAGAAATTAATTGAATTAATCATGCTCTCCCGTATGCAGGAGGACAGAAGTCAACAGAAATTGGGGAGGAGATGAGATATTCTTCTTTACACTGGACAAATGTCTGTTAACATGAGGGCAGCTAGAATGGTAATTCAGTCCTTTCCACTACGAAAAAGTGGCATTTTCCCTATTGATGTACTTCCTAGTATATTTTAACATCAGTTATTCTGATGAAATGACTGCTGTTTAGGAAGATAAAGAAAGTAAAAAAGAGGCATCAGAAACTAATCAATTCCACCCACTTTTCTAAAGACTCTGTCAATTCACTCTGAGAACTGATTGTTCTTGGTTAAAGGTGATCAGGTTATTGCTTCTGACAGTCTCTCTAAAATGGCAATACAGACTTCAGGGGTTTTTAACTCAAAACACTTCAGTGCAGATGACACTTTAAATTTTAGCTCAGTTATGTCTTTGTTACTAAAGGCCAAATATTGTTCTTAGTGTTGAGTAGCCAAACAAAATGAGGAAAATAACTTTCACCCCTCCAAACTTTGGGTTTGCTCATGGCTTTGCTATGAGACTTGGATCAGTGCACTGGTACTGCAACCTGGTTTTGGGAGCACCCTGAAGGGGACACTGTGTAACCAGGACTACATCTGTATGAGCACTAAACCCTGCCAAGCAACATATTTGAGGTACTTGAGCTCTGTCATCTGCATTGTTTAAATGTTCAATTTTCAGAATGGCTCTTGGCATGCTTTTGGCTCACGTTAAAATACTGTTCTCCAAAATACCTCCTATCTATTTTTCAGGTGCAAACACAGGCAAAGCACCATTCCCAGGAGACCGTGTGCATGCTGCCAATATATTCTGAAGGGCAAAAGGGTAAAATATTGTAGAAATGCACAGTACTCTGCACGCTGGCCTCACACACCATGAGACAATCTACGATTCAGTTATTGTTGTGTTGGCGTTAGCATTTCCATATAGATCAGGAGCCTGCTTTGGAGCTGAATTTCCCTACTCACAGTTTGGTTCACATCACTTAGAAGGCTTGCAGAACATAAGCTGGATTGTTCTTGGATGACACTAACCCAGTAAATGTGCACAGCTAGCACAGTCCATCTGCTGGGCTCCATAAGACCATACTGGAAGTATGGACAAGGGTCCGCATGGATTCCCATGGTGAAGGTATTTCTTATGTCCTCTAGGACTGAGGCTGTAGATGAATCCTAAACAGATAATGCAATAGTAGCACTGAAAATCTTCCAGAGGGCGTGGGCATAACTCTTATATCACTACATAGAAGAAGTACTACACATAAAATTGTTATTACAGCCTCTCCTGGATCTATAGCACAGTTTTCATGAGATTCTGAACCTACAAGTGTTTCCATGAAACTGGCTGCTGCTTTTGAAAACCTTATGGTATCAAAGTCATTGTGCAGGGCCAACTGAGTGGGCTTCAAACCCACCAAATGGGTTACAACACAGGTATAAGTGACAGCATGAAAAAGTTTCAAGCAGCCAATCAGAATAAGGGTCTATAAAATGAGTGCTCTTGGTCACATGAAAATGCAAGTCAAAGTAGTGATTTCTTCTCTCCATGAGCAGCAGGAATGTTTTGGAGATAGATATCACAGAGTTAAGCTTAGCAAAATGGTTGTTTTTCTATCACCCTTAATGAAAACCCTAAAATATCCATCTAGGCTTGGGTTCATTTTAAGGGAGCCATGTCAGTGCCAGGATATGATATGTGCTACATGAGCAGCTTGAAATATCACTGAGACACTTTGAAGGTCACTGAGCATTTTCAGCTTGAGATTTCATAGGGCTGCTACTGTAGTCGTAGTTCCACCGGAAATTCAGTGTCCCCACAGACTCACACCTCTTCCACAGCAGTGTGTTGACTTTGCACCGTTGCACTCCCACTCATAATTTAAACCATGAGAGTGTTGCCTGATCCAGGCTTGCCCCTGGCTTTTGTGTAACTGGACATTATTTCTGTGGAACGGTTTTTTTTACATAGGGTCTCATGTTTTGAGGTTCCTGCTTGCCTGCTGAGTCACAGTCTGCACATTTTCCCTAGGAACCTGACCCTTTTTGTGACTAGTGCTGTAATATTGCAGGTAAGGAGATTGGCAGAGGAAACATACAGAAAGATTGTAAAATTCAGGAGGGATGGATGAGGTGTTTTTTTATCTAGTGAAATAAATGAAAAAAGCAAAGACCCAGGCAGATTAACATACTTCAAGGCATGTTTGGCAAAGGTGATGCTGCAGCTGGACATAAACAAAACAAACCCCTGTTAGATGACATACGCAAATGCAGCATCACTATGACAAAAGTGAGAGATTTACGAGAGCTTAATATAGCTCGTGCTCTTCCTCATCACATCCTGCTCATTTAAGTGGCATCAAGTGTAAATATTGAAAACCCAGATGACATGCTATTTTGGATATTAGTTCAACCTGTTTATCCTATTATTACCATGGCATTTGCAAGTGTTATCTTTGGGTACCAGAATATGGATGAATAACTATGAGTGATATTTCATAGCTGTCCTATCACTAATGCAATCCACACTAGTAATTAATTTCATCTACAGAATATGAAGTTTCCTCACTAGGCATTTATGGTTTTTATTCCTGATTTGTAATACATTTATTGATACAGGAGTTAACAGATTAGGTTGCTGAATGCCTGGAGTGATCACAGAGACAATTGAAACAAAGCATCTTCTTAATCAATCATCTTACTAGCTATTTAGCTAGCTTTGCTCCTAAGAGATCACTGGACAGAAGACATTATTCAAAAAGAAATAGGAAAAAATCAAAGAGAAGAAAGTGCATTCATTATTATTTTCTAACTATGCCCACATGCATAGTCCCAGCTGCTTATGCAATGTGAATGACATTATTTGTATTTCTTGAAGAGTCCCTAATCAGGTTCTGTACTGCCGAATGCCTTTGTTTGGGAGGTAAGCATGTCTCGGAATTAACCTCTCTAACACTTCTTTTTCCCTCTGTGCTGCTCAGTGTGCACATAATCCTGGGAACCGTTCATCTTGGATTCAATTGTCCATTGTCTGAACAAAAGACCAGACATCACTTAAGGCTCTCAGAAAATGACTGACTATTTACAGTATATCAGAAGTCCTTTGGGCTTTCATTTCAGGTTTTAGCAGGGATTTGTGGTGAAATTTGTTCACCTTTTAGCCCTTCCTGTGATGCTGGATATGCCATTTCTTGAGTTCTCTAAATCTGTTTAACTGCCTAGGACATTAGTGCTCAGCCTGAAACAATGAAATTATATAAAAGATGTTTTCTGTAAAAGTCTACTTAATACAGTGTGTTAAGACTCCTTTTGGCCCTTTATAAGCAAGGTTGTGGAGGGATGTGTGTTTTCTCCGGAACCCAGTATTGTTCTTTCCAAGCTATTTCCGAATAAAGACCTCCATGCGGGGTCTGCTTTGTCTGAAACACTATTCACTCTTTCCATTCAGGTTTTCTTCTCTTCATAAATTTAATCCTCAGCCCTGGAATTCTCCCCTTATTTTCTTAGTTATGATGAGAGTGAACAGCTGGACCATTTTGCAGACTTTGTTGACAGTGCTTAGTTCTTACTTTTTCTTCCCCCCCTCCCCTTGTTTTTCAGACAGTCCCTGGCTCACTTTGTCTGGCTACTGTCTGACATGTCAGCTTACGCTATTCCAGCTCCCAGCTGTTCTTTCCTTTCATGCTATGGATTGTTCTTTGCATTATAGTCAAACACAGGGGTTTATTTCCAGAGGGCTACTCTGTTTCCACAGCAACCCATAAAATGGAGAAATCTGATCCCAGAACTTTTCTTTAAAACTTTTAAATGTATATATAAACACACCTCTTTTTGTCCATCTTAAAGGCAATTGCTCTATCTATGAAATGGAAGTTGTTATGAACACTCAATAAGTTCTCAAACTGCTGAAGATACATCAACACTTTGCTGATTCTTATTATAGATATTAGCAGAAAAAGAGTGGAAATATTTTCCATTAAACTTGGCTGAAATTGCCAAATTCAGTATGCTAAACCAAATTATTAGGATCTCCTTGTTTACTCAGTGTCATATTTTTCTGTGTAAATTTTGCTGGTCACCTGTTAATTGTCATTATCAGTGCCATTGTTGCAAACTGACTTGGAACTGAAAGGCTGAGTTGATATCCCTCTGTTTTGAGCTTTAAGTGTTCCATAATCTTAATGAAAATCTAAAGGAATACTGTAAGGAAAGAAAGATTATACCTTCCCCTTTTTGAAAAGCTGTCCTTTGTAGATACTGAAGGCTAGCTGCAGCACAAGCTTTCGTTCCTGTTGATAAGCTGAGAAAAACAGCAAATACCTATCTGTGGCAAAGTCTGTGTCTTCTCTGTATTTGTGTGAGTAGCTCTGAATGAAGGTGAACATATAACAATGAAGCAGACCCCATGCAGAATCTGTTTAGATGTGATGGTCAGATCTCATCACCTGGAAGTTCAGATAAAGTATATTTTTTTAATCCTGATCTAAAACTGCTGACCCCCAGTGACGTTTGGGTAGCTCCAGCTTGCTAGCTGTCATGGTGTTATCAACACATTCAAGTCCTCTCAAGTTGGGTGCCATAAATCCTTGGTTTTCATTGTGGACTGGCAGTTACTCAGTATTCAGGTTGAGCCTTCTTCAAAACCCATCAAAGCCTGTCCTGCCCTGCCTGGGCTTGGCACTCAAGCTTACAGGATGTCTCTTAGGAGGTTAGACAAAACTTTGAATCATCATTCACCTAAGGATTAGCTTCATTACATTAAAATCAGGTCAGTGACCTGATACCTTCTAGGCTGGGAACAAGAAGGCTAAAAGGTCGATGAGCTCAGCCTAGTCAGGGGCAAAAATTCTGGCTGCCTCTAAATCCACGATCCAGGAGTGTCAGTCATGGCACTTTTCTGATACTACTGAGAGCTTTTCTTTGTACAGTTTTTAGCCAAATACAGAGCATTAAGCATGAAAATATATTAGTAAAACATCTGAACTGGAGTGAGTTACTGAATACTTCTGAAAATATTTTTAAGTGCTTTTAAGAATGACTTAAACTGATATAGGATGGAATATTCCTGGGACACCACTCCCAAAGCACCTCTTGTATTGTTACAGAGTAGTTTAGCTCCTTACTGACTTTTTTTTTTTTAAGTAGTATATATTATAGGAATAGACTGTAAAGATTTCCATCAATGTACTGTTTAAAAAAAAGGCCCTGAAGCACACTCTCATGGCACTGACCAGAAAAGCCTTGATTCAAAGATTACCCATGTAAATGTTCATGGATACTGTGCATGTGTTCATGCTCATCTTCTGATCTATCCCCTATTGCTATCCACAGCTACATCAGATATCACACAGATATCCTGTGAACCCTTGTGTGGCCACATATAAAGCCACTTGTTAAAGATGTAGATTTTCAAGTTGTCTGAACATGAAAGGTACCATCATCTATGAGTAGAGCCTTGGCAAGACTTCCAAAACAAGCAGTGAAGCTACACTTAAGCAATACATTAGATTAAATATGTTCCTGGAGGATCAGAGCACAGCTTGGTTTGACCACTGCTTTTAGGTGCTATCTTCATCCTGATTTTTCTTCCATGGAGAGTCAAACTTATTCCTTCCTGTATCTTTTTTTTTTTTTTTTTAACTTCTCTTTCAGCTCAGTCATACCCACAGTATGAAATGTGATAATGTCTGAGAGAAGTTTTATTCTTGAGCATTCCTTGCAAAAATATTCATAGCAATGTAGGTTGCTGATTCAACACCTCTGGGTGACACTAGTGTTTTAAACACAGTTTGGAAAAACACTTTTATTTCCTAGCCCAGTCTAAATCAGTGGGTCATGACTAAAATTCCAGGGCAGAGAAATAATTTGCTATAATAAGGCTAATGAGGTACTGTGACTGTTATCATTAAAATAGGAGAAATTTTATGGTCCCTGAGGATTTGTGAATATCTTTTACTAGCCTTGGAAGGATGCCAAACTAGTTTGATGTTTTCTCCTCCACTGTGCATTCCTCATCCCTCACATCTGCCTCCTCAGTCCTTTGGTGATTTGAACTAAACAAAACCCATGTAAACACACTCTCTCACACACATACACATATGTATGTATATATATACACACATACACATTTTCTTCTACTTAATAGCTAAATTTGTGTTTTCTACTAAGAGTTCCACCTTCTGCTGGAACTTCAAGGGAAATGTGGTGATTACATTGACAGTGTTCTTTCTTCTTTTACCTGATCTAATTTTAATTTTCTCTGAGCTGGATTCTTCCCTCTGTCTCCCCAGCCCTTTTCAACATAGATTGCTTATCTGAGACTGTTCAAAATAATAATTAATTTTTTATTATCCTTGGAGTTTTGAAATTGAGGCAAATCTCTCATCAGTGCTTCCAAGGGCATAAACCAGTACAGTATTAACAACAAGTCAAGGAAATATAATTATTGGGTTTTTTTCATGTATGACCTGTGGTAGCGGAGCCCAACAAATTGTGCATAGAGAGATTAATGACAAATTACATGAGTAAATAAATGCCCATCTGTGGTCCCTCAGCCCACAACTTGAGCTGGTCAGACTTCTTGTTCTTGTCTGTTTTCTGGTTGTTACATGAGTTTGCTGTCTCTGTGAAGCACCAAGATGTCTATCCATGCTCTGGTCTATGCACATGTAGAGTCCAAGGGGTTTCAAAAGCAGTAACAGGGATTGCATGTGCACTGACCACCTGCCAGAGGTTTGATATTTATGGAAGCATCAGCTTCAGCACAGGTGTCACAAAGCAGGTTTAGATACTCCTGGCAACTAGGTAGTTGATGAAGTGCAGAGATTTGCTTTTCTGTATTTAGTGGAAAACATATTGCACTGTGTCAAACACCTTTATATTTTCTTAGATTTTTCCCTGAAAGCCTGAAAGTCCCTTACTTATTTATACTGAAAAAATCTTACAAAAATGTTGGCAAGGCCAATTCCTCACTGAAGAGGTGAGGGACATAAACTGTAAAGCTCAGGCATCCGTAGCCCATGCAACAACACATGCACCAACACCAACACAAAGAGCTACAGCTCTCCTCCATCCTGGGCTAGCACCATGACCACTTTGACACCCATTTTCTTCCTCTTGGGCTGAGTTCCCACTGTTCATGACTGACTTCTTACAACATAAAGCACTCTGGAAGTATGCGACTTGTTCTGTCTCTCAGCCACCTGTACAACTTTTTTTTAAACAACCAATGCAGACAAATTTCAATACTCCTTAACTGATACCAGAAGAAGTGTTTGAAGGTGAACAAAGGACTGTGTCTTCAAAGTGGTTCTTTGTGCTTGTGGAATAAATGTCTCTTCTCTCTACCCTTTGTGGTCTCAGGCGATAAGAGCCACTTTCGGACAAAGGACACAAACCGAGATATATGGCATGGACAGCTCAGTAACTTGATGGGCAAATGCGGATATTCCACCCACAGTCCTCTTTAACAATTGCACCTTCACAGTACAAAGCCTCCTAGAGTCTGGTTTTCTAATTAAAGCAACTTTAAGGAGAAAAGGTCCAAACCTTCACAATGGTATTTTTTTCCTCCCAGGCTGTACATTTATAATAGCAGCCAGTCTCAGCTTGTCTGAACACACTTCTGATATAATGAGCCACATGAATTAACTAATTTACCAGAGCTGGCCTCACTCCTTTGCCTTGAAAATTCCTGTATTTAGGTAATACAGCTGGGAACTTCCCTCCATCACAAAAAGAGACTGAGGAACTGGAAAAGAAAATAAAAAGATCACAATATCTCTGGCCACTCTCTGTCCAAATCTACCTTGGAGTTTGTACATCCTGCCCCAGGGCACAAGGATTTTGCCTTTGAGGCTGTAGTTGAGGCAGTCCTGAGTATTTTGATGTATTCTCCTGTCACAAATGTGGTTCTTGCACTTCACTGGAAAATCCTCCCTTGTGTCCAGTCTTCAGACAGTATCTGAGGTCATTAGTAAAATGCTTTTAACTCACACAATTACAGCTTGAGCTTAAGCTCCACTTCACAGAGCAGGAGTGACAGACATCCGCACTTGCTGTGTTTCAAGGATGCCTCCCTAGATCACACAAAATGGCTGGAAATTAAGGGAGTTAAAAATCCTGTTAAAACCATGAACTACGTACTCTGGTATCTAGGATTGATCCAAGTTAATATTGGGGAGCGTCATGAAAAACATCCCCACTATGGTGTACAAGCCTTCACATACCTCTTCTTTATGTCACAGCAGCTTCCCCCATGATGTATGAGTCCTTCAGGGTAGTCCCAGGAGTCAAGCTTACAAGTTCTCTAACTACAGGATATTTAAGAAAGGGGAAAATGCACTAAAACAACAGAAGTAGAGATTCTGGAGTAGTTTAATAGCTGGCTTTTTGACAGCTCTATCTGATGGACTACACTGGATATATACTTCAGGAGACCTCGGTCTGGGACAGACATTCTGATGATACAGAGAGTACTTTTTCTCTCCCCTTTAGTTCATGAGCTCAGAGACATACCACCTGCGTTATGCCAGATGACAAATGTCTTAATCAGGGACTCATTACTTCTGGGATCCCTGCAGCCACATGGGAGTATATGAGTTCTCTTGAATATGGCTTGTAGCGGGCAGGCACAAGACGAGAAAAAATGTGAAAAAGCCTGGCCCTTTATGCCTCTTGTGTACTACATAGGAAGAGGGTGTGCTAGCCCATATTTTATGATGTGAATAGCACTTTTCACCAAGACATATTTGATACCACACATCTTCAGTCATCAGGGTTTTTCGGTCCAGAGGTGAGAAACTTCCTCTGCAAATGGCTTGTGGAAACATTTTGTGCACTTGGCCAGAAGGTAATGATAAAGTTGACTCCAGCCGCTGCTGTGGACCTATGCTGAAATTTCCAGGCTCCAGAACAGGCAAAACTTCATTCATGCCTATTCATCTGACTCATTTTTTACCCATCACTCATTAATAATTTGCACGTTGGCTGTTTTGATGGTGTATTTCTCTTTGTGAGCTGATTATATTTTTGAAGATAAAGTTGCTCTTAGTTTTTCTGTTGCATTTTTCATAAAATACGAAAAAAGTAAAAGGAAATAAGGAACATGACTCACTGTGTGGTATATGAAAAATCCAAGCACAAACTGACTTTGTGATTCAAACACCAGCCTGAAATGCAGTTGTCTGCCTTTCAGAAATTGCTAGCTTTAGTGGCATTCAAGAATAGGAATGTCACATGTTCTCACACCTTTAGAAAACCTCTAATTCCTCTGTGAGATATTAATTGAAAGTTTTATATTCTTCATGCATTCCCTAAGTAACAAGCTTTCCTACAGTCAGTCTTTCTGTTCGTCTCCCCTCAACAACAAAATTTTTTAATATAAAATTATTCATCTCAAAGAGAAGTGAGCATCCCTCACAGAATTCCTGTTTATGTAGATTAAATAATTTTTTGTGTCTTCATATTGCCAGTGAAAAGAAGGAATCTGGACTACTTCTCCCATTCCTGAGGAAATGCTGTTAAGAAACACTGCAGGGATGATGTTCTGTAAGAGTCTCATCACTTACTTAATTTTGTTTCAGTTCTAAGCCAGAAGCATTAGAGGAAATTCAGTCTGAAGTTTCAAATTACTGGGCTTTTTTTCTACTAAGAAGATAAGTATGCAAACACACACACAAAGGTAAAAAAAAAAAAAGAGAGAAAGAAAGAAAGAGAGAGAGAAAGAAAAAGAAAGAAAGAAAGAAAGAAAGAAAGAAAGAAAGAGAAAAAGAAAGAAAGAGAAAAAGAAAGAAAAGCCTTTTCCATGACCGTCTTTTACCACTTTGTTTCTACAAATTAATATCTGTTCAACACAAACCTTTTCCATACAGAGGAAGAAGGATTTTAAATATGGATGTGCAATCTTTCTCCCCGCTTGCTGGGATTATGGGACTCACTGCTTCAGGACATTACAAATTCCTGACACAGAGGAGTGAGTCCCTACACAGAACACAAAAACCTCTCCCACACAAGAGAAATACCTTCTCTCCAGACGGAATTTGCAAAATGCCAAAAACATCAGACAAATTTAACATCTATTTAATATGTACCAATCTACCAACTGTAAAGATTTACAGATCTATAACTAGAAACCTCAAAACACATAATCAAATTTTTTTGCCATATTTCTCCACTTTTGTATCATCTCTGTTGTAATAATCATATTTGGTATTTGGGTATTTTTTTTATAATTATTAACAATTTTCCAAGCATTCTAAATCAAAAGCCACAAGTGATCTATGCTTGCTCACACTTATTCTAAATGTAATAGCCTTAAATTTTATTATTAAATGGCACCTTTGCCTAGACACACTCTTGTACTGTGAGGACTTGGCACAAACAAGGATTAATAGTGATTTTTCTTGGAGATAATCAGTGCCTCAGGCAATAGATAAGAGGGTATGAGGGCCATATAAGTACTTAATAAAAAGGAATAAGCTTCATTTCAACTGTAGCAGTGAATGAGAAATATAATTTCTTATTATCATTTTTATAGGGTTCTAAATTGAGAACAGTGCTTTCTGGATAAGTGACATGGCACGTTCCTGTAATATTAAACTTGATTCAACTTAGTAAAGACTATAAAGAAATTTGTATGGCTACAATGGTGAAGAGGTGGTGCTGTATATTCAATAACATATAGATTATGCTCACTCCTCCTTCACTCTTTGATATTATTTATCAAGTGAAATATGGGGAAATATGAGTGTGGACTGATGTCCAGGAAAGTCTTCATTGGTGGAAGTGACAAGAAGAAAGTCTCTGAGCTGGGGTCTAGGCTGTAGCTCATGGTAGTTGGCATGAATGCACATTAATGACATGTCTTATAGATAGACCATGTAGCTCACAGGATGAGACTTCATTTTATCTCTGTTCATGGAGTGCCAGATACTGGGAAATTCGCAGATACTGACCACTGAGTAACAGCATATGTCTTTGTATGCAAAGGGTGCAAGGGATGACTGTATCTGCAGTAACTGGGGAGGTTTGCGGTGTGGAAACTGAAAGATGACAATGGGAAACAGATTTCCCTAGTAGCACTAGTAAAGAGCTAAAATCTTTTGGCTTTATAGTTTTCTTCAGTTTTGTGTTACAGAACAAAATAAGTGCTTTGGAAGAGACTCGGACAAGGCCATGAACCTCTCTACATCCGGGAAACTTTGCAGGCTGCTGCTCACTTACATTAAACTATGAAGGCCAGTACTTTTTAGCTGTGAGATCCAAGTTTTACAGGTATTTTTCAAACAATAAAATTAGTTTTCTTCCAAGATTAAAAAAGCTTGCAGCTGTCAGGATGAAGACTGTAGGAGAAGGTCCTTTTAATATATGGCAGGGCTAAACCCCTAAACATTTATCTATTTAACAACATAGTTGCCAGATTTACACACACATTGTATTTAGCCTGGTAGTAAAATTTATAACTCTCCTTTTGGACAGCGTAATTCTTTCCTTCTGCTACGAAGAAGCTATATCCAGGAGAAAAGGTAAATTTCTTTTAAAGTTGTTCTGTGAAATGTTTCATGTGTGTTTAAGGACATTATTAATGGCAATAATAATGTTTGTTTGTCACTAAAAAACACTACATAGAGACTTTATCTGCATTGGATATTTTTATTTTGTGTAAGGATATTTGATCTATACTTGGAAAAGGAATTTACATGTCTTGTTCAAGACAGGCATCTAGTGATGTTTACAAGAGCAGTGAATGTTTTGAAAGTAACAGCAGTAAGAACCAGGGTCCTTTGGTATTTTTGAACGAGCACTACCAGGTCCTTGGAATTGTTAGGCAGCTACATGTCTTTTAGAACACTCCCTGTGTCTTTTCTCTAGTACTCTGGAATCAGGCACTGTATATTGCATCTCATGAGGGATGTAGACAGCCTGTGTGACTGGGCTGTTTTGGAGGAGAAAAAGCTCAGGGAGGCATGTGGGAAAGAGATTTCTGGAACCAAGGGCAAAGGAATAAAAAAATCTGAGAGCACAGATCTTGATTCCTAGGAGGGAAGGGGAAGAACAAACAGGAGTGAAATTTAATAGTTTTTTGTATTTTCTCTATTTAAGTGCACTGGCTTCAGAAACTTCCTGTAAGTGCTTTTGGTACAATGAAATGTGTAGCACTTTTGCAGAGGTAGGTAGATCTACTTCAGCTCCTCTTGAAGTAGTGCAGGACAGGGAGAGGTAATGCTAAAAATTGACCATAGTGGAAATTCAAATACTACTGTAAAATTTGCTGTAGGGAAGAGATTGCTGGGAAGGGAGAGCTGGCGCTGGGGTGCACCAGACATACTCTAAACCACAGAAACCCTCTGGTCTCAACTCCATGTTTAGAAATGCTGACAAGAGAAGGGCTACTGGTTTTGGTGGTCTTTGCCTCTTGTCAGCTTTCCGAGGAGGATGCAAGGAACTGGTGGCTGAGTTGTCAGGAAGTAGGGTAGCTCTCTGATGTCTGGAGCTTTACTAGATCAATCTGTTTCTTCTTGGTGTTTAATTTTCTGTGAGCCTTGGCATCTGAAAACCCAGCTTCTGAATGCCACAGACAGGTGTACAATGGTTTAAGGAAATATGCACCCAAAGGCACAGTAAATGATAATCAGCTCCCTTTCACTGTAGAGGAGAACAAATTGGCTTCAGACAGTCTCTGGCCTGAGCCAATGTTGTCTCAGAACTTTGTACAGAAAATAACAGAAAAAAAAAATGAGTTCAGATAATATCTAGAGAGGTTTTAAAGAGCTTCCAGTTTTGCGATTTTCATTTTAAAAGGAATCAGAGAAAGTGGGCACTTATGGAAGTCTCATCAGATGTCTTCTAGTCCTGCATGGCAGGGGACATTTCACTCCATTCTGCTTTGTCCACTTGAAGTTATTCTACTGTTACACTGAACAAAATGATAGTCCTGGAGCCTGGTCCATCAGGAGATGCTGGAATGCCACTGTGTTTCATAGAGATATGCTTCAGGCAAATTACAGCTGTGGCTTCAGTGTGTATCCAGGCACCACTCAACACCCAAGTTTATGTACAGTAATGTCTAACCCTGCTGAATTCATCCTTTTCATAACTGATTTAATAAAAAGGCAAACCAAACAAACATACAAGCAAACCAAAACAAGCAAACAAAAACACAACAAAAGATCTTCAGGCTTTTGAGATTCCTTAAAGATTAAATTGCATGAACTAGTTTCCCCAGCAAGAACATGTCTTGAATAACACTAAATAATAGTTTCACTTTGATTTTGGGTTTTGTCTGAGGCATTCTAAACCAACCTCATGAAGTGACTGAGACTGAAATGGAATTCCTCCAGTCATCATAGCCTCTTAATTTCAGCACAAAACTATAAAATATAAAATGGTACAAAATTTTGTAATTGCAGCCAGACACTATAAGTAATAACTATTTGGAGTCTTCTGCTCATCACAATTCTTCTGTTGTAATTTTATACTTCTTTGTAGGCATTCTCTCTACTTTACCTTCCACATACCAGCAGTTGTCTGTGGTAGTAAATTGCTCTGTAGCCTTTTTTTCCCCTCTTTTGACTTGATTGGTTAGGTTAACTTGCATCATGCTTAGCCTGCCTGGATAGCTGAGTGAGCAGAAATATTAACACTGGTATCATGTTTGCTGTGATTACTCCAATCTTTCCTTCAGTATCAGTATTTGCCTTGGGCTTGCACTCTCCTCTGGAAAGCCGTGAAGAGGTCTGCCCTGTACTAAGTGTGTGTATCAAGTCTTGTTGATTATTATTCAGTGTGACAGTGGGATGACGGATAAAATAAATGAGGAGAATAAATAGCAGAATTAGTTTTTAATTTCTTTTTCCCTTGATTGCTCTCACTGTGTGTTTGAAGAGGCGTGAAATTATGGTAGCTCTCCTGTATTAAAAATTGCCAGGCATTTGTGTGGATTCACTTACAGGAGAGCAATCTCACAAGAAGTATTACAAAGAAAGAAGGAATGAAGACAGGCAACTCAGAAGCAAAAGAAGAAAGTTTCTTTTTTTTTTTTTTTTTTTTGGGTGCTTTGTTTCTAAGCATTCATGTCAAACTGGCAGCATAATACTAGGAATGTTTATATGTGTAGGACTTTCATACTGATTAAGTTCTGTTTATCAAATTCCGTGTTTTGCCTGAGTAAATCCTACAATATTGACAGTCCTATAGGCATTGCAGGCATTGTGGATGTATTTATTACTTTATATAATCAGAAACTCAGAGGTTTTCATTTATCTGCATTGGTAATATCTTCTCTCCAAAGATGAACTGTTTAACATCTTTCTTGGTGTCATGGACAGTGGGGTTGAGTGCATCCTCAGCAACTTTGCCAAGGACACCGAGCTGTGTGTTGTGGTTGACACAGTGGAGTGAAGAATGCCATCTGGAAGGACCTGTGAATACTCATACTTAGCACAGGACAGACTTCTTCATGAGTTTCTGGAGAAAACTGATGAGAAGCTCTACGTGAGCCAGAAATGTGTGTTTGCAGCCCAGAAAGCCAACCATATCCTGGTCTGCATCCAAAGCAGTGTGACCAGCAGGTCGAGGGAGGTAATTCTGCCCCTCTCCTCTGCTTTCAGGAGACCGCACCTGGAGTGCTGCATCCAGCTCGAGGAGTCTCAGATCAAGAAAGATGAAAACCTGTTGGAGTAACTCCAGAGGAAACCACAAAGATGATCAGAGGCACTTCTATGATGACAGCCTGAGATAGTTGGAATTGTTCATCCTGAAGAACAGAAGGCTCCAGGGAGATCTAGCACCTTCCAGTACCTAAAGGAGGCTATGGGAAAGCTGAAGAGAGACTTCTTACAAGGGCATGTAGCAACAGTCCAAGGGGGAATGACTTCAAACTCGAAGAGGGTAGTTTTAGATTAGGTATTGGGAAGAAATTCTTTACTGAGAAGGTATTGAGGCACTGAAACAGGTTGCCCAGAGTAGTTGTGGATACCCCATCCTCGGAAATGCTTAAGATCAGGTTGGATGGGCCTCAAAGCAACCTGGTCTAGTAATAGAAGGTGTCCCTCACCATGGCAGGGAGGTTGGAAGTAGGTCCCTTCCAACCCAAATAGTTCTACGATTCTATGATACTGACTCATATAGAGTCAGATCATGAAATTGTCAATACTCATATAATGAACATTTAGCAAGTTCTCCTTTTCATCAGACTAGTCTAAGAGCTGATCCACAGATAACCACATTGCTTGATCTAGTCCACAGGGCAAATTGGTGGTGAATAGATGTACCTGCTTATCCAATATTGGGCTCCCTTGATTGTGCTGGTCTGACATGTGCCTCTAGGGAACCAATGTCACTGTTTGCAGCTCTTGCCTACATAAATTAGTGTTTATTTTATTTAATTTCTTACGTGAATGATTGATAAGCTTCTGAGTAATGTATATTGCATATTATTACGGTTACACCTGAAATTCAAAATCTCCCTGCCTGGTTTTACACTTGTGATTTTATAGCAGTTTCTTTTCCACAGTATTGAAGTATACCATTTTTGTTTAATCTTATACTGAAAAAGCATCAGCTATTTTATTAGATATGTTCTAGTTTATTTGAGAGAAAAGGAAAATTGGTAACTTTACAGATCTTTCTTGCCAAAATGTTCCATCTCTATTTAGTGAACTTGTTCAGACTATGGCTTTTTACATTAGCTAGCTCTTAAGAGTGATTTAAATAATCTGTATAATACAATCCTCTTTCTTTCTTTTTCTTTCTTTCTTTCTTTCTTTCTTTCTTTCTTTCTTTCTTTCTTTCTTTCTTTCTTTCTTTC
>JAWWEE010000001.1:36476534-36489548 GCA_035221455.1 Xenops minutus | reverse complement strand
CGCCTCTCTCTCTCTCTCTCTCTCTCTCTCTCTCTCTCTCTCTCTCTCTCTCTCCCTCTCTCTCTCTTTCTTTTTCTTCTGGTAAGAATTTCTAAAATCAGGGTTTTTTTTCCACATTACATGGCCAGTGGATGGCTGGAATTTGGTCACTTTTGGTCAAAACTGTCCCAGCCTTAAATCCATCTAATTATTTTATTCTGAAAGCCTTGGGCCACACCACTGATAGTTTCTTATGCTACTTAGTAGTCAGCATTTGCTTGATTTACTAGGCAATATGGATTCAACAGACCATATTGGCCTCCTTGGCTGTGTGGCGGCCAATGGAGTAATTCAGACCGAACTTTCTCCATCCATTAGTCTTTCTTTGTGTTTGTATATAATATTCATGTTTGTGAGTGAGATGTGTTCTCACTGAGTTCTTAAAATGTATGACTAAAAGAAAAATATAAAAACAATCTTGTAGTCTGGGTTAGAAGACCATTTGTAAGTTTATAGCCTACCTACATGTTTTTTAGTTATTAAAACATAATAACCTTAAATTCAGCTAGATTGCATTGCTTAGCAATAGCATGCACCTTAAATTGTAAGCCAGATACAGCTTGTATTTCCTCTGTAAATGTCTGCAACTAAAAAAAAAAAAAAATTCAGACACTTATGTAGACATCAGTTTTTACCTGGAGCTGAACTTTATCACAGTGAAATGGTTGATAGTTTTACATTGATACTGTGAAAGCAGTACCATGCACTAACATTTTTATTAAACTGCATTCATCAACATTTCTGCATAGAAATCCATGCTGCTTTCAACTGCCACCTCCTATCCCAGGCCTTTGAACTTTTAACCCTAAAAAGTTTCTGACAGGCTGTAAATTCCTGAAATAACAAGAGGCTTTTTTGACACAACAGTAGGCATGTGGTTGAGGGGATGAGGGTATCAGCATGAACCTGATTTCACCATGACAGAGAAAAGAGACGTGGTTGTGGTGTGTATCCACACTTGAGAGCTCAGCAGGGTGCACATAGGCACAGAATCTCATGAGTAGAAGAATGCAGAGAAATACATTTTTTATATATTTTTTTTTAATATGAATATTATGATTTCTCCAGATTCCAATAAAAGCAGCAGCATCAGCAATGCAAAATGGAAAAACCATGCCCCATATTTGACCTAAGGATAGGTCTGGTTGCAGTGAGTTGCAATGGAGGATGTACGATGACAGCAGTCTTTGCCAGTAAGTGTGTTACTTCCTTTAGCACAAATTGAATGAGAGATTTGGGTTGACAGAACAGAGGAGCAAATCTGTGGGAGGAGTACTGGCAGCTAGGGACTGTGAGTACTTTCTAAATATCATCCTCAGTGTATAAGGCCTTGCAAAATCTAAATATTTCTCTTTGGTGGCCTTTGATGATTAGGAGATGTGAGAGGTGCTGAATATCTGCCCTGTGTGAAGTTGCAACTTCTGGCAGCAGTTAGGGGAAGGTGAATCCTGTGTGACACAGGCTAAGCCATGGATTTACTATGGAGGTGTTCCAGTATGTGTCTGTAAGAATTTTCAAACGAGAGTATATAAGGGCAGATTCCAGTAAGTTTGCTCATTTGTTGTAAAAAATAGTAAATTCTATCTTTTAAGATCTAGGTTATGTGTTCTCTCTTGTTTTTTTTCAAACTTACAGTTAATATATATGTGCCACTTACATTTTAGAGGCACTTACATCTAGAGGTCTCATTTTTCTGATAATGACAAATGTTTTTTACATTTAATAAGAAAAAAATTGTTGATTTGCATCACTGACAAAGAAAAATAAACATTTATTTTGTTTTTCACACTGATTTGCAATCACCAGCTGTTCCAGGGCAATATTTAGATACTTACTTAAAGAAAATATTTTGACAGTGACTTTAGCTTCTCCTAAAAAGGTAGTTATGTGAAATTGTGGTTTCTGAGCTAAGAGGCCAGTCCTAAATTCCACAGTAGTTGAATGCATGTGTTTGCTATTACTTTGACACATGTTTGTTTAATCACATCAGTTAATATTACATTGCAAGACCACTCCATGTTCATTTTATTTGGATTTCACTGTAGTTTATTTTTGCACATGTTCCATTATTAATGAACCTCTGAGTACTTTGTCATGTATATTGCATCATGTAATTATTAATTTATGTTTATTTTTTATGCCTGTTTCCATGTATGTTCAGTATGTACACACAAATTCCAACATATTACTGGAGCAATAAAGGAGATTATGTTGCAGATTATGCTAAGCATTATTGTGAATGCTCTTCTAAAGACTTGTACAGAGCTTCACTCCTGGTTCTCTCTATGGCTTCCAGCTGCAGTCTTCATGACCAGCAAGTTATTTTTGTTCCTCACAGATTGTCTTTATTTGCATTTCTTTTCCCTTGGACCACCACTCTTGATCTTTCTGCCTCTTCATCAGATTTGTCATCCAGATTCTCCTGAAAAGATGCTGAGATCCAGCAAACACTGCTGCTTGAGGGTCAAGGGTCCATACTGACCCATAGGAAATGCCCTTTCCAAGACGATTATGACTTTCCTCTTCTAAATATGGCTTTGAGTGTGTTAGTCATCCAGTACCAAATAAGAGCTGTGACTGGAGATAGATCATGCTCAGGGAGGGTGGTCCTTCACCGCTACGTCCTTCAGCCCCTCAAAGTCAGTTTGTGTGAATTCAGATTCATTAGAAGTTCTGAGCTTCTGCATGCCTCCATGGGAATGTCAAAAGGCATGTTCTGGATAGAAATTTCATTTCTTGATGAGTTCCTACCTCAATCAGAGTTGATGCTTCACAAGGAAAGCAGATGCAGACTGTCATCTGTCAGGGAAAGTTAGTACTGTCCATGCCATCAGTGGTTCAAGCAATTGCTTGCAGCTTGTCTCTCATAAGGTCTCCTGGGCTAGCCTGCTTTCCACAACAAGTTGAAACTATGTCATCAGGGGCTCATCTGAGCTGTCACAGCCATTGGCAATATGGCATTTTCATGCAGGAGCAATGATGTGGTGCTGTTGAGTGTAGAAAGTGGCAGTTTGGCACACGTTTGCATCGAAACTCCATCTCAGGCTCAAATATCTATTAAATGTCTCTGAATTGACAGAGCTGCATAGCATCAGAACCAGTCCCTGGCAAACTGCTTTCAGTATGGTGACAGATGGAAAAAAAAAAAAAAAAGCAAGCAGTAATGTTTCTCAGCTTGAAAAAAGCAAAAAATTTCCCATTCTCTACAGAGAATCCTAAATCCACCACACAACTCAGTTCTCAGTATCTGCTGTGTGTGCCAATTCAGGACAGTGACAGACCAGAAAACCCCATCTACAGGGGGTAATACTGAGGAAACATGACCCTAAGGCACAACACTGATTGATACCAGCTGATGCTTTCATCCAGTGTACCTTAGTTTTTATGTGCTAACCTTGGGAGGATGAGCAAAACACTGAACTGAGTATGTCGATATCTCTTTTGCAGTTGCTGTACAAGGTTACAGTAAATTGAATTATAAGATCTTTCTGAAACCAGAGTTTTCAGTTCATTTTAAACTTTCTCCAATATCTAATGCACTTCTTTCCAAAACAACGAACAATAGATCCTCATATAGCTTCTAAAAGTTTTGAAATCCACAACCATTCAAAGAAAATCTCTAAACAGTCCTAAAGATTATACTTATTTTAATGGTCAATGTTCTCAATTTACCCCTGACTGCATATTTAATAGGAGAGATTTATTTAATTTTATTTGTATTGGGTTGTGGCTTGTGCCACATTAAAGACTGTGTTAAAATGTGTAGCAAGGGAATTACCTGCAACAGTTGTGGGTAGAAATCACAGAATCACCGAATATGCTGAGTTAGAAGGGACCCACAAGGATAGTAATGGAGAGTCAGTTTTATTCTTTGGAGGACCAAGTAGAGACTGTAATGGTTGCTGAGGGAGATGGTACAGATTACAGCTGGAAAAAATGATTATATTATTATGAAGGAAAGAAGACATGAACTATGATAGGTAAGAAATCTGGCAAAGAGTTTGGGTTTGTGAAGAGAGCTGAATTTACTGTTCTACTAGTGTAGATAAAAGCTAGGAACTAAAATGGAAAATGACAGGAGAAGATTATGAACTTTTTCCTGAGTGTTAAAAATGGGATAATGCTGTGACACATGAAAGGAAACATTACTAAGAGGCATGAGAGGGAAAGATGGAGACTGAAATAGAGAGTGCTTACAGAGTTATCAGTAAAGAGATGGAAGTTAAAACTGAGAGTGTAAGATTACTTGGGGACTGGGATTAGAACACCTCAGTGAATTTACCACAATTTCATTTTGGGGTCTGCTTCTTCCTTTCCTGATTCATGTAACAACTTCTTCAGACTGCAGGTTATCTCTTCTCATAGTGAGGGAATAAAAAGTGAAGTGATCCAGGTCACGCTTGCTCTTGGAAGAATCATCATTTATGCTCTTCAAGTATTATATTTTCTGTGAAATGTCTATGCATGCCTGGGCCCACGAGTATGACATGGTTTTCTGAAATACAAGTGAATTTTGTGATGTTTAAGTGTAGCACAGGATGACTGTTTCCTTGATTCTAGCTTTGTAAGAATGAGATTTAAAAACATATTATTTTTTATTGACTCATATATCCATTTTAATGAAAACATTCACTTTTAATATGAGGAGTACCTAGCAATAGTATGAAAATGTTCTGTTGAGCTGAACTGAACAGCGTTAGTGCTTCAGAGTTCTTGTCTTGGCAGCTGTGACTAAACATAAAATCAGCACTGCTCCAGCTGACTATTTCAGCTTGAAGACCCTGTGACAGAAACACGCAGCTGACCCAGCAGAGATCATAGATTTAAAGAGAATTCTCAATTTCTTTAGAAGCAAGAGCAGGAAAATGTCTATGCGAGAAGCTAGGAATCATACTTAAGAAGAACGTAATGCTTTTGTGCATCCTTCTCATAGTTTCTCTAATCCAGCTGCTTTCCCATACAAGACTTTGAGTTCCACATTTTCCAATTGTCACGCTCACCTTGCTTACAGTCTTGCTTACAGTACTGATGTAAACAAGGCTAGGCAAAGGAACATGGTGATGTGTTTCTCAGCTGAGCAACTCAACAACTAGATTAAAGATCAGGTATATATTTTTTCTAGCTTGATGGATCCCAAAATATTTCATGGCTGCCTGTAGAAAGGGCCCTAACAACACAAAGATATTTACTCAAAAATCCCATGCCACTGTGACTGAGGTTTTCTCCTGTAGGATGAGATTGGTATTTCCAAACTGTTTCATGCTCCAGCATTTTAAACTTGAAAAAAGCCCAGGAGATTAGATATGCTCTGATCATGCCCAATACATTTCAGCATCTAAGAGACTTCCAGCCAAATATTTCTGGTTTTTGGGTTGCAGGTGGTCTGAAGGGACTACATGGTCAGTTCACGAAACATAGCAAACTTTCAGAGTCACCTAAGGATTTGATTTTATGAGCCTACAGAAAGTTTTCACTTCTGAGATGCCTCAGCCATGTAGTTGGAGCTTTCCTTCATTTTTTCCTGGATGTGTTTAAATTTTGCCTAAGGCTCCTACAAGCTTTTTAGGATCTGTTCCATGAGCTTCAGATATGCAGTACAGTTTAGAAGGAGCATCTATGTTAAAAAAAAAAAAAATCAATCAAGAAGGTCCTTGTAATGTATTGCAATAATTTCTGTTTTCAGTGTTCAACAATCAGCTTACACCATTTGTGTGGGGCAGAGCCCTCAATAAAGAAATCTCCTCAGGCTTGATTTCAAAAACCATCATTGAAGGACAGCTATGGATGTCAGTGCCTCAACAACTGAATCCTCTTATGAGAAATACTCAAGGAATAGATGACATTTGCTTACCTGAGATAAGAACTGATTGCAGAATGCAAGTTAATAGAAAGCTGAAGCTGAGATATTGTATTAAGAACATGTTGTGTTTCCTCATATGCACAATGGTGGGTTAACAGCTCATTATGATTTAAAAGTCCTTTGGTCTATTCCGTATAAGGACACGGGTACATTCCAGCTTTAAATATATACCACTTATAGCTTCCATGCAAGACAACTTTTAAAACTTCTTGTCTTCTGTTAATAGATAAAGCTTTAATGCTATAAAAGACTTTCTTGAGTTCAACTTCATTTACAGAAACACAGATATGCCATGGGTCTATTTATTATCTCCTGCAATAAAGACTGATTTGGTGACCACAGCTAAAAAGAAAAAGAAAATAAAATTCCTGAGAGGTCACTGGACCAGATTTCTACTTTCTAAATCCAGTAGAGGAATATGCAAATACTTTGGTAAGCTTCAGGATTAAACCCATCATAGAAATGAAAGATTCCCATTATTAATCTTAAAAGGAAGATTTAATTTATACCAAAACATAACAGTGGAGTGTAAGTAGTTGTCCATTATCTGCTGGATGGTAAAGTGTGTTCTGCCAGAAAATAATGCTTCTTTTATCAACACTTTCTACTTAGTCACTGACCTTTACCTCCTGTAGGAATAATTAGGATCACTGACAAAAGTTATTCATGTTTTCAGAGTCCTGTGAATAACATGATGATGTGATTTCCTGACTAGATATAACCCAGGAGCATTTATTTATTCATGCACTGAAGAATAGCTGATAGTGATTAAATGTAATTTTGTAAGTTGTTTTTTTCTTTATTTCCTACAAGCCCATTCCTCAGCCCATTCTCTGTTATAGCAGTTACTGAACTGTCCTGTAGACCTTTAGATACTCAGGTTATAGGGGGGGGTGAGGGGAGTAATTCACACTGAATTGTGGGTGTGATGATAACACAGGCAGTTTATCTGCCCCTTCTTTTCAGTGTTTTTAAGTAAACATCTTTGTGTGTGCCCAGGTCAAGTGATTCTCTGCTGTAATTCCCTGCAGGGCTGTTCTCCAACTATAAAACACCAGGCAGAGAGGACAAATCTTTTATACTAACTTGCATTGTCTGTACAAGGCAATAACGTTGGTCATTGATACACTCCCAGAGGAGATGAGCAACTATTTCTTTTTGTATTATTATGCATTAAATGAGCTGTTAATTTTACGATTCTTTTTTTTTTTTTTTAAATTCACATGTTTTGTAGCAGTCATATTTTATGTTTCACCTTTGCATTAAAATATATCTTTGTGGTAGTTCCAAAGTTAATAATAAGAAGTTTTTTCAAACTCTTTGCACTCTTAAATAATCTTTTTATTTTTACTGTAGTTTTCCTCCTAAGTCCCTATCCTTTGGAATCCCTCCAGTTTGAAACACCCCAAACCTCTTTGCAATTTTGCACAGGAAGGGCTGGATTGGCTTAGCGGAACCAGTTTGGGAGTATTTGAGTTTCTCTATGTATCCATGCCAACAAATGTCTGTGTGGACATATTATCATCTGGACACCTTCGCTCTAACAATCCTTCAATACCAAAATAGTCTTGTGTTTGTACATGCATATACCTCTCCTATCATACCTATATTACAAACTTTATTAAATTTCTAGACCCATTTGAACTTTGCCACCTCATGTTTTGAGGCAATGGCTCTTCAAAAATGAAGTTATGAGAACAAATATTTTTGACAGAACTTAACAAATAATACCTGCATTTGACATATTTATTAATTTCTGGAGTTCTAAAAATTCATTAACCTCTTTTTCCTCTAAGTAGAAAATCAATGTGTCATAACAAGCTCAACTACGAATAAACTTCTTTGAAACATCAATAGCAAAGCTTCAGCTATTTTTGTTCCATATTTGGATTATTTCACTTTAATTTGAGGAAATATTTTTAGGACTCTGGGAGCAACTGTAGTACATCACCCCCACATCTCCATGCTAAATTCTGTCCAGGTCCTCTCTGCAGCGGTACTCACTGATCTCTTTTAACCCTTACTGCAATGGCTTCACCCGGATTAAACTTTCAATAATTCTTTATTTCCCAGACCCACATTGCATCCAAACCCTAGAAAAAACTGCATCCCCTGGCTGTTAAACAGTGTGGAGAATGAGATGCAGGGCAACTGCTGAAAACAGAGGATGAAACATTCTAGAATGTTTTCTCCCCTCCTGGTTGTCTTTGGCATTTGGACAAAGACAGATGATTAAGAGGGTGTGAATCCTCTACCATAGTCCCTGGGAGAAAACCTGAAAGTCCCTGAAAGAAACCATTGCCACCTCTGTGTCTGGGAAATACCTTTGCCACCAGAGGATGGAGAACTTGCCACTTCCTTGATCAGACCACATGCACTGTTCTCTTCCTAACTTCCGTGAGGTTGAAACTCAGACCTATCTTAACCATCTCAGTTGAGTCTATGTTAACTCACACCTCTCATAACCATCATCTCACTCCCACAAATTTAGACACATCGTGGCAGGCAGATCATTTAAATCAACGTATGCATTACATACCTACACAATGTGCGCAATGTACATTCATGCACAATGAATCAAAAATTCATAAAGTCAAAAACTTAATCAGCAGAGCCAATTGATGTAAGAGGAAATCATTAACAGTGGTGCATCCTCAGAGACATTACAGTTGTTTTTCAGGCTGAACTTGCAAGACTATGCATAGTGTCAGCACTGTTTAAACTTCTTGCTCAGCTTGCTTGTCCAAAGTGTTGAAAAATATCTTTCTTTCTGAGCTCTAGCCCAAATAACTTCTTCAAAATTGCACCCAGAGTCTAACACAGCTAATGATAGTGCAAGCAGGCAACCTGCTCCTATAATAATTGGCAGCATTGTCACAGAGGAGAACAATGGATGAAGGGAAGTGTAACTAGAAGGACAGTATATTGTATGAAAACAGAATGAAATTATTCAGCTCAAAATTAATGAGTTACCAGCCACAGTTGTTCCTTCAACAAGCTGTTCTTTTTTACTGACAGCAAACTGCAAGGCCATGGGTTTATGTCATATCTTAAAGAAGCTGCCATGTGTCTCTAAGGACCATAAATGACAGAACCTTGGTTTTACGTCTCAAGACTGATGTCCATTCTCTATACATGATTAATGAGTTTTACAAATAGTACTTTGGCCACAGAAGCCATCCAGAAGTGGGAAAATAATTGTCAGAAAAGTATCTGAAGAGCAAAAGAAAGAATGGGTCTGACTAAGATTTGGGAGCAGATACTGCATCTTCATGTGAGTGTCTGTATTTGTCTTTCATGTTTTTGAAGGCTAGTGTAAAATAAATCAGGAATAGTAATAAAGGTGTTAATCAAGTAATACATATAGAGGTCTGTGAGAGCAAATTGCTTCAGACTGGCATATAAATTTCTCTGTTTTGTTCCAAGTGAATTAAAAACCATGCCTTTGAACATGTTTATTAGTTTGTATACCCCTTGTTCTGTAATGTTCATTCATCAATATATCAAATCAAACAAAAACGGATTATGACCTGGTCAGATGGTTTGCAAAGATCATCTCTGAACTGTAGGTGTGGGAAGAAAAAGAATGGGAATCAATTTGTTGAAGGCTTAACATAGCTCATATTCGAAATTATTGAATTAATTCCTAGTCATTTGTTTTGACTGACTTAAGTAACTGCTTTCTGAACTGAGTGTAGAAAATGTCTCCTTTTTAGCCACTCATCTTCAGCTGTCAACATGTACAGGAACAATTGTTACTATCAGAACTGACATGAAATATCAGCCACAATGCTGAATTAACTTCCCTCTGGATGTCTCTCAAACTGCTTTCACAAGCAGCAATGCAGTCTCTTTCTTAAATCCACAAGTTTAGTCCTTGATTTTGTTTTGGTTTGGGGTTTGTTGTTTATTGTTTGTTTGTTGGTTGTTTTTTTTTGTTTGTTGCTTGGGTGTCTTTGTTATTGAATTTGTTCTTTATTTATGGTATTGTTATTTGCGATTCTCTCTAAAATAGTGGCTAGTCTGCATGATATAAGTAAATTCCTTTTTGAGCCTTGCAGAATGGGAAGAGAGAAGCTGTGGCATTTATCTGGAAAATCTCAGAGAGCCAGTGCTGAGAGACTGTGAGAAGAAGGAAGGGATAGAAGCAGAATCTGTGTTTTGCTCAAGCTAGCATTAATGCTGTTCAACTTTACTGTCTGAATTTACAGTGAACTCTACACTGATGGTCACATACATTACTTCTACTGCATTCAGATAAGAGCAGGAATGTTTCTCAATCCTGACATCCCACAGATGAGCTGTAATGAAAACCTGCATCAGGCAGGGCAACTGGCATAGGATATGACTGCTTGAAAAGTTTGACTGAACCGAAAGAATCACTGAATGTAACCAGAGACAGCAAATCCTATTTCACCTGCTAATCTTGCTCTTAAAGCGTTACGCCTAAATGTGGTTCAGCAACTTGTGGCCAATGAATCTTCATCTCTTGTTGGAATGAGACCTGGTATGCAGCCCTCTTCTGTTCCACCTGTAGCTGGGGCTTGCAAAATAGAAATCTAGATGTGGGAGCAGGTAGGGAAAGGTGGTGCAATCCCTGGGATGGAGACAGCATGGTAGAACATATGTTCCTACAAATTAAATGCTGCCAGAATGACCAACTTGATCGTAGAATTAGAAAAGGCTTGGTTTAGATTTTCTAAAGAAAACTTCAAGCTATCCACTCAGTCTAATAAGGTGATAATTTTATTCCTAATTCTGTACACTGAAAGACCAGGCACTCAATTTTTTACAGCAAATAATATCTGAGTATATTTTCCAAGCTGTTTCTTTTTAGTTGGATAGAATGACAGATCCATATCTTGGCAGTTAGGGGGAGTTTCTTCATATATTTCTATGGGTCTTGGATTAAGAATGTGATATTTGCTGGTTTGTATGACATATTCTGGTATTTTAGAAGGAAGCATTGACAGTTAAATGGTAACAAAACCCCAAAGTAAATTGCTATGTTTCTCAGCCTCTTTCTGATGCCCTGACAGTTAAAGCAGAATATATACAAGTATATAAAGTGTTGCTGTAATTTACCCAAAGGACAAAATACATTTTGCTCCTGGCAGAATTTGAGGCGCACCTCAGACAAGAGACTAAATAGCACTATTGCCTACGATGGCAAAGGAACTGCAAGAACATTTCATTAAGTCCAGGTGTAGTAATTTGGGGGTTTTGTCCTTCATGTCCTCACCTCTGCTGGTCAAAATTGGGCTTGTGCTCACCAAAAGCAAAGGGCTAAATTTTCATCCTGTGATACTTTAACAGCTCTCCAATGAGGTACCTTAGCCTGATGCAACAACTGCTGTAAGCCTCAGTTAGTGAGAGGAGAGTCACAGCTATTCATGATGGTTAATACAAGGTACTGGCAGCCATTCATTGCACACATTACATAAACACATATAAAATCAGAGGTTGCATGATTTTTATATATATAGATCACACTTTAAATTAAACACATACAAATCATAGGTCAAGCTCATAAGAGGCAACATTGAAGTCAATGGAAGAAAACTGGAATAGAGAATAAAGTCTCCTTGCAATAGAGACTTCAAAAACTTATTTCTGCTTTATTCTACTTGAATGTTGCTCAGAACAGAATTTGGTTCAGTGAGAATAGTTAGGTAAGTAATGACTGCATACCTAAGGAAAAGATTTGAGAAGTGACTGAATCAATAAGAGAGCAATCTTTAGCTCTCTGAGTATATAACCAGAGAAAAAAAATAAAGCAACTATGACTTCTCATGCACTGCATTTTTGTTTTTCGTTTGGATGAACAAGCACACATACTTAAAGAACTCTTTGCCAACAGCAATAAAAGACTTTTTGCCAGACTGCTATTGCTTATATTATAATATTACATTGTGATTGGAGATATATTTATTGTATTTGGTACTTTTTGTTTGTGCGTGGTTAGGTTTGGCTGGCTACAGTACTAGTGTACTCAGGGCTGGCAGATTCTGCAGTGTAAATATTCATTTTCACAAAGAAGTGATGCCTTTTTGGGCCTAATGAATTCAAAATATCAGCTATGCCTTATACACAATGGTTAGAAGAGAGAGAGAAGGGAGGAGACTCCTGCTAAGATTTTTTTGTACCTATAGTTACTGTATGAAATGAATGAAGCTAATTAGAGACCAGCATTCTGATGTCTGAGGTAAGTATAGGCCAGACACTTTATGGGAAGAAAAACAATACTGAATGAGCAAAATTTTTTGATTTTTCTTTATTTTTCTTTCTTTCTTTTTTTTTTTTTTTTAATTCATTCTTGAGTAGAAAAGGGTTTCAGCTGGCAGAAATCAACAGTTTTATTAATCTCAGTGGAATTTTTCTGGCTAACAGGATTTACAGCTGAGAATCCTATCCAGAACTTAAATCTCTATTGTGTTTTTTTTTTTCTTTTTTCATGGGAAAGAAAAACAGTTTTGTCCCATTTTGCCCCTTCTTAAGAAACAAAAACACAAGAACAAAAAGTCCTTAGCAGTCTTTTCCCTAATCATCTAGATCAGAGATGTGTTGTCTTACATCTGTTTCACCTCAATAATTCCTAAAAAACCTTGGCACCACATCTTGGAGAGCCCTTTGTGCTTCTGGCATTTCTTATAATCTGAGGTACATTTGAGTAGTAAATGAGACTCAAATTTCAGAGAGTTCTATCTCCCTACAGAGTTCCTGCCTTGCAATATAAAAAGATCTTCATTTCATGCTGTAGCTTGTTATCCTTTAGAAAGTTTCTTCACTAGTAGGTTGTACCATCTGTTGGGCAATTTGCCTAGTACCAGCAGCACTCCTGTATTTAGTCATGTTGAAATGTGCACTAATAGAGTAGATAGGCACCTGTCTCCCTCTTCCTTGTGTTTGATAAGGTTGGGGGAAAAGAACCTTGAGTGTTTTTCTTTTCTCTATTCTTCTTAATAATTTCAATCTCTCTTTTTTCATTCCTCCGTGTAAAACATGGAGAAAGTTCTGAGACTAAGCATCTAAACAGACACTTTAATTTTGTTTTTCCCCTTTCTAAAGATTTTTTATTTTTTTTTTTATTTTAATTTTTTTTTTTTTAGGGAGAG
>JAWWEE010000001.1:36417716-36476434 GCA_035221455.1 Xenops minutus | reverse complement strand
ATTGTACTAATTGGAATCACTTAGGATTGTGTTCCTTTCACGCAGTTACTCAACACAGTTTATTTTTTAATTATTTTTTTTTTTATTTTATTTTTTTTTTTTTTAGGGAGAGGAGAGGGAAGGGAACAATAACTGGAATTTCAAATTTGTTTTCTTTCCATTAAAATAAAGTTAGTCAGTATATCCAGGAACACTTCTGATTCAATGCTGTCAGGTGTAGGGCTTTTTTCAAAAGTTAGTGTTTCCTTAGCATCCAACCAGTTCTATCTAAATTCACAAGGGTCAGTCAAACTGGCCTCACAGAGAATAAATTGACACCATAGGCTTATTGCTGAAGCATTAAGTCTGAGGGCAGCTGCTAACATCACACATATCAGCTGGGTCAAAGCAAAGGTGCTCCCAGATCCGTCAAAGCCCTGCACACTTGCAGATTGAGGGACTGTCTGTCACTCTGGGCAGTTGCCATGCGACATTGGTGCATGTCTTCTTCTGGACCTGTGATGCTGCTGGTATCCTCTGTAGAATAACCAAATAACCACCTCTAAATTGGAGGTAACCTGCAATGAAATACAAGGTACCTCTGGGTGGTAAAATCCACCACATCTGCAGTGGAATATGCTCCATGAAAATCCTGCATCCTTGCTGAGTAGCTGTAAAAAGGGTATTACATAGCAACTGGAGGAGAAGCCTTGCTGGAATTTCATCCCCTTTTGTCTTTCTGGATAGTTTTTATCACACCATGCTCTTTTTACCTGGAGAAAGCAAAACAAAAAATCGTTTAAACACCCCATAATAAAACTTGTAGTTAGTAGAGTGAAATAAAAGTATATCAGGACTCTGAGATTCTTACAAGATGCAGCTGGAAAGATAGAAAATATCTAATTAGAACAAAGTGGGGCAGATACAGGACAGAGGAGCATATGCTTGTTGTAATCCACTCAGGACAGTTGTCCCAATCACTCCTCTTTCTTCCCCTCTGTGTTCCATCAGAAAATACCGCTTAAAGCAGTAAGGCAAACTGTAGGTTTTAGAAACACAGTACTGCTCCCAGCTTTGAGAATCAAGACAGGTCAGGAAAAAAGTACAGTACTTGCAGCTGACCTTTCAGAGCACTGTATGGAAAATGATTGACAGTTCTTGTTTGGCTTAAATCTTCAAGGGCTGTGAGATGGTGTAACACAAAGTCATTTTTCATTCAGTCCCTATAGGCACATTAAATGTTTCATATTCTTTAAAAAGTCACTGAAGTTACAAAACTCATTACATTCTATTTTAATTATATCCACTTTTTTCCCCTTTTCTTCACTAGGTAGCAATTATTGGTGAATACATATATTCAAGTTAATCTGCATTTTCTTTCTAGTCTGAAATCTAATATGCAGTTGCATTAAAATTAGTCTGTTACCAAGAGAATATTCCAATAAAAGGCAGTAATAATTAAATAATTCTGTTTGGATTTAATATAATTCCATATTAAATATATTAAGGGTTCTTCCATAACCTCTTTCCTCCTTTGATATTTTTCTTTTCCCTTTTTTGGTGCTGTTCACCAGCACAGCTTATGAAAGTAAAATCTTTTCAGAGTCCTCAGGGTGCAAAGAACATTGTTGCATACAGGCTTCCCAAAAATGGGTTGTACTTTTAAGCAGATCTCTGCAGACATCTGTGACTGACCAATAAACCGCTAAAACAGAAGAGGGCTCAGAAGAGATGGAGAAGGGTGATGTGCCCATGAAGCTCAGCGAATAACACAGGATGTGACTGACCACAGCTGCTGTCAAGAATGTGAGTTTTATCTCAGCACAAAAAGGGGTGGGAAAGGTGGCCTTTGTTGTAGATAAAAAAAACTATCAACAACAGAGTGGATCAACTGGTGGTGTAAGTATTTCTCTCTGTGTTCATTAGAGAGATTACATCTCCCTGAGTTAGCCAGACTAGTTTAGGGAGGACCAATATGTGTCTCAGTCCAACACAGAATATAAAGACTGAATAACTAACAAAAGAACGCGAAAGAGAACAATGGGCTTGAGCTGGCTTCAATTCACATATTCCTTCCTGGCCATTGGGAAGTGTCATGACGGTGACCATGTTACAGGAATGAGTAATGTGAATCACACTGATATCATGATTGAACTGTATCATGCAATTGCCATCCATTTTGCAAAGTGTACCTTATGTTTGTATTGCATTATGCAGCATACATTTATCAGTGTTAAATCAGGAATGCCCTCTTTAAATTAGTAACTTGACATTACACCTTAACCTCTCTGCGTAGGGAAAATCTAAAAAAACTTGATCAGAGGGTATTGGACTCTAACCATGCTGTGCACCAATTCCATGATCAACCTGAGACTGTTAAGTGACACTACTTTGAAAACCAAACTGCAGTAATGGGCAGAAGACTAAGCCAGAAGGAGATTATTTCAAAATTTCAGTTGGCAGAATAAAATTGTCCATGGTAGAATTTGGTTGGAATGTAGTGATAAAATAGTAATGTCTTAGAAAGGATCATGGTGTTTGCAAAGATAAGGACTATTTAGAAATTTTTCTTTTGGATTCACTGAGCTGGCAGATATGTCTAACGTTACCATGATTGGCTCATGGCAGAGAGAAATATCTCTGGAACTGTGAATCACTTCACCTATTGGAATTTTCTTAGTTAGTTAATCGATTTGTTTGCTTGGATTTGTTTGTTTGTTTGTTTTTGTTTGTTTGTTTTATTTTTTTTTTAATTTCTAATTTACAGACTTTAGTTCCTCATTCTTTGTTTTTTTTCCAGTATTGTCAGAGAACAGGATCTCAAACTCACTTACCCAGTCCTTGCTGACGTGAGTTATCACAGCAGCCAAACACCACCAGCTTGTCCCGTAATGGCATAGTGACCACTGGCCAAAACACAGCTGTTGCCCACTCTCTGCTGTGGGCCACAGTAACTCTTCATTATTGTAGGCAGCTGGAGAAGGTTGTAGAGCCTTCAGACAGCCTGCATTTTGGAAAGCTGGTCACCAGCGAAATACCACATTATGATGTTTAATTTCTTAATTTAAACAATCTATAAATTAAAATTACATATTTTTAAACTTAAATATTTTTGTGCTTTGAAAAGAACAGTGCAGCCCCGTCTTTCTGTCTGTCCTCAGATGTTGAAGATTCATGAGCACTCGCTGGGACCATGTCTTGTAATAGTATAACTTAAGTAATAGATTTTATTCACAGTAAGAAGACCTCAGGGAAAAAGGAAAAAGAGGAAAAACATAAGGCAAGTAAGCGTAACCCCAAACCTTCTGAGCCAGTACCTTTCATGGCAAAGGCTGAAATGGGAAAGGTGCCAGGCCACCTTCCCTTACATGTACATGTCCCACGTCCTTCCCTCTCCTTGCAAAATGCAAAATATTTTTTGCTTCACCTGTACCCTTGGTGTGACTGTTCACTGGATTGTATGTGTGTATGTCTTAAGATCCCATGGAAACCACAAACTCCCACTGTTTTATTACCATTATTATCTCTCTTGAAATTCAAGCTTATATGGAATAACTCTGAGGACAGGGCTAGAAAGTAGAACTAATTGGAAAGAGAAACTGATTGAACCATTTTTCATCAATTTAATCAGAGTGAAAATGCTTTGTAACACGGTGTTGATTTCAGAGGTATATTATTTTGGGGAAAAATTTGAAAAATTTCCACAATATTGAAGTATCCCCTTTGAGAAAATTCTGCTGTATTTTTGTTTAGGAGTCACATTTAGTTTTAATTTTTTATTTCTGTGTTTAACTATATAGCCTTTAATGTTAGGATGTTAGGTGAATAATATTTTATGTTATATATTTCTAAACACTTTGTGCATATGATGTAGTCTAAAAAAGGTGAAAAAAATTGAATGCCTTGATCTGGACAAAGCATTTCCAGCAATGCAAAATATAATACCAGAGTTATCAGAATCGTCCTTTTAGATTTTGTGAAGTCTTTAAGAAAAATGAAATTTCCATGCTCTGATATCCTCCTTTTATAGACACAACTTGAGAGCTCAGTCAATATCATTCAGAGTAGTTGTAGTGGTTGAATGAAACGAAATTAAATTTAAAATACTGCTAGTATAATACCAGTATTTTAGGTCTCTATTATACCTGCTAACAGGATAAATTGAAAAATCATCAAACACCATCAAGATTTTTAAGCGAAGGTTATCTTTGAAAAGCGGGATATTGTATAACGCTCCCTTACTAAATGTTTTGCTAAGGTTCATTTCTTTGCACACTTCACAGCAGTTGAGAACATCTGGGTCCATTTGTTCCCCTGCCTTCTGTTTTGTCTTTAAGCTCCCTGAGAGAGAATCTGTGCTACAATCTGCTTTTGCACAAGGAGTCTGGCATGGTGGATCCTGTTTTATGACTCGGGGCATATCTACACTGGCAGAGGCTTGGCAAACATTACCTGGGCTTGACAAATCTAGTGTAGTGGTCTAGGCCTCCTGAACCTAGTCTTTCAGGTACAAGGGCTTGATAGCCCTGGGCTTAGTCTGCAGCACAGATGTACTTGGTGTGTCCACACTCCTATGAATGGGACTAGGCAAGTGCTGGTCTTCGGCTTAAGAGGAAGTAAATTCTTGTTGCCACAAAAGCTGTATAGTCCCATCTCTAGCATGATTATAGAAAGAAGAGACAATGAAATCGCCTTTCTGAATGTTTGCATCTTTCTTTTCCTTGTTCAGAGGAATGCAAGTACCTTGCTGAGCTTGCTAGACCTCATTTTTGGAGCTCCTTGGAACATAATTGAAGCTGCCATCCTTGGACCTTTTCATGGAAAGGCATGGTAACAAAGTGCCTGGGTCAAGGCCCTGCCTTGGTCTTATCTGACATGGGAAATCACTGAAGGAGGCATGGAACCCCAAACACTGACTTCTAGTACCTTTCCTTGATTATGCAGACATTTTAATGTGCAAGGTCTTTGTCTTTAAATGGTAGAGATAATTTTGCTATTGTTGTCACCCAGTGTAACCCAGAATTATGTTTCTAAGTCCATAGATACTCTGATGTAGTGCTAGAGATGCTCTCAGCTTTAATTATCTCTAAGTGTGAGGTGCTATATTAAATGGCTAGCTCGATTTGTCATGAGGCTTAAAAAAAAAAGAATTAGTCTTTAGATAAAGTGCCTATTCCTTTTTTTTTTTTTAAATGCACTTAAAAATACCCCCAAAAAAGCCACGCACACACAGAGATTTTTCAAATAAAAAATAATTGGTTTTTGCTTTAGAAGAGTAGTCTGAATTACTCCATAATTGTACTGATGGAAAAAAATGAGTTAAGACTATGGAAACTGTAATTAAAGTACAGCCTTAAAAGTATTGGAAGTTAATACCTCTGAATCAAAAGAGAATCTTTCAACCTGTAGCCTCCACAGTCTTGTCTTTACCTTTCAGCCATTAACCCTGAGAAGCAGTGTTAATAACAGTAATTACCCTGTGTTTTTATTCTATTGTACCTATGTCTAAATTCTTTTGAGTGCATGGCAGAGGTGCAGCTGTAAATAAAACCTGCAGCTTCCTTACCAGAGGCTGTGACTTGCTCTGTGTCTTGTGGTTGGTAGGTGCATTCATTGCAAAGCTCCCTTCCGTCCAAATGACACAGCTACATACTGACAGAAATGCCTCCCCTACAGCAATGGGGTATGACATCTAACTTGTGAATCCGTCTCACTTTTATCAGAGTTCCTGCTATTTCGTGGAACTTGAATATTGGTGCTTTTTCATAGGGAACGTACACCCAGAACTATGAGGGGCAGGATGAAAAGAGGTGCAAGAAACCCCTTTTCTTACTCTCCCTTGATCTTAGAGAACAAGTATCAGGAGTGAGTCTGGGGAAGGGGGTTTTGTAAAGGGAGAAACACACAGAGGAATAGGCTTGTGAAACTCATAGAGTGACCATGTTTGTCTGCTTGTTAATTTATCATCACTCTTCTCCTCTAGCCCTTCTCCATGAATTTCCATGGTAATGTTTCTGGATAAAGACAAAGACTATTCAATGTCCTGTGAGCTACTGAGCACATTTCACATGCTGGATAATCAATGCCTTTGATGTGAAAGCATGGGAGGGCCTTACTGGGACAGAGCCTTTCATCCAGGATCTTATGTTGTCCTACTGGTGTTATCATGAGGGTCCCTTTTTTCCATCCTGGAACACAGCTGCAGAGGCTGCTCTTTATGTACTTTGAAAGTGCAATGGAATTTTTTGCCGCACTCTCCCGTAGTGTTGATCTCTCCATGTGCTTTCTGAGTAATCAGGTCCTTCCAACATTTTTCTAGCATTCTCTGGATATCAAGCTGCTAGCTTGATGATAGCCTTAGTCATAGTGCACAGGGAAAAACCTATCTGAGCATCTGAAGGTTAGACCAGAATCACACACACGGTTGGAATTACATTATTTTGGCCACTGGAGGGCTCACAGTTTGCTCATCAGCTCTGTAAAGAGACATGGAAAACGGGGAGGAAAGTAAATAAAGTGCTCAGTACCAGTGACCTGTAACCTCTGTGCATGGACTGCAAGATCTTTATGAAATTTTTTTACAAAATCAGGCTTTACTTCTCATGTTCTACTCCTGCATTTCATCACATGAGGAAGTCAGAAGGGAGATGGATCATCTTGAGGTAATGTACAGTTTTAACAAACCTCTGTAGGAAGTTACCTGCTGCTAAGTGAATCCTTCTGTGCCTTGTTTTCTCATAGCTATATTGCTTCTGGCTCAGGAGCTTGAACTGTTTCCTGCATTACACTGTGTAGACATGTTTTGTGCAGGTAAAGAGTTTCTCAAGTGTCTTGAATCACTTGGACAATAAAGTTATTTGTAACTTGGTATTCATATTCTATGCAGTCACCTGAGAAATTGCCTGGGAAAAGTTATTAGTGTAATATTTGCAGATAAGGAATACAACTGGCTGTTATTTGGCTCTGGGACATTAGTCCATGGCCATGTTTCTTCTGTAGTCCATCACTCTGGGACCCTTAATCCATTGCACACCAGCATAAGAAAGAGAGTTTTCTGATGGTCTGTCGTACCATCTTCATTTTGCTCTGGTGTTTCACATTGCATTCCTGGAGCAATCAAAGTTTGGGTTTGGCTCAGATACAGTTTTATGGACTCAAAGCAGAAATTCCAGTGGAATATCGGGCATTTTGAATAGTGAACATCCAACTAGATGCTTAAAAATACCCTAAGCAGCTTCAAACTCACAAAAAAAAAAAATAGCAGAATAGAGAAAGCCTATTCTCTCCTGGTTAGTACATTTCTCTACCAGTCAGAATTCCTTTCTCTTTGAGATTTTCAGCTGTCAAGGACAGTAATAGAATCTCCTAGTAAGATTACTTTAAGACTAATTGCTGCCATAAATTAGTCTAGCTTATGACTCCAGTCTTCCTGAAGTCAACCTGCATTTTTTCCCCTGACACTAAGAAAATCAAACTTTTATTGCAATGGTTACCATATCAACTTCCTCTTAATTTGGGTTGCACTCCCTGAATACTTTTCTTCTTCTTTTATGGTAATATATATATATATTTTAATCTGTTGGTGTGAGAAGCTATTAAAATATCTCCATATTCATCTCTGTCTATCAGTCAATGACAAGCATAAATGCATTAATACTGAGAGGTACAGTGGCATTCAATTAACTTATTAATATGACATCAGGATGTTTTAGAGCCTGTTAGTGCTGTGTTTTGGGATATGATCCACACTCTGATAAATCTTCTGGAGTGTGTAGGCAGTGAGCAGAATGCGCCTCCTTGTCGCATTTGTGACTTTGTGACCATGGACAGAGAAAGGCTTCTCAATGCATTATAAGTTGCAGGTGTCATAGTTCTTTCTTTGTCGAGATCCCCAGTGCAATCAAAGTTCTCATCCCTTCACGTACATGAGGTGACACAATACTCATGTCTTCTGCCCTCAGTCATTTAATGGAAGTTCTCTGAATTGCCCTTTGGAGACATCTACCATTTCCCAGTGTTTTATGAGAGAATCAAGTTACCCATAATAGACTTAAAGCTCAGATATCTGAGCTCTGTCTCAGCTGCAGCCTGGCGTGTCACTGGTCCTACCTGGACCTAAGTCAGTCAGATAAACTAGATCAGTCAGTCCCCTTTTGTAGTATGGAGAGTGAGAGGCAAGACACAGTTTGCACCCAGAGAGTTGAACTCACTCCTCACCCCAAAAGTAAGTTGGCCTCATTCATGGAGCTTCCTGGAAAGAGTTTCATGCCTTGGTGATGTCCTGAGCCATGCCTGGACATTGGCTGGAGGACTGCAAGGTGGATAAAACTCTTTCAGGAGCATGTTAATTGTGAGAAGATGGGGTGCCATGGGACATGGCCTGAGGTTTCCCTTGGACTTTTTTAATTTATTGCTGTATATGTCACTCCTAAAAGCAGTATGCCTATCAATCCTTAGAGCCATTTCTTAACTAGTTATGCTTACCTTTTTAACAGAAATGTTGTGAACTGCTTTAATTGTGGAGAAATATATAATTCAGAAACTAGGAGTTAGGATCAAGAATTCAAATTCTAAAGGAAAAAAACCCCTTCACCTTTGAAAAGAATACAAAGAGCCTTATACCCTTCCTCTAAACCAACAGGGAAAGGTATGCACACTTGAATTAAATGGAAAAAAGCTTTCCCTACAGGTATACCTGTTATGCACCTTAAAATATGCACTGAGATATAATACTATCTTAATTGTAATTAAATTTGAATTCCTTATGGGACATTAAGTTTGATTTCAGAAAGTTGTTTCTCTTAAAAACAAAATCTAACTCTTCTGAGGAAAGTGTAGAATGCAAGTTTCTTCATAAGATTTACTCATGAGAGGAGTAGTTCTCAGAAATTAAATCAGCTTTGCTTTGACTCATGCAAGGAATCTGACTAGGGTATTGTTGTGCAAAGGCATAAATCACTTAAAGTTTCCACAAACATAATTCATATTTGACCACTAGCCTTTCAGGTTACAGAAGCAAAGTCCCATGGGTGAATGTGAGAAGCAAGTTGAAGGGAAAATGTAGTGAAAATAATAGAAAATAATAGAAAATCTGCCTGGGCAGATCAGGTACTGTTTAGACATTCTCAAATGGTTTCCTCTTTTGTGAAATTGATATTTCTTGAAGAGGGTTTAAATTAATACAGAACAGCATTTCTAAGCATTTGAGAGGAGAGACACCCAAATGGTGCTTCTTACAAAACCAGGGAATTTGTGTTTGTGTATCCAGAGTTTCCAAGCAGTTGTTCTAGAGTTACAGACCTTAATTTCTGTCTAAATTACTTACAGTTGCCTATGGAAATGGAGAAGTAGATCCTCAAATTTATAGAAGTTCAGAACGTCGGAATAGTTATTATGGTTTAAGCTTATAGCATAACTTGTAGCGAACTGCTCCAAAAAGACAGACAAATCCTATTCAATCACAACTTAGCTGCTTAGGTTATTTATGTTTTCTGATGAGAACTGTAGAGTATTTTACTAAGTTCATTAACTACACAGCAGGGGACTGGCAGCTTGTTCTCTAAAATTTGAAATTACTGAACTATAGTGTAATATATTGTAAGGAGAAAATGGACGTTCTGATGGTGTGAAAAGGGTTAGTGGTTTAGATGTTTTGTATTCTCTAATGTAATGATTGACAGCCTCTAGAGACACTAAAAAATCATAGAATCACTTAGGTTGGCAAAGACCTCTAAGATCATGAAGTCCAGTCATTAACCAGGGCTGTTATTGCCACCACTAAACCTTGTCCCTGAGTGCCCTATCTACACATCTTTTAAACCCCTCCAGGGATGGTGACTCCACCACTTCTCTGGACAGCCCTTTCCAATGCTTGACAACCCTTCTGAAGAAGAAACCTTTCCTAATATCCATTCTAAACCTCCACAGGCACAACCTGAGGCTATTTCCTCTTGCCTTATTCCTTGTTACTTGGGAGGAAAGGCAACCCTCCTCCTCTCTGCAACCTCCTTTCAGGTAGCTGTAAAGAGTGAGAAGGTCCACCCTGAGCGTCTTTTTCTGCAGACTAGATAAGTAACAGTCTTGAATTGTATCAGTCTTTAGAGTACTGTGGGCATCAGTTTTAATTTATAAACACTTTCTTCACTGCAGGAGAAGTTTGAGGACTTTGCTGAGGTCCCAAATTATACATAGGAAATCATTACACTAGAAATGCACCAAGCCTCCCTCACCCTTACACAAGCTGAAATAAAGGCAGATTTAATTCAATTTTATATCAAATTCAGTGCTGATTAGGACAGTATTTGCTTAGTAAGGAAGCTGAATCAGTCTCACTGCCGTTAAGAGATATTCTGTGACTAAAGTGGAGGCTGAGGGAAAGTGTGGAATCAGGATTGTTTTGTTAGCTGCTCTTTTATGCTGTTTGCAAACCAGATGCTTAGTTTGTTTTAGTCAGTTAAATCAGTATTGCTGAACTAGCCAATCCACCTCAGGGTGTTGTGCATGTGTGTGTATTTGGGGAATAATCTTTTCTTTTTGTTTGAAATACTACACAGTACATTTTGAACTCATGTTCCTTCAGGCGTAATCCATACTCTACACCCCAGGAAAAGATCTCACTAAGGATGCCCTGAGCAGCTTAGTGCCTTCCTGCTCTGCTGTTCATCGCTTTCTTCCCAGACTCTAAACAGAACTGGCTTTCTAAGAATGTCTCTACAGTGCTCTTCTCATGTCACTCAGTCCCTAATAATATTTCTGCAACATATGGGGAATGGTGTGGTGTTACACTGGTACTGGCACTTATTGAGGTTTTCTCACCTCTGTCATGTCTTGTTGGCAAAAGGCAAACCTGAGTTTTAGGAATGTGGAGACAAAGGAATGGTTTAAGTCAAGAAGAGACTTTTTATTGCATTTAGATAGGACCTCTGTCATGTTTTTCAGATTGCAATTGGTCCTCTTTTCCCCAGAACAGTAGCAAAGGCATAACTCAGTCATGTGGTTGCATCTTGATGCTGGATGTTAACTGGGGAGATGTTGAGTAGGACTGATTCTTAAAGAAATTTAGAAACTTTGTTGTTTCTGTGGTACTACTCAAGCCTTGAAAAACTAAAATTCTGGATTATAAATCATCATTGTGGAAATTAAATGTATGAGTCACTTAGCAACCACGTGATTTAGTTATGGCTGGCTTTGACAGACTTTTCTCTGGTATTGATCTCATTTGGCTGCAGATTTCTTGACTTCTGGGTAAAAATGCAGTAATTTTTAACTCAAAATGGCATGGGATCTGTAGACAGAATTCCTTTTGCTGTCAGTGGAAACAGGATTAGGTTTCCAGTGGTTACTACATCAAATTTTATAACAAAAGATTATTACAGCCCCTTCTTAACTATTTCTCATTCATGATAATTCAGATATAGCTGTTCATCTGCTTGTGAAACTCTTAAATATCTTCAAATTCATCTCTGTCAATCAATGACAAAGTGAGCTGCATGAATGCTATGAAAATTACAATGGATTCAATTAACTTATTAATAAGACATTGGAATATTTTATAACCCAGTAGCACTGTGCTTTGGGACATGATGCATTCACTGATAAATCTTGTGGAGTGCTGAGCAGAAAAAAAGATTGCTTTCAATGATTCTGAAGTCACACTTAATTGGACAAGATCAGATATATAATTCTTAGCTGCTGCCTTGTGGAAAAGTGATGGTGCAAGATGCAGAGTAGCAGAGATGAGATATTTTGAAGTACTGGGCACTTCCAACTGAAATTTTGCTTGGTTGGATGAGAATTTGAGTCTAAACCATTCAAGATATGAACTCCATTTTGATTTGTGTCTATATCTAGTAGTTGCAGCAGAAATGCTCTTAAGGATATTAGTGAGACGGAATTACTTCGGCTCATGCGAATCTCTGACTTTACATAAATGCTTATAATTGACTGACCTAGTAACACAGTAGTAATTCAGATTGACAAACACCACACAGATGAAAAATGTAATATTTATAACTTGCAAAGTCTAAGGAAAGTGGAACTTTGTCTCTGTTATTTTGTGCATGTTTTTATATGTAGTGATGGAACCAGTAATTTTGTGTACTATGCATTAATCCTAAATGCACAGGAAATGTATTAATATTATAGAAAATTGATAACTGACATTTTTCCTTTTATTGTTCAATGTCCAAGGTTTGCCTTCAAAGCTTATTATCAAGGTAGAGCTGGAAGAACTATTGTTAGTTATCAAATATGGTGACTGAGTTATCTGTTGTTTGAGAGACTGAGCAGTGTTTAGGCCTGAGGAGGTTTTGTCAGCTACTCACAGTAGAAAAGGTGAAATTCAGGTAAAATATTTTGAATGAGTGGGGTGGACATGAGGTTGGGGAAGGTTACTAATATGTCTATAGATATACTATATATACATTTTGTTAGTAGTGTCCCTGTTTGATTAATTAAAAATGGGCACTTATTTCCTTAGTTTGATTGTTTTAATTTGTGAGTTCCTAGGGTGGTAGGTTTGCTTTCCTATGCAAACATACGTTGCACTCTTGCTCCCCATCTGTTGGAAAGTGTCGGTGACTGCCTGTACACTTGAAATAAATGGAATCATTGTATACTCTTTGCCAGTGGGGTTTATGTCACGGTTTATGTGCATATGGTTGTCTCTTATCCTAATGATTTTTGAGAATAGTTCCTCATTTGTGCTGCCCTTGAATTGTGCCTACCTATTGTCTGGGAGCATGCTAGTTAACATGAGCACTTTTATGCCTTTACTCTAGCTGAGTCCCTGATTCTGTTCAGAACAGGGTAATCAATAATTCCATATGGGCTGATCTATCCTTTCCATTCTTGTGTAGCTGTTGTTTTCACTAGGAATTAAAATAAGGATTTTAGAATGTGATATAAAAGAACATAGAGTTTGTCATTATTAAGGGATATTAATTAAATGGAACAAAAACACCACGTATGTTTTTCTGTAACTCAAGGCATCAATTTATTTCCAAAATGTTGAACTCTTTAAAGAAAAAAATCATATGAGAAGGTTTCTGAGAATTTCCAACACAATGGTAAAGATCCTATATGTAAGAATTTTTGGGGCTTGTGCAGGCACAACCCAAGAATCAGTTCTTGCTTTGAGAAATGTCATAAAGACTTGTACAAACACTTAGCTTGGTCTTGTGTTCTGGAGAAAAACTGCCATGTGAGCTGGTCCAAGTTCAGGAAATATTAGAAAGGACAGTAAATCATAAAATGGCATAGGCAAAATTGTTTTTTTTTCCTGATGGAAGGGTTAAAGGGGAGGGACTGTAAGCTTTGTAAACTGCAAAGCCCACAAATCTTGCAGGTATATGAAAGAACCTGTCATCAGCTCCATATCTGCATGGGAACCTGCTTGGTTCTATTTGTTGCCACAAAGCAGCACCTTTCTACCAAGAGATGTGGTTGCTGAAACCAATCACCCAATGCAGACAAGGCTCTTGCAGCCTTTTGTCCCCAGAACCAACCAGAAGTGAGCTTGAACCTTGGTCCCCAGCAGACATGTACGCAAACAGCACATGTACACAACACACACAAGCACACACAGTCACAAAGGACAGCATGGACAGAAAACCCAGTGGTCACACAAATACAAGCACAGATGCCTTATTCTGTTTCCTTCTTCGGCTGATAGTGAGGACATATATGTTTGTATATAAATACATATACTTCTAAAAAAATGTATTTTATCTATATGCTCATCTATTTGTATTTATACATATATAGATATATATGCAATTTGTACAATGTGGATCCCTCCAGCAGCTACACTCAAATATGCAGTTTTTCTGTATTTCAGTAAGGCTTTTGGTACTGTTCCCTAGAGAATCCTTCTGGGAGAAGAACTGTCTGAAGGGCAGAGCAAAAAGGGTTGTAGTGAATGGGGCTAAATCTGGCTGTTGGGGAACTGAACTGGGGTACAATTCTAGGACCACTGCTGTTCAACATATTTATTAATGATCTGGATCGAGAAGTTCAATGCACCATTAGCAAGTTTGCTGATAATACCAAACTGGAGGATGGTGGTAACTCTCTTGAGGGAGAGGAGGCCTTGCAGAAGGATCTGGTTTGATTAGAGCATTGGACTATGATTAGTGGGCTGAAATGTAACAAGTGAAAATGTTGGATTTTGCATCTAGGATAATTCATTGGGAGACAAGTGGCTGGGGAGCAGCCCTGCAGACAGGGATCTGGGTGAGCAGCATCTCAACGTGAGCCAATAGTGTGCTCCAATAAACAAGAGGGCAAACCCCATTGAGGAATGAATCAGACACAGCATCACTAGCTGGTTAGAAGAGGTGATTGTCCCACTGTATTTAACATTGGTATGAGTCACTTTGAGTACTGCGTGCAGAGTTGGAGCCCACAATCTAAGAATAATGTGATGGTCCTTGAATGCATCCAGGGGAGAGCAACAAATCTGGGGAAAGAGCTGGAAGGAACATCCTGTGTGGAATGCTGAGAACGCTGGACTGTCTAATTTGAAGAGAAAGAAGCTGAAGGTGACCTTCTTTTGCCCTTTGCAGGTTCCTGAGGAGGGGAAGTGGAGAGGGAGGTGCTCATCTCTTCTCTCTGGTGGCCAGTGATAGAAGCCATAGGAATGGTTCAAAGCTGCACCAGGGGAGTTTCAGACTCACATTATGAAGGATTTCTTCACTCTGAGGGTGTTCAGACATTGGAACAGGCTTCCTAGAGATGTGGTTGATGTCCCAAGACTGTTAGTGTTTCAGAGGACACTGGCATCAGGAACACACTTTAGCTTTTGGTCAGCCCACATTGATCAGGCATTAGGACTAGATGACCATTATAGGTCCTTTCCAACTCAAATATGCTATGCTGTGGTATGCCATGCTATGTCATGTTAATCTGTCTGCCCAGTAGCCACCCCTGGACTCCAGTCTCCTCAGTTGCTGATGCCTGGGCACAGGACCATTTGTGGTTGCAGCCTCACTCCAGTTGCTGATACTTTTCTCTCTCACACACATGCACACACGCACACGCAAACAGGTCTCTCAGTCCACACCCAGACTCTGTAGCCTTTCTAGAAGAGTTGTCCTGAACCCTCTTATTTCTCTAGTAACCAGCTTGGATTCATTAGTCCTGCCCCATTGTACTCATCATGCTCAGACATGAAGTTCTGATTTCTTGTAGTTACAAAACAGTTTGCTAAGCACAGAAAGAAAACAGGAAATTAATTCCAAAAATTGACATATTTTAATCTTTGGCCTCTTTTTTTTTCTTTTTTCCTTTTTTTCTTCTACTGGATGCAAAATGTTTTCTTTGTTTTTCTTAAACTTGTTTTGGACAAGGAAAAGGACAGGCAATACGCATGAGATTCCTGCTCTTCTAAATTCAATGGACCTTTTCCAGGTTTTCCATATGCATTTTCTTTTGTAAAAAGGCAAACTGGTGCCAGAATTTAAGGCAGTGCAAGCTGGATTAACAGTATCTAATCAATGTATCAGTTTCAATTTTCCTTAACAGAAGACCTAAACGTCTGTTTCGAAGGCAAGAGTGATAATTTCAAAAACATTAAGTTTTATGTGTATCTATTCTGCTGTTATTAAAGAAGGTGAAATTGTTACACAGGAGGGAGTGAAATTAGCTTTAAAATAATTTTGCATGCAGCTACTTAGATTCCTTTCCCCTGTCCTTCAGCAGAAAGAACATGTTTTCTGTGTCTGTTTTGAAAAAGTTTGGTCTGAAAAAGACCAGAAGCTGCTGTTTCACTCTGACAGCTATGACGTACTCCCTGTGTGCTCAATCCAAACACCACAAAGTGCCTTCATTACCTACCTCCATTCCTGTCTTTCCCATCTTGTGTTACTTTAAATATAGGAGCAGTGTTTGATCACCTTTGAACTGAAGCTGTGTGCTTGTTACCCATTTCATAGTAACAGCTGGGTAACTGCTTTCCAGAAGGAAATTAAATCTGCCTGGAAGTAAAGGAAAAATTAAGGTAGTTTAAATAAATAAGGTATATTTTCTCTATCTAGTAGTCTTAGGAATACAGAAATTGTTAGACTGGATCACGCTCCAGGTCTGTCCACCCAGCATCCTGCCTCTAACAGCAATCAGGACAGACTGCCTCAGAGGAAGACACATGAACCCCAGCATATGCAGACATGGCATAATCTGTTCCTTTGCGATGTCTCATTTTTATTCTTTGGAGACTTATATCGGGGTAATTACTTTAGTTCTGGATCTTGTGTTACCATATAAACTTCCTTTTCTGTCAAAGTTTTTTGTCTCCTTTTTTTTTTTTCTTTCCTTTTTTATTTATTTTTTTTTTTTCTGGAACAAAATAGATGCAATTATATATCCATATAACCACAACTGAAAGGGAAATACTATTAAAATCCTTAACTGAATGCTATGGACTTTTCAGATAGATGAAGAGCAAGTATTAGGGGGACCATTAGGTAGCTCCCGAGACACAAGACACAAGTGAATCAAGTATAGGTGTTATGGCAGGTTTCTGTCACAGATCTGGTGATGGGACCATACTGCCATGGTGACTTCAGGGTACTGTTGTCTTCTGTAAGAGCAGGTATGTGTGGGCCTGCTCCTGAAACAGCCTCTACACTAAGCCTGCATCATCCTGCTGGATCCATCTCACATGTCCCCACTCCACACCATGAGGAACCTGTGATGTGTGTCATGGCTCACAAAGTTTCTGCCCCACTTACAGAAAGATTGACCAGCCTAACCCTATGGAGTTGTTGGTTGCACCATAGTGTTTTGTTCTTCTAAAAATCAAAGAAATAAATATGCTTGTTGATTTTTAGCACACATAAGAATTTCAGCCTTTCAGAGTAATACCATTTTCTTTAACAGGCAATCACAACTAACCATATTTCAGGAAGGCAGAAATCACAGTTCTCTAATACTGGTTAATTAGCCAAAGTGATCTGTTGTTTTGATAAGTCCTGCCAGAAGAGATTGAATAAAACTTCAAGCCATCAAGGCAGCCTGGACATAAGAAAAACAGGGGATTTTATTTCCCTTACTACAGGCTGTGACTTTTTTTTTAAGATTGATGAACTGAGACGCATATATGTATCTTAAGCTACCTAAAGCCTTCGAAACCCACTGCTCAGCTGCTGATTAACTCAAGAGGGTTAAATGACTAAATTTCCACTGTTGCACATATACAAAGCAGCTTATGTGCTGATCCTGTTCCATATTTTATGAGCTTCTTGGATACCTCACACAAACAGTAGTCCCAAACCTGGAGTTAATTCCCCTTGTCAGTCTCCCATAGTCCTTCTCAGAGCACTTCTCAACTGGAGGCTGTTCCCAGCATGCAAACTCATTGGCACAGTACTCCAGGCTTGCTGAAATCTTCCTTCCTATTCAAATTTTCCACAAAGCTCTCACTGAATAGCCTTCTAAAAAGAAGAAATCTAATTTATTCAAGTTAATGGGAAGGTAAGCTCCCTTTTTAACTTCACACTCTTTCTTCAGACTACTTTCAGGCAAGTTGGGACAGGATTCAGAACAGGTACCCTGCCTTGAAGAACTGTCAGGGCTCTGACACCCAAAAAGGAATCAGTGGGGGAAAGACAGGAACATATTCTTGATTGTACAAGGAGCAGAATGAAGATAATATATTGATTGTCTTGAGGAAAAGCCATGCAACAAAACTTATGATATTAAACAGAATGCAGCTGACACTGCCAGCAGAATTCTAATTTTTTGACAGTAAATTAGTAGGGAAAAAATGGCAAATACTTTGAAATCTTTTTTCTGTTTTCCAGCTGATTTTTTTTTTTTTTTCACAGGTGTCAGTATAATAGAAAAGTGTCTCTACCAAGTATTTCCGGCTCTACTGTACATGTAACAGCTTCCATGGTCTCCTAGCTCTACTGAGAAATTTGTATGCATGTAACCTTTAGGCTGTCTGCAAAGAAAGCTGATATTTCAGCAGCAGGATTACATTCAAGTGTGAGAAGCAAAAGGAGAAGCTGGGAAACTGTAATACCCTAATAGTCTCCCTACTGATTTCCTGTAGTACCTGTCCCTGCCTTCTCCTCTTATTTTCCTTTGTTTTTTCCTTTTTTTTTTTTTTTTCTTCTTTTTCTTTTACTGGTCAATCAAAGGAAAAGTTTAGCTGAGATTTTATATTCAGGTTCTTGTAAGGGATAACTATTGTAAGAAAATGTAGTACATAAGAATACATGGTTGTTACAAGCTCTACTGATGTGAAGTTCAGCTCTTTCAATTAATACTGCTTACCTTCAGTTAATATTTTCTGTTTTCAGATATAGGACTGCCAACCCTCCATCTCTATTGTACATACATTTTCCCCTTTTACATTTTCATCACACTAGCAAACCTGCTCATATTAGCCTCATAGCCCCAAGAAATTCATGACTTTCGAGAAGAAAACTTCATGTAAGAGTCAGTTGGAGGTTCAAGCCTCAAAAACAGTTAGAGAACCAGTTGAACCAATAGACAGCAGGAAAAATGGTGTCAATGTGGAGCTGTCAGTACAGTGGTGCCAATGGACTTTTTGTACCTACCTCAGGCTCTGTATCCCAAGCTGAATCTTTACTTTCCTCTTCTGCCAGTCTTCCATCTTTCTTTTCTCTCACTACTCCCTCCTTATATAACTCTTTCCTTACTTAGCAATTTCTTTGTCTCTGCTGAATTCTCTTCTCTGGAGTCACCTTCTTCTCTTGACAGGGCAGAGATTCTGCAATGCCCAGCAGCATCAGACCTTCATGTGTCATTTGTCCCCAGGCACTACTGTGGTAGGTCTGCTAATAAAAATATGACAGGTAGAACCAAGAAATCACTTTCAAAACATTGCTGCAATTATACCAAGGAGCCACACATACTTGCTAATACAACAAGCTGCAAATGACCAGAAGTCAAAAACTTCAGTGTTCTGAGTTGTTCTGTAAGCATAAGACCATGTACAATGGCTTTGAATGAATATTAATGATGGCACACTTCAGAAGACCCCTGTCTATCAATATTTAATCTCTTTCCAAGGGTTCCAAGGTCTGCTCTGTGGTTCTCATGACGTGGCCAAAAGCTGTTTAATTACCTAAATTCACCAGTCCTTGATACTGTGTTTACCAGCTTGTCACCTCTTTAAAGCAGGGACAGCCTGGGTGCTCCTTAGCTGTACACTGCTCACTAATGAGGAGCTGTTTGCTCATTGAGGACATCAGTGTACCTGATTTTAGAAGTCAATTAGTACCCTTCTAGTCCTCAGTGCTGAGCTGTTCATTTTCCAAGACATCCAGGTGTATGCAGGACCTAGCAGCTGTGAATTAAGTAAGTTTGATTTAGATCAAGAATGAAGCCTCTGGTGACCTTGGGAAGCCAGTTCAGCCAGAACATCATCAGTGCTGGAAGTGTTGTGCTGATGAATCAGAGCAGAGGAGAAAAGGATTGATGGGATGGCATTTAGCAGCAATGACATCAGGTTACAAGGATAATTTTTTTTACAACATTTGAAAACTTGAACACTTTATCATCTTTCCTCTAAAAATCACTGTTTTGTAGCAAGATCAATATTTTCTCTTGAAATGTATGATAAGAATAACAGCTTTATAATATGATATGTCATCCTCATCAGACCACATAAATCATGAAAAACAGAATTATTTTGAAATTTGAAGTACTGAGCTTACCAGTTAAAAAGTCACAGAATCAATGATTTAAAAGGGTAGAATTATAACTAGAATCCTAAGGGGCTTTTAGTGAGAGAGGGTTTTTTGAGATTATAAAGACCAGTACCTAAAAAAAATTAGTTTTCAGTAACTGGGGACTGAAAACAAAATTTTTCACAAATTTTCATTGCCAGACTCTGAAACACTTTCAGTATAGACATATATTTGAAAATAGTCCAGATCTTCCAAAGGACAAACTCAGGTAAAAGTGAAATATTTAACCTACATAAACCAGCTATATTTTTATATTTGTCTGTTTAATAACTTTTATTCTATTAGTAAGTGTCACATGCCTTTGACAGATAGCGTTTCCTAACAATAATGTGAAATTTGGTCTGGGTAGCATGGCACCTTTTAAATTGACTTAGGCTTATATGTTAAAATCAGGTTCTTACTTGCATCCTTCTCAGCTGAGGTTTTAATAGCTGTCAATGTAAGCACAAGGTTCTGTTACAGAGCACAGAGGTGTCAGGTTAACAATGGATTTCATGCCTGGGACTAGTTAGCAACGCTGAACTTCAGTTTCTTTTCAAGATAAACTACTAGCAGTTATTCTATCCAAAGTTTCTGTTCATAAAAGACCAGGTAAAAGATTGTTAGGTTTTGATTTGCAATTTAATATGTTTCTATTAAGAAGTTCTTAATTTACAGACTTATACTGCAGGAAAATGTCTCTGTAGATATAGCCTGGTTTTGTTCTGTTTCTCCATAACATTTACTGTTGACCACTGCCAGAGGGAGGTTAATGGTTTAATTGGATCTTAGGTTTGATGCTGTTCTGCTTATTTTATGTTCCCAGAGTTCCTGTACTTGTTTTATTATCATCTTCTTGTAAATGCATAGTTTGTAATCCTGTAGTCCGGTTTTTTTCAGACTCTGTGTTTCACAACAGAGAGGGGAAGATTTTGTTGCCTAAATATAGGAAGTTAGCATCATTGTAAACATGGAAGGGCATCCTTTCAGGCTTCCAGTTGCTGTTCCTAAGTGGGGCAGGTCTTCAAGACCTGTCCCACTTCATGTGTTTTTAGAACGCTCTTGGGTGTCCCACATTGCTCTAGGAACCTGTAAAAAGGCAGCTGAATCCTGCCCAGACAGCTTTACACTGTTTTACATGTTACACAGTGTCTAGCACAATGAATCTCATATCCTGACAAGTGGCTCTGGGTGCTATAAGCAATACTACAGACTTTGTGAGACAGCCAGAAATGCGAACTTAGGAAAGACCATGGAGACATCAAATCTGTCCTGTGAAACATCTTCAGATTGGAAAAATTTCTTTTTCTTGTCAGAACTTGGCAAAAACAATTACTTAATAGGAACAAATGCATTTTAATTTAATTTTGAGAACAAGAGAAAATTTAGCTCAGTAAAGGACATTTTTATTGTCTTACTTCAAATGGCTTTGTTTTCATATTAAGACGTCATTTTAGATGTAAGTATACATAATGATGTCCCCATCTCTCTAAGCATAATGTATATCCATAATGCAAGAGGTAAAGTTGGAATGGAAACTTTAATTTCTGTTCTCAAGGAATATTTACAACATCTTGGAGTACATTTGTTTTCATTTAATTTTGTGGGAAATTTTATGAGAAGGTTCCCTTTTGTAACACAAAGAATTGTGTTGGGAGGGCTGTTACTTGAGAAGAAGGTAAGCTCCAGCTTCTCACCAGCTCCATCGCTGTAGAATGAGTGATATTTTTCCTAACCAAGCAATTGATAGTGAACAATTATCTCTTTTAACACATACGTTTTTAACACTAGATAGAACTCTCCCCAAAAGCTTAGATGTTTCTTTCATTTAGGGAAACTTGGCTAATGCAAAGCCAGGGAAGTATCAGTCTCTACAAACAAAAAAAGAAAGCAAACATACTCATACACTGTTAAGATTTGAGTAATCTCTAGATATGTCCTAAATAAATGTCACAGAAAGTACTAAATTAAAATCATGTATAAAAAATTGATTCAGTGGCCCCATTAGCTAAGTAAGGTGTGGAAAAAACCCCAAGATAGGCTCATTCATTGGATGTTTAACACAGAAAAGACTTTTCTGAGATGCTGGAGCTAAGCAAGGTAGGACAAATTGCTCCCTGGATAACAAGTAGCGCTATTAAGAAAAGGTGATGGGTGACAGGTAGTAGGTGACTCTCTTCTGAGAGGTATGGAGGATCCCCTTTGCCAACTTGATGTGCTATATAGAGGGATGTGCTGCTTATTTCAGGCTCCTATTAAGGCTGTCACTGGGAGCCTACCAAGTCTTGTACAGTCTACTATCAGTTACCCACTGCTATTGCTTCATGTGGAAACCACTAACAGAGCCAGGAGCCACCTGAGGAGTATAAAGAAGGATTACAGAGCCCTGGAAGTGCTGGTAAAGGACTCTGAAGAGTAGGTAGTGTTTTCATCAATCCTCCTGGTAAAAGGGAAGGGGTTTGAAAGGGTCAGTCAAATCTGGCAAAACAACGAATGGTACAGGACTGGTGCCAGAACCAGGGGTTTGGTTACTTAGACCAGGCCAGGAAATCTAAAGCCCTGATAGAATTTAATCAAGCAAAGCAATCAGGCAATCAATCAGTCAATCAATCAATCAATCAATCAGGCAGCAAGAAAAGCTTCCATAGGTACATTAGTGATAAAAGGAAAACTAGGAAAAATGTGGGCCATCTCCAGAAGGAATCAGGAGATGTGTTTACCTGGTATATGGAAAAGGTTGAGGTACTCCATGTCTTCTTTGGCTCAGTCTTCACAAGGAAGTGTTCCAGTCACACCGCCCAAGTTGCAGGAAGCAAAATCGGGATCAGGAGAATGAAGAACCATGCACTGCAGAAGATAAGATTCGAGCCCATCTAAGGAATCTGAAGGAGTACAAGTCCATGGAACCTGATGAAATACATCCACAGATCCTGAGGAAACTGACAGATAAAGTGGTTAAGCCACTATCCATCAAATTTGAGAGGCCTTGGCAGGCTGGTGAAGTTCCCACTGAGTGGAAAAGGGGAAACAACCCCTCTACTTTTAAAAAGGGAAAAAAGGAAGACACAGGGAACTATGTGCCAGTCTGTCTCATCTCTGTGTCCAGTAAGATCATGGAATAAATCCTCCTGGAAACTATGCTAAGTCACATGGAAAATAATGTTCAGGAATACATTTAATGCTTGGTGTGTGAGCTGCAGGTTGAGGTCTGGGGAGCAGAAGCCAGAGCCCGAGGCAAGAGGCTGTGAACTACTGACCCTTTACATAACAAAGGGTCCAGGGCAACTGGACACTCAGAGACACAGCAGAAAACAACAACGTCTGACATTTCTGCATTTAGACTGTAAGTGTATATATGCCCAGAGATTCCTTTGTTTGGGGCCACTGCTTGGACGCACCAGCTTGAGGTCTTATTTTGTTATTCAGTTATTGAACCATGATTAAATTATTTTAAGGATCTGGACATCTAAGTCTCTGTTATGGGAAACCTGGGGTCGAGCTGGTATGGAAACCTGGTCTGACTGTGTGAGTGTATGGGGGGAGTGGAGCTGCAAAGGGGCTTCAGTCCCAGCTCAGGTGGTGTGCGAGTGACCTCCAGAGTGGCTTTTGGATAGTTGTATAGGGAAGTTTCCTTAAAAATAAGAAGGCAATTGACACTGTCCCACACAACATCCTTATATCTAACTAGAGGGAGGTGGATTTGATGGATGGACTGTTCAGTGGATAATTGATTGATGGTTGCATTGAGATAGTAATGGTTGATGGCTCTATGTCCAAGTGGAGACCAGTGATAAGTGACATTCGTCATGGGTGGGCATGGGGTATGACATTAGTTAACGTTGTTGGCAGCAGAGACAGTGGGATTGAGGGCATCCTCAGCAAGTTTGCTGATAGCACCAAGCTTTGTGGGGCATTTGACATGCTGGAGGGAAGTGTTGCCATCCAGAGGGAGCTGGACAAGCTTGAGACGTGGACCCATGTGAACCTAATGAAGTTCAGCAAGGCCAAGGACAAAGTCCTGCACATAGATCCAGGCAATTGCAAGCATAAATACAGACTAGGCAATGAATGAATTGAGACTGGCCCTGAGGAAAAGGACTTATGGGTTCTTGTAGGGGAAAAGCTGAATATGTCAGCAATGTGTGCTTGAAGCCCAGAAAGCCAACCCTGTTCTGGGCTTCATCAAAAGCAGCATGTCCAGCAGTTCAAGAGAGGTGATTCTCACACTTCACTCTGCTCTCGTCAGACCCCACTTGGACTTGCATCCAGTTCTGGAGTCTTCAACACAGGAAAGGTATTGACAACCTCTTGGACTGAGTCCAGAAAAGGGCCTTGAAGATGATCATGGGGCTGGAGCACCTCTCCCATGAGAATAGGTTGAGAGGATTGGGCCTGTTCAGCCTGGAGAAAAGACTCTGTGGAGATTTTATAGTAGCCTTACAGTACCTAAAGGGTCTACTAGAGAGCTGAAGAGTGGGAATGGTCTTAAACTTAAAGACAGTAGATTTATATTGGATATTAGGAACAAATTCTTTACTGTGAGGGTGGTGAGACTCTTAAACAGGTTGCACAGAGAAGGAGTGGGTGGTTCATCCCTGGAAGTGTTCAAGGCCAGGATGGATGCTAACTAGTTACCTAGTCTAGTGGAAGCTATCCCTGCCCATGACAGGGTTTGAACTAGACGATCTTTAAAGTGCCTTCCAATCCAAACCATTCTATGATTTTATGAGCTCTATATGTTGAATAGTACTATTGGAAGAGTACACTGAATTTCAATTTAAAAGAATGGGACTATTTGGTTCATCAAAGCAAAATCAGTCTTGATAGAAACCCTGTCCTATAACTTCAGGTCCTCGGCTCTAACACAGCTGAGGAAAAAATACATCATGAATTTTGCATGATGTCACCTTTTCTACAGTGAGTTGTAATTTTATCTGCTTTGAGAATTAAATATTTTTCTCTCTCATCTGGTTTTGCAATGAATGCATTTGACCCATGTAAAAATAAACAAGAACCACCATCTAGATCCTTTTTATGAACAGTAAGAGCATTTGTATTTACTTTTAAAAGCTTTAAAGGCAGTAACCATAAACACACGCAAGTAGAGCAGAGCGGTCTAGCTTTAATGCAGAACTCATTAAACTATTTCCCCCATTTTTTGAGTGAAACTGATCTGTGATTACATTTGAGAATATATATCTATATCTGAAGTGATTCCCCAGATGTTTTACACAAATGACTTTCAGTTGATTTAGTCTTAAACTGCCTTTTTTTTTTTTTTTTTTTTTTTTTTTTGGTCTTGTGTGTGTGCTGCTGATTTTGAATGTGTTTTTTCAACAAATGTTGTTGGTTATCAAAGGGATGTGTTGGTATTTCTCCTCTTTATATGGTTCTATGAAACACATATAAGCAGGACGAAAACTTAATTGAGTTGACTGTTATGTAAATATTGTAAGTGTTGTAGAGACTGTCATGAAGCTTTCATTGTCTGCAGAAGAGAAGAAGAAGGATAACCTCATAATTGAACTAGTGGACTGTGACTCAGGATATCAGAGTTCAATTTCTTCATCTAAATGTATTGTAATACAAAAAAATCTAAGCCTCATTCTTTAGTTTCCATTTATAGTTGTCTTTACCCATCATCCTGTTCCTTGGTTCAATCCCTTTGTGCCACATGAAGGGGATACTGCAGGTTAACAGTGAAAGGTTAACGCATTAGGGAACATGCTTTGAAATCAAATGACCTGAATTATTGTTGCGTTGATTAGTATGCAAGAGATATTGTGTGTGAGACAGCATCATCCTGAAACAGTCTCATCTAAGTGAAAGGACATAGAAATATTCACCTCCTGGGCATTCTGGAAATATTTTTAGCTTCATTGGTATGGAACCAATATCCTCAGGAGCTGGAATTGAATGTTCTTAACATGAGGCAGAAGAAGCAAGTGCAGCACAATAACAAAATGTGACATGCCATTAGCAGAGTCCCAGTGATTCTTGCTCTTCCTTGTTTCCCAAATAAATGTGCATTAGTAACAGAAATCTTCCTTTTAAGACCAAAGGATTAAAAGTATAGACTATCAGGCCTAGAAATTACTGATTTCAGGTGACATAATGGAGTCACCTGAGGGAACTGAGAAAAATCCTGTGTGTGCAGCAATCATAGATCTCCCAGTTGTAGGGTGTCACTGTTTTTTCCTATGGATTAGTGAAAAAAATGAGAGAACAAAGACTGCCATGGAACAGACATGCTTGACGGCTGGGGAAGGTAAAGTCATAGCTGAGCACTTGATTGCTCACAGGCAAGAGAGAAGAGGAAGAAACCTGTGTGGGATGCTCATTGTAATGGCCATCACAAATTTTAGCTAGACAAGTAATGTATAAAAGAGCAAACTCCATCTTCACTGGATAGAACAGCAGTAGGCAGTGCTGCAAGGGGAAAAAAAGAATAAAGAAAAAGAGAAAAAATATTTAAGGAAGATAGAAGGAGCACCTGGAAAGATGGAGAACTAAATATTTCATCTGCCCCAAAGAAGCACAGTCTCATGTATCCTCTGACCTAAATCCTTACTACTTTGTCATGGCTTCTATTTATTTAAAACAGGAATATTGGGTATTTTATTTATTGTGTCTCCCCAATCTGGTTTGTTTTGTCCAGAAATGGTCAAATCAAAAGTACTAATTCCTTTTTTCCATTGGCGCTTTAGACATTGTTCCTACAGCAATGCCCTTTCAGCTTTCCAGAGGTGAAATGAAAACTTGTACATCAGAGAGTGACAGCTCGTTTCTTTATTGCTGCTTTTCACAGCTCAGTGAGCCTCAGCAAAGTTGTGCTTTGCTGTACTTGACTTCCTTTCTCTGCCTTGGCATGCTGAAAAACACCTTTGTTTTCAAAGAAATTTGGCAATTTGCCATAAATGGAGTTTATTATTTACTGGCATTGGTGTGAGACAGGGATTAAATGGATTTCTTTTCTTACAGATGCCTCTGTCCAGCATGGCATGCACTCTCATATCACATCACTGTCATGAAGACTGGTAACTCCGTCTCCAATGTGTACTAGAGTTGCAATTGGTTCTGTACTATACAACTGACAAATGAGAATGACACCTTAAAACCAGCAAAAGAACCTAGATAAAGTTTATTAAAACTTCTTCTTGAAAAGTTTTTTAAAATTACTTTACTTCTTATGTTTATTTTGAAATTGAAAAGAATTGTTTTTTTATAATCTATTCAATCTTTTTTCTTTGTAGGATTTTTTTTTTTTTTTCTGGGCTGATGGGTTTCTTTGTTTTCTTTTTGTTTGGTTCTTCTCCTGATCCTTCTTTCTGCTGATTATTTTCCGGAAGGCTTGGATGTGAAAATGTCCATAAACCACTGCTGTTCTTTGACACATATCACACAATCCATAAAGTTATAATTTTTTGACAAAATAATGTATTCTTTTAGTATCAAGGAAAAGTGACTTGCAAATTTCTTAAGCAATGCAATGCATTTCCTAAGCATTTGTGTTCCATGTGGTCTTTTAGATGGATAAACATACTGTGAATATTTAAAGATTTTGTAAAGCAGTATGACCAAGAAAATATACATGTACACATGTAAGCCAAATGCATCGCAGTTTCACTAAGCTAATTAAAAGTGGCACAAAGCAATAATCAAATTGAGGGCACAACCAAGAATGAATCAATGAGTTCAAATGTTCAAATTATTAAACTTTCAAACTAATAGTGCAGGGAATCAAATCAAATTACAAGTTTGACACTATTTGAATTACTTTTAGTTTTTCCTGGAAAAAATTAAGGAGGAGATAGATTTCTTTTCTCTATGATCTAGAAGTGCAAATATTCATGGGGAAGGAATAAAAGCTCCCACAAGGTGGTAAAGTACTTAATCTAAGGGCGACTTTCTGTCTTAACTTTGCTTATCTGAATGTTAGACAGCAAGTTTAAAGTAGTCATGTAGTCCTTGTGGAAGTGACAAAGAGAGGCACAAAGCAGAGATCTATTCTGTTACTCTGATCTTAAATCCTTAATTTAGACCAACGTGAACTGCCCACTGGGAATCTCTCAGTTTGTGCAAAGAATATGTACATGATTGTTTTGGTCTGGACAACTCTTAGGCATGGAAAAATCCTGCTTTATACATCTATTTTTTATTTGGTTTTTATTGTTGGTAAAATTGATCTGGGCCTGAGCATTTGTTCTAAGCTTAGTCCTTTGAAAACACAATTCAGAAACTACAAGTGATGAACTCCCTTTGTTTGTCTTACCAGAGTATGACTAGATGAATGCCATTTGAATGTCTCCTCCTTAAATCTTGCTGCAATGCATTACTGTGGTTGTTCTTATTCCACCCCCTAACTTTAGAACAAAAGAACCTTTTCAAAGACTTCACACAGAGGTGATGGATAAATCATACACATTAACTGCTTTTGAATAACACCATTTTAACCTGAAAAATCTATTAATTCTGTGCTGTTTACTTTAAGAAAATTATTTAAGGCATTGTTTATGCAAATGCTGGCACATGCATATAATATAATTGAAAAAAAATAATAAGGAAAAAAAGATGAAGGCAATTGTCATCACACATAAAGGGAGTGAATTCTACTTCATTTCTTCAGAGCTTGTGCTCCAGTCATTGCTCTTTGTTTTCTTTATGTAGACAGTAGATTAATGGTCAGGACCAGTAACACATTCAGGATATCTGATCAGATGGCAGGCTCTACTAGTGAGTCAAGTCTTTAATTTTCCCCTTTCAGGTTTAAAGAAAGGTGGGCAACTTTGACTGTGATTTGCAAGAAAAAAAGAAAGACTCATCATTCCAGTGCAAAGATTTTTCTCTATCAGGATGCTATCCTGTCTGTTTTACCCTGTGTGTATGTATGTGGCTTTTTAACCAGTTAGGTAGATCCGAATCCTCATGGCTCAATCTTATAGGAGCAAAACTTTTGTGTATGATAAAGAATTCGATGACTGAGTAGGCCTAATGTTTGCAAAACCAGCAATATTGATTCCAGATATAGATACTCAGAGTGGATTTATAAAGAGAAGTCATGATGTTGGCCAGCTATCTTATTATGATGGATGTTATACAAGCAGTTGACAGAAACTCATTCTTTACACAAATACTTAAAATGTGCACCTACTGAAAAGAATTTTCACATATTTAGCACCTAGGGAGCTGACATTTATTATTTAATAATAAGGGGAAAGGCATGTAATCTCGTTCAACATTAGCTAGCTAAACATTAGGTATTTAAGATACTTATTTGGTTTCCTTCCACAATCTGTAGAGTTACAAACAACTCCAGATGGCAATTTGTCCTGTCTAATTTAGACATCTCTCTTACGGTGATATAAATTGTCATCTGAAGGAACCTACATTTGCATTAACTGTGGAGTAGGTCTAAGTAATTAGCTTAGGCTCAGTAGTTATTTTTCGATGGCAGATGTATCCAAGTGTTTCTGGACAAGGCTTCTTTTCATTTTTCTGAATATGCCTGCGTCACACTGAATTTTCCTGGGCAAGATTCAAACCTCATCCCACCTTCCTTATCAGACACAGAGCTGAACCCAACTAACTGTTTAGGCATCTGTAGTACAGACATGTAATCATTCAGTAGCCTAGATGCAGAATTCTAGTGCCATCTGAGATGCCCCAGGGTATTCCATGAGGCTCTGAGTAGTGCTCCTGGAGCTTGTGTCATTCTGTCAGTATTTTGTGGATGATTTGGACACTCCATAGTGTTGCAAATTGCACCATATGTTTGGGCAACTGAACAGAGCCTGTAGGGTGGAAGTCAGCTCCAGATTAAGACATTAAAACTCGGATGCCTGCATGTAGGTGTTTACCTGTGAGTTAAGTGCCTAAGGTCCCGCTTTAGTCAATGAAGATTTAATCACTACACTGGAGACTGAAAAGCAACACTGCTGACCCTCTGGCTTTAGCCAGATTTAGGGTAAATTGAATTGCTCTAGACTCTTCTTCATATATTGACAAGGGACTTGAAGCCTGGGGCTGGAAGCTAGACAGAAGGCTTAAGGGCATCTCAGATAGGACTAGAGGCTTTTGTGAGGACAAATTAGCAGAGCAAGTCTGTGCTCTTATAATAGGTGCTTGGACACTGCTTCACCTGCAGACATTGTGTAATATGTAGGCATATTAAATTAGTTTTATATAAAACTGAAACACACCATGAAGTTGGAGGAGACAAATCCTGTGCTTGGTATCTGGGCACATGGTTACAGATATTAGATAAGTCACCTTTCTCATAATGAACAAAACATTACATAAGCATAAACGTAATTTCTACAGCTTCAGATGACAAGATGGGATAGTAAATCACTGGCAGAGCTGGAGTTTGTGACTCAAGAAACCCGACACAGACTTTTGAAACAGTAGGCAAAAATCTAATAGACATCAACACAAACAAAAATGACAGCATGAAGCTGAAGGCAATTACTGACTTGAAAAAAGATATGAATTTAGTGACTGCACTTGATGAGGCAGACCCGGCAAAGTCTGTGAGTGGCAGACATTGATGCAGATGAATGGTGTGATGACTCTGTGTTGCAAGGAAATGCTGAACAAAGAGATTAGGAGGCAGAGAAAGAAGCTGAGTAGAAATACATCACAAAAAGTTATTTTAAAAAGGAGAAAGGTGCCAATTTTGGCACTGTGTGGGCTGAGGAAGCTCTACGGACCAAATCTATGAAACAAGGAATCAATTTGCTTCTATCACCCTTAGCTCATACACAGTAAAAAACATTATCTTTGCCCAAATATATAGATCTCCATGTTTATTGCCAATGGTTTTGTTACTTGAGAAAATTTTGGCAAGGGAGGTTGACAAATGCAATTAGCAAATATAGTATAGACTGCTTTATATCAAATATTTTGAGACAATTGCCCTTAAGGTTAGTGGGGAGAGTCTTGGCTCCCACTAGTAAAGCTGGCTGGGGAAGAATGAAGGAGGTGAAAATAATACCAGTCCACACTAGCGACCCATCAGGAGTGCCGTATGCTCCATACCGTGAGCTGTCAGGGAACCTTTAATTCCAAGGAAATATGGATATTCATTTATGTCTTGCATGTGTCAGACACATTGGAGCTGACATTAAAAAATCAAACTAGGCAAGTGCTGTAGTGTTACATCTTACATTTAAATCATTGTGCTGGCAATAATTTTTTATTTGAGCCTATTGGGGTGTGAAAAAATGCCTGGCCAGAAAACTCTTCCATGTCAAGGCTCTATTAATAAAAGGAGATGGTAGGGTGACTAAGACTGACAAATTCTGTGCTTTGGTGCTTTGTTTGTTTTCTGGGGGGGAGGAGTTAGAATTTTTTGTAGGGACTAGCTCATAGTTCTTGCCAAAGAACCTAAGAGAGAACAAATGTTTTTAACAGGCAAAGCAAGGAATTAATTCACTGATTTGTGTTACGTGATAGGGTTATTACATCAGTGCTGGCTGAAAGCATAGGGAATACCTTATTCATGTTTTTCTTGAGTTTCCTCTGCTGGGAAACCATTCATGAGAACCTTGCACACCTTTCTAATCTCTTTTCCATGAGTAGAACTGAACCAGCACAGGAGAGGGGATTATCATCCAACCCATAGATTTACTTGCATGTTCTCCATGGCCACTTAGAATTTACAGTACTGCATTCAATTCTAGGTTGAAACCTCGACTTTCTTATGCCAGATTTTGTACAGGTACACCTAGTATGCTAATCCAGTCCAAAAACTAGTGAGAAGAAGGCAGGTTTACTACAGTAACAGTTAAGAAGCTCTGGTATACAGAAATAATTCTCTTGGGTCCTGGCCTAAATCTGTATCAAAGAAAAGAAAAAAATATGTCATAGTTGTTAGCACCTCTCCTGTTGAGATGAGATTGGTGGTGGTTTGTAGGACACTAGCAAGGTAGGAACCAAAGGGCAATAGTATAACTTAAACAACATTCATTACAGAGATGTAATGCAACCTCATTTGCCTAATTGGACTTTTTCAGTCTACTTTTGTCTGTTAGCTTCCCATTTCTGTAACCAGTCAGATGTGCATGCAGGGACTCATATTTTTTCTGGTCACTGCAACTCATGGAAGTAAAAGACACTTTGAACTCCTGCCAGGGCACTTCTTTGTGTTTGGGTTTTGCAGAGCCTCAAGGTCATTCCTTGAAGAAGAAATACAAGCTCAGATTCCTCACCAGTGCATGAGGGATGGCTTCTCACAAATATCAGTTGTACTCTGCAAGGCTTTGCTCATCTGACAGGAAGGGGCATGAAAATATTGTCTTTAATGGGCATAATTTTGCCACCAAACTCTGCATATGCTTAGTTTTTGGCAGTAAGAGAGATCTCTGCTTAAACAGCTCATGTCATTGTGGGGAAAGACTTAGATACACTGGAAAAAAAGCAACGTCTGCTTCCCAATGCAACTAATTCACCATCTCTTCTACCTAGAAATGTCCTGAGTTTGTATCAACCCAAAGGCTCATGTGCACAAACTGAAGCTGAAGAACAAGGAATATGAAGAACTAAAGGATTAAAGAAATAAATCTAAATACCCTCCAGACTGTCCTATGCATAACAGCTATACATTTACATGGTTTCATTCACCTGTTCAATTCTCTTCCCCCTTCAGGCCTGGTAACTAGGAGTCCAGAACATCTCATTAGTATTTACATTCTATTGAGTGCTTCATTAGCCTTGGCATTGTATTAATGATAGCTGGGGGGAAATAACCCAGAAAGTGAAGTTTTGAAATGGAGACTGCTTAGGATGCGATCAATCAAATAAATATATGGTTTCATTTAAAAGACTGGAGGAAAAATTGACCTGAATGTTACTCCCAATCAACAATAATATATGGAAATGAATGGAGGTATCTTTGATTACTGTTGCCCTTGCTGTTTTCCTAATGGAGTGATGATCATGCTCATACCACCTTTTTGTTTTGCTGATGGAGAAGATGTTGCACTGTTATCCCATTTATTGACAGGAGTAACTACTGAACTTTATGCCTTCCATCAGCAGGTGTTCATTCTTACAGTCCATAGCGCACAACCATATTCCAGCAGTGTAGAAGCACATGTGTTACCATTTTTATTGCAGGCCTGGCAAAGGCAGCAGGAGGTTGCACAGACAGACTGTCCTATATAATGCTGTGCACACTGACCCATGGAATCTTTCATACACATTCTATGTGTGCAGGGATCTACGTATTTCCGTTCTTTACATGTCCCTGATTCCTACTCGTGATGTGCTCCAAGAGGGGAAGTCTGTCATATGTGTGTGTGTCCATTGTAGGACATGGGCTCTGTAATGACAGAAGCTAGCACACATTCACATTTAACTCATGGTGTAACTGATGTATTTTTAGAGCAAAATTTAAGGTTTTAGTCCCTGCTGACATGAAGAAAGGAGGGAAGCAGGTCTGAGTGTACTAAACTGGGATCTTGAAGATCATAAGATGTCATTTGTTATCCACTGTGAGACTGGAGTATTTTCATCTGTCTGCATCAGTTTTCTCCTTCCTCAATCCATTCTTTTCCAGAGGATCTCTGGGAATTGGGACTACCTCTTTGTATATGTTTGTATCTTTTTTCTTTTTTTTTATGTTGGTTTGATCTTGAGTAGAATTTCATAGCCTTGTAATTCTAGTAATGACTAATAATGATAACAATTTCAGTGTGCAAACAAGTAGCTGCTGAAAAGAGCTGCAGTTACTGATTTGTGACCGCATATGTTCAAACATGATTTTTTTCTTTGATGTTTGAATATTTCCTGCAAATTACTAATATATACTTTTTTTCCCCCCTTGGACAGCTCAGCTAAATTTCAGTCCGCAGGGACTTCATAGATAGGCATGCAGTCAACTTTTAACAGTTTTTTTGTTCTACTTTGCTCATGATGTATGGCTTAGCTGGTTAATGTAAAGGAACATCTGGGAGTTGCATAGACAACTTTTTTTCTCAGGAGTGTGCCAGTTGTCACTGACTGTTACTGACATGAAATAGTGTGTATTTCAGCACTTAATTGGTGGCTTAGTACATTTTCAGTGTTCAGCACTCTGCAATTCTGAGATTACTTTCACTTTGACAGTGTAGAGGAAAATGGGAACATTGGGGACAGCATGTCATTCTTGTATAAATAATAGCTGGAAGCTACAACACTAAGGTCTTGAAACAAAATGGTGACACAAGAGGTGACTTTGTTTTCTCATCATACCATGCCTTGAACTGTCATGAAATCATGTGTTGTATGTGTATGGGAGGTGTTGCAAAAGCAATGAGGTTTATTCATTGCAATGGGGATCCACGCACTTCTCTATTGATCTTCCTGATGTGGGAAGCAGGAAAAAAAACAGGATACTGTACTTCCCTGAAGTCCCTCTGGAGGACAATATAAAAGAGCTCACATGTTTCTCAGTTAAAACCTTCTGTTTTCTTTGTAAAGATTTACCTCTAGATTTCCACTCATGTATGCTTTTTTGGAAAGGAAAAAAAGGCCTAAATGAATTCAGAAGGATTACTTTTCTTGAATGGGATATTCCATGTACAAGTTCAATTTGACCCTTGACATACTTTTGCAAGTCAAACAGAAATCACATTAAAGCATATCCTCTGCAAGCCTGCCCTCTGCATAATGCAATCAATAATCTTTAATTAAAGGATGATACTATTGATTCTAATTAAGCAAAATTGCCTACCTCATTCATTTACAGTTCATATGTGTTCCTAGAGACAAGATGATTTAGTGCTCCTAATACTACTTTCCATATACAAGAGAAACACTTATTTTTTTTTAAAAAATGTCAACTCCAGCACCTAGTGGTGCACTTGTCATTTTTCTCTTGATGAATGGACAATTTGATGTGTATAAACATACTTTTAAAATAATAAATTATCTAAGTAGACAATACAAATGTGCAAACATAGGGTTTTGGAAAATTGAATTTTAAAATGTTGGAATCATTAGATTACTGAAAAAGCTCTGGACCTATTAATGGCACACTTTAATACATCTTGGAGATAATATTTTTCACTCCAAATAATCTGTCAGGAAATCGTTTCTGCTAGAAGTGTGCATGTACTGTATGCTGAGGTGTGCTAAAGAAAAAACCTTATGAGCATATTTATCATTTCATTTGAAAAGAGGAATCTTGGTTATATTGACACAATATGCAATTTAATACAAACCATGGAATGATTATTTATATTCTTTTTTTTTTTTTTTTCTGTGATGGGGACCAATATGTAAGCAAGGATTAACGACCTCTGGTTCTATGAAAAGCTGTTTTACTTTTCATTGGGTGATAATTTAAAGAAACTTGAATTCACTAGGTACATGAATAGCCTAGTGTTAGCCACTAGGATGGGTATGGTCTTAGGATGCTTTGCTTAATTACACTTTTCTGTATTTCTGTTTGTTGTTTTTGTTTGTTTGTTTGTTTGTTTGTTTGTTTTTCCCTAGAAAGTGCCCTTAGACTATAATTAGAATATTATTAGTAGTTTTGCAGAGGAGATATACTGTGTATCAAAGACCTATGAGAGTAATGGATTTGGAAGGTATTAAGAATAGAATATTTATAAGAAAATTTAAAACTAGATAAAAAAAGCAAAAGCAATTAAAAGCCTGCTGACATTTAATGAAAGCAGTGAGCTTTGTAAGTGTTAGATCTGTACTTGATTTATTTCTGAGATAGATCTGATTTATTTTCCTAGTAACACCAAAAGGTAGGCTTATAAGAATGACTGTATTATAATCTACATGGAAAATTTCAGTAAAGCATACGTGGAAATTTCTGACAGTGTTTTACTGATATATAATGTTTTCCCTACACAGCTGGAGGCAACCATCTGGACCTGTTATTTGTGGACAGAGGGCTGGTGGATGATCTTACAGCTCGACTTGTCTTGGGTACAGTGCTCATGAAATGCTTGAGTTAGCAATTCTTGGAGGAGTAAAGAGGGGATCAGCAGTTCTGCCACCTTAGATTTCTAGAGGGCAAATTTTGGCTTATTTAGGACACTGGTTGAGAGAGTCCTAAGCAGTGAAGGAGTCCAGAAAACCTGGGGTTGCTGGTCAACAGTGGCTAAACACAAGCCAGCAGTGTGCCAAGGTGGCCAAGAAGGCCAGTGGCATCCTGGCCTGTATCAGCAATAGTGGCAGGACCAGGGCACTGATTGTTCCCCTGTACTTGGCACCGGCGAGGCTGCACCTCGAGTACTGTGTTTAGTTTTTGACCCCTCACTGCAAGAAAGACATTGATGTGCTGGAGTAAGTCCAGAGAAGGATAACATAGCTGAGAAAGGGCCTTGAGCACAAGTCTGATGAGGAGCAGTTGAGGTAGCAGGGGATTTTATTCTGGAGTAAAAGATGCTCAGGAGGTACCTTCTTGCTCTCTGCTGAAACTACCTGAAAGGATGTTGTGGCAAAGTGGGGGTCAAGTCTCTTCTCCCATGTAACAAGTAGGAAATGGTCTCAAGTTGTGCCAGGCAAAGTTTAGGTTGAATATTGGGAAAAATTTGTTCACTGAAAGAGGTTATCATGTGCTGGAACTGGCTGCCCAGGGTAGTTGCAGAGTTACCATCCCTGGAGGTATTTAAAAGACTATGTAGATGTGGCACTTAACAATATAGTTTATTGGTATCTTGGCAGTTGCCAGGTCACTGGTTGAACTCCATGATCTTAGATGTCTTTTTCAACCTAAGTGATTCTATGATTCATAACAACACAGTTATGATGGGTGGGCAATGTCATAGCAAATATTACAGCATAGATTGTTTAGGCAGACACGTGGAGTGCAGAAAACCTTGCCAAAAATACGCTTGCCATGTCAGGGGAGATGGGAAAGTGTTTTATACAAGCCTGCTTGAATTATTGATTGTTTGAAATAAGTCTTGATCTTATAGCTAATTTTGTTGAGGGTGAGACTAATAGCCATGTGGTAGTCAGTGGACTACAGCTAAATGCATTTCCTGGAGCCAACAATTCACTGAGGGGGACATGGTGAATTTTATGATTCATGCTCTATAATTTTAAAAGGAAACCAGAGCAAATGAAAAGCTATATAATACAGTTAGTATATTCCAGCTTCTTCTTTGTTGCAAAAAACCTGCCATGAGATATTACAGGCTTTCTTCAAGCCCTAAACCTGCAGAGTTTTTGGTGGACTTTCAAAGTAGTCCACAACATGGAAGACATGCCAATATTGTGAAAACTGACCAATCTATTTATATTACTGCTTCTGTTCTTTGAAATGTTGAATGGATAAGTGGAAAAAGTAAACAAAGTTATGAATGATAAAGGATTTTTGAGCCCTTGAGTTGAAAGAACGACACCCTTAGAGGTTATAATTAGCTCTGTTTGAAAGTTCTGGCAGGCTAGGGAGGGACTGATGAGCAGGACTAATAGTAGTCATCTGCACTAGGTGTAAAATGTAAAATAAACTGAACTGGTTCAGCAGCACAGGGCAACTCACATCAATCTGACTTAACTCCTTCTGCTAGGGGCATGACTCCATATATTCACGTGAGTGGAAACTGTCACTGAGTCAGTTTGTGCTATCTGTCACTGATACAATGGATGGTCTGAGAGTGTGGATACTGGCCATGACTATGCCAAGGAGCTTGTCAGCAATTATCTGTGCTTGAAGCTGTATGCTTATCCTGTTTACTATTTTTTTACTGTAGGAATAATCAGCCAACATCTCCCTGCAATTTTGTCACTTAAATCAGGTAGTAAAGTGTTGATTCTGTTCCCTGTAGTACATTGGATAGATTCAAAGCACAATAGATAAAGTGAAGCCATTGGAGAGATTAAAACTATGGTGCTATTACCAAGAGATCAAGATAAGGGTGAAGGTACCTTGTTATGTTGCAACATGTATCTGCAAGTTTCTAGTTATATATAGTCAAATTGTGTCCCCAAAAATAGATAACTGAGAGAGGCCCTTTCATAGGTACAGACCCACACAGAAATCAAACTGCTTGTTACATGAAGAGTGATCATTGATACAATCCCTATAGAAAGTGAGAGCATTGGTTTGGAGGAGACAGGGGTATGCAGTAGACTCCAAGCCATTTGGCTGATGGATGCATTTTGCAGCATAAAATGTACCTTATCTCTGATTCCACCTATTCTTTGTTTCTTGTCCTTGCGTCTCCTGATGCTGCAGCCAGCTATCTGATTAAGTTGATGAAGAGAGACATGTGGCACTGAATTTCAGTTGTGCATTGATCTTGCCGGGAATTAGTAAAAAAAAAAAAAAAATCAATTGGAGCATCTTGGTCACCTGCCAAAAAAATAGGATGTAAGTGACTCATAGTTTCTGTATGACGGGTCAGCTTAACAGGTGCTCTGGATAACTGACATGACAGAAAGTAATGATTATTGTGGAGAGGCATTTATAGTATTGACAGGAACATGGAAGAATTTAGGGGAAGAAAAGGAAGAAGCAGATTGAGACATCCATGGTGATGCCAGAACCAGTGATTTTTTTTAACACTTTCTGAATAAAAGTCACTGTATTTTTGTCACTGGTCTGTAAAGTTAACAGATACATGATATGCTGCATTTGATAACCTGGACCAAATGCTTGTATGTAACCAGGCTGTGACAATTAGAGGGTAATTTGGGTATTGATACTAAATACAGAGTCATAAAAATAGTAACCCAAATTCTTGGGCTAGGAAAGAGCCTACTGCATTTCTTATTAATTTAAAAAACTTAGAATTTATTAATCTGTAGATTCAATATATCAAATAATTCTGCAATTTATACATGGGCTTACAGGCTTGACTTGTCCCTGTGCGCATGAGGAAGAAGGGAAAACTGCCAAGGGCAATTTTGTCCTATCTTCTCTAGAAGCAGAGAAAATGTGCATGCCTAAATCTTAATCAGAGAGTCTGAAAGAGAGACCAGGTCTCAGATTTTTTCCCTTGTGAAACTGTCTGGTTATGCTGGTGAAAGTGTGTTGTGACAATTCATTCCACCATGGCCTCATTCTGCTTCCTGGTACACTTGGCAGAACCAGGTTCTCTCGTGTACAATTCTTGACACACAGCCTGATCTAGTGGGTGGCATCCTTACCCATGGCAGAGAGGGTATGTATGTCCTTAAGGTCCCTTCCAACCCAAACCATTGTATGATTCTACGAATACTCAGAAAGTGAACCCACCCTCACTGTACCCTGAAGTAGAGCACACCAAGGACATGCCATGGAGGGCTTGGCTTTGAATCCTTAATGTCAGGGTTTATTTTGGAACAAACTATGAGGATGACCCATAGAAAAATCTCTTGCTTTACATCTCCTCCAAGGCTTGACAAGGCTATTTCCTCTCAAACTTTTAATTTGTTTCCCATTTTCTGTGGGTGTTGCAGGCTTCCTTATGGCTGAGTCTTCTATGCCTTATGCAGAATACCAAAAGTTTATTCTGGCTCAGCATCTTCAGATACTCTTTGGGAAAGTGCCTTTGTCTTTTCTCCCCAAAGGGCAGTGTGTTCCTCAGGGTGAAGAAGCAAGGCAGAAGAACACCTAGTCTACACCAAACAGCAAAATGTTGCAAGTCAACAAAACACACCCATCTTCTGTCATGATCCATATATATGTATTTGGGCAACTTATATGCAACATAAGAGAACAGATATTCTATCTCATCCCAAATGGCCTGGGTGTAACCGCCTAAAGGAAAAGGAACAGAAATGTGTGCTTATATATATGAGCTATCTCATTTTCTATACAATCTCCATACATAGTGGTGCTTAAAATAGCAAAACTGCCTGTGGAGTCTGTAGATTTCATCTACACTGTGTATATCTCAATGTTCCTTGTTCCTTTTATGGATAAGATGTAGGTGTGCATGACATCTCTGTGAACCCTGGTTTCCCCGAGGAATCATGTATGCAAGTGCACTGGAATGGAAGCAAATCTTTTGCGGCAACTTTTAACTACTTATAATTGAAGTCAACATTTAAACTATATGTTGTTGTGGGGTTTTCTTGTTTGTTTGTTTTTAAGCAGGAATCTTTGTGATATTATTGAAATATACTGGGGCAAATTGATCTGCTGTGTAACTCCCTAATTTCAACAGAATTGTGGCAGGGAGAAAACTGTGCTATTTTGTCTGGACAGGTGTTGAATTACAGCCTGTTATGATTTTTTTTTTTTTTAATTTGCAGCAGGGTGATTTTCTCAACAGTAGGCAGATTATCTACTTGGCTTTTCCAGAAACCTCTTTGATTTCCATGTAACAGCTGATGATGTGAGTTATATCTCCAGTCATGCTCTATGTTGGCGATTTCAAGGGCTGTAAAAAACCCAAACAACTTTCTGTTTTGCATGAGATTCAGGACAGAACTGAGTGAGACTTAGGCTAACATTTCACGTGGTTCAGTTGAGTTGCTTTATACCTCAGGCTAAGATACCAGTTTCTCTCAGTACTTTCTCATTCCCATTCCCACATGTACCTTGCACCATCATTCATGCACCACTATTCTCTTTTCCCATCTCCATGTTTTGGGAGCTGCAAAAGCAGGAGGAAAACCAGTTTCCCTACCCTCAGCTCTATTGGATTGAGTGCTTTGCCCATCTTTTTCCCATGTATTTCAGGAAGAAGTAGGACCTGTCAGGATATGTCCTTCTTCTATGCTTTTCAGCCACTAGATGTCTCTGATGCTGTAAAAAAATTCAGAATAAAAGGCATTTGAACCCCAGTAAAGAAGGGAAACAAAGTTGGAAGTTGATCATTCTGAAGACTGACTCATTGTGCCATAGTTCTTTGCTCTTTTTCATAATAATTCTCACTTTAAAAAAGCCACTCCTCACCTTTATCTCCTGACATTCACATATTCCTTTCCTCTTATTACCAAAAGTAAAATATTTATGTACTAATTTGTCAAGTGTCCTAATTCTCTACTAAATTTCCATCTGGAAAATAGGTAGTCAGTTCTAACTTGCCTTCATTTTTGAAATGGGGCTTGGGTTTTGCAAGGGGTCTGAAGGGTTTGAGAATGTTCAGTGGCCTGAGGAAAGTAGATTTGTTGTTTATAAATCAGCTCAGGATATAACACCCGAAGGGCAAATTCAGAGGACACAGCATTCAAGATCAGTAGCAGTAGGATCAGTAGCAGCTGATCAGCAAGCTTTGTCATGTATTCTGTCTCCTCTTTTTTTCCTTATTACCACTGGTAAAAACTGTGTTGACATACCAGTTAGAAGGACAGAAGAAAAAAAAATTTGAAATTTTAAAAGCATTGATGGGATAAGAAATCATTTTCCTGCCCAAGTCCAGTAGCAACCCATAGATGTTAGCATAGTGGTATGCTTGGATATAGAAGTTTCTAAGTGGCTTTCAAAGATCTGTCGGTAGATTTTAGGTTCTCTGAGAACCAAGATATTTGCAACCATGATCTTAAAATCACTGTAAAAATTTGAGTTCATGGCACTAGGACAGACTGATCATGGGTTAAATTAGGTCTGTGTAACTTGTGTCTAGTCATCAGGAGACATATTGGGATATTTTATTGAGGGAAGCAATATTAAGCTTAATAGGCATCCAAATGGGAAGTTACTTGGAGTATTTTCTCTTTTTTTTGGTCTTTTTGTCTTAATAAAACTTGCAGTTTTGAATAACCTTATTTCAGTCTATGAACTAACCTCTTAAAGACAGATCTGTGAATTACTTTGGGGGATGAACTTTCTTAATTTCTTCTGTAAACTTCTAGTGCTTACAGACTACAACATCTGAGGACCAGGCACTGAGGAAGTTGCTCTTAGCTATGAACTTTTACTCTCAGTTATGAACATGACATGATTATCATTAGTAAGCACTTGCAAGGCACTTTATAAATCACTTTCTTATCTAACACTTTAGCTGTATTTGACTTCCAATAGTCATAGATATGTTCCAGTGGTATTTCCAATATGTTGATAAAAAGTAAAGAAAACCCAAGCCTGGTATTTGCTCAAGTCTCAACCAAACTCAACTGTGACATGCCAGATTGATGTCAACAGTTTTTCCTGTCTTTTACATAATTTACTGTGTGCAGTTCTGTCTCTCCCTAGAAGTTCATGCATCTTCTTTGCTACAGGTAACAGTTATGCTGGTACTTCCTATCACCCTTCAAAATTTTTTGCCAGCCAACATTTTGCTTTTTGTTTCTTGCTAAGGTTTCCTTTTCTGTTTTCTCACCACAGCATGACTTTCCTCGCCACAACAAGACTCTTGCAACCAGCATTCCTTTTCTCTTGCTATTCATTATTTGGATATCTGTGCCTTTTGTCTCACTCTACTGACCTGCATAAATAAATTAAGTGTAATGGATGTTGTATTTGCAGAGGTACTTGGGACTACTGCCTGCCATTTTGTTTTGAGTATACTTACATCCTTATATTTAATACTGAATCAAAGATCAGGAAGCATAATACATCAAAAAAACATTTTGAATTTCAACAAGCAAAGGTAAAAAAGTAGTTTGGTGTTTTTTTTGTGGTTTTTTTGGTTTGTTTTGTTGGTTTTTTTTGTTTGTTTGTTTTTTTTTTCTTTGAGAAATTATAGGCTACACAGATACTCCCAGTATTGAAAACATAGAATACTGGAAGACATGTTTTGTGGTTGTAGGCAGAATAGGTGTCTAGATTTTATGCATGGCTGCTTCTCTTTGAAAGAGAGCCACATTTTGTAGGTCTGGATAACAGAATACTCTTGAACTCTTGAACTGAGACAATGCAGACATTGACTTCAGTTAATTGTCAATACAGAAGTGTCTAGTGCTATTGGATATGTTGGTTGGCAGATATGATGCAGGACCTATGTAAGATCTCACTGCTGGAGTGGCAGCTGGTGTCCAGACAGGATACTCTGAAATACCTAAAAAAGGTACTACATTGTGTGAGCAACCAAGTCCAGTCCAAGACACCTAAACTGAGCACTGAAGACAGGATTAACCTCACCCGAATTTAGCCATCTAAAAGTAAAAATTTAGTCCAAGCTCATAATTCATCTAGGGTAGGCTCAACTGCCCCCATACAAAGTGTTTTCTATGATTAGAGAAGATTTAAGATATCCCACCCTGTCACTTTCTACTGTGTTGGAAGAACCTGTAGATCCTGTGCCATACCTGCCAGTTCCCTATGGACCCCAGGGTTTCTGAAATGAGAGGAAATACATGTATGGATAACTGAGCATCTTTCATAGACTTCCTTTGTAGATAACAGAGAGAGTAAAAAAGATAAAATGAGCTCCAGAGAGCTATCCGTCTCATTTTAAGGAAGGTTTCTCTGATGGTAGTAAGAATTGTTCCATAACACTGCCTCTGATTCTCAAATAATATAAAGTATACATAAATGCTATATAATAGGTACCTATCTTTTAGAATCTAGTTGGAATAAATCTGAAACAATCTCATATCTCTGGAACCAAAAATCATCCATTAAATATTTCTTGATATGCACCTGTTGTATATATTTTGACTGTGATGCTTGATATTTCCAGTCCAAACCCCATTTTGTTTGCTTTTATTTACAGATCAATGACTATATCCTCCCAGTGATCTTCTTTCCCAATATATAAACACAAAGCTCCTTAAAAAGTGCCTTGGAACACAGGTAACAGTGAGAGATGGATACCTTCAAAGGGCAAGTTGGAAGGTCAGCATCTTAGGTGCCCCAAATTACATGGAATAAATTAAAGACAAAAGGGCATAACTTGAAGACTGAGGGTGGGAAATGGCTTACCAAGTTATGTCTCCTGGCCCAGACAAATTCCGGGTAAATCCAGGACAGGGAGAAGTGAAAGTTTCTCCAGTACGTGATTTCCACATGATCAGAGAATCGTGACTGTCTACTGGAATGCTTTTAGCTGCACAAAAAGTGTCTACAGTATAGCATATTTGAACAGAGCAAACACAAGTTAGGACAGCAAGATCCTTAGTTTCCCTTGTCTTTAGGGTAAGCTTGTTTGAAAATGGAATACTGGAGAGCTGGGAAACATCTTTGTGCAGAATTTGGTTGTAGGATAGAAAGCAGTAATAACAGCTGGCTCTTCTATAAATCACTATTCACAAGTAATATCAAAGTAGGTCCTTTAACAGCAGGAGTGAGAACAGTTGTCCTACCCTCCTTTCTACAGATAGCTAAATCAGGCCCAGAGTTCAAAGCTGTAGAAGAGGCTGAAGACAAGGCACCCTGCAGTACGTTGGCTGCTGATGCTGACTTGGCTATCCTAACTCCTGTCATAATTGTTATTTTTATTATGTTATGATTATGTTATGATCCAAACCATCACTTAATAAAATGTTTTCCACTTATTTAGATGGTGGTTTTAGTCATCTGACAGACATGAACATTAGTCAACTGATAGAGATGAACAATGGTCATTCAGAGAACCTGAGCAACTTTTTTACTCCTATTCATGTTCTGGTTTGCAAAAGAGTTCCTATAAGTACATGTAAGTATAATATTCTTTCTCTTTTTCTTTTTATTTTTTTTTTTCCTGATTAGCATCAAGCATGAGTTCAGATTTTTAGGCTTATTTTCAATTTAAAGATAGTGCAATGAGCTAGAAAAGCAGCATGCATCAGAAGAAGCAGATGCAATAGATCCAACCCTATGAACACAATTTTCTATACATCTGCTATGACTGTAAAGTACTAAAACCAGAAGTTGAATATGTTAATGGCTCAATACACTCAAGAACATGGCTTAGAATTTATACAAAACCAAACACACTTGCACAAAAAAGGTTCATTCACTGAAATAGAACTAGGCCAGGCATTGCTTTTCCACTAAAGATCTGTGGGAAAAGCTAAAATGGGGCATAGAACTGACCTTATGTTTTGGTTGTGTGTGCCATAACTGTAGAGAACTACTTTTGCTGACAATTCTGTAGAGGTGTTGCAGGATGGGATTGTAAGCAAGAAATTGCAGGTTATAAAACTACATGACCTGGGACTTCCCTGGGTTTTAACATCCAGACACTTGCATGGAGAGGGGGGGATTAAATCCAGTATCTTATTCCACAGTATGCAATCAGAAGAAGTTTGTGAAGTCATAGAAAGGTCATATTATTTCTCTATGACTCAGTGGTTTAGATGAACTGATTCTGCCACCCAAAGGCACAGATGGCTTTACCCAAATGAGGCACCAATTTTCCATTGAACTGCATAGCAAGAAGACATCTGAAACAGCAGGGAAATGTCCCTACTCTGTATTTCCACCTACACTCTGTGTGGGGCTTTTCAAATTCCTTGTCTTTGGAAAGAGTTCAGAACAAGACCTGAATTCCTCAGTCTAAACTGCCAGACGCAGAGGATCGCAGTCCTGGTCTGTTTGCAAGACAGTTTTCCCAGGGCACGCTCCAGTCTCTGTATGTTTCTGGTTAGCTATGAAGACCTCTCTAACCACCACTTGTCCATAATACAAGAAAGAAAGAACAACACCACAGGAAGATGAAAGATGCAGAAAAGACTACGCCTGGGATTACATTAGATGGGTTTGGGTCACAATATATAGGAAGCAAATAGAGAAAGAGACTGGTGACCATGAAACAGATTATTGTCCTTTAGATTTTAATAAACCCCAGTAACTTTCCTGTAATTTTTGACCATATAATGTAATACTCCCTTATACACTCCTTATACAACAGTAGAAATGTTACCAGTCTTCATTAATGTTAGTACAGATTATGAAGTAATATGCTGATCTCACTGGACAATTTTATAGGGGTTCATTTGACTGGATGTAGACATATACACTGGAGATAGTTGCCTTGGCTTCCTTTGCAGTCAGTGCAGAGTAGCTAAAAATTATAGAGTGTGACTAATTTCTTCCTAAAACCAGTTGCTTGTATCTGAATGGCTCTACTTCTTCCCTGTGACTTTAACAGGACATAGTTTGAGGTGACTGGTTCATGTGTTCATGACAGTGTTATAGATGTTTGAGAACAGATGAGAAGAGCACACTTTTTCTGTCAATTGCTATGAGGCCTTTAGTAACAATTTGCTTCTTAAAAAATCCTCCAAGTCATATTTAGTACAGTTAATGCAAAGGAGTTGAAGTGTCCTCTGGAAGACAGTATTGGTGATTTATAGATGATCCTTCTTAATAGGGTAAATGACCATATTTCATTTTCTAAAAGAGAAAGATTAAGTAAATAATATTTTCTGATCATGTTTAGTCTAGAGAAGAGAAGACTGAGAGGGACTCTCCTCAATACATATAAATATCTCAAAGACAGATGCCAAGAGGGTGGTGCCAGAGTCTTCTCAGTGGTGCCCAGTGACAAGATGAGGAACAATGGCCATAAACTAAAATACAAGAAGTTTCACCTCAACATGAGGAAGAAGTTCTTTCCTTTAAGGGTGACAGAGCACTGGAACAAGCTGACTAGGGAGGTTGTGGAACATCTCTGGAGATGTTCCAAACACACCTGAACACATTCCTGTGTAGCCTGCTCTAGGTGACCCTGCATCGGCAGGGGTGTTGGCCTAGACAATCTTCAGAGGTCCCTTCCAACACTAACAATTCTGTGATTCTGTGACATAGGAATTAGAAATCATTATGCATTTTCTCTCTTGCCCCCTCCCCCCCCCACCCCGAAGAAATCTCCTTGATCTTCCATCCTTTTTCCATTTTTGGCTGAATGTCCACTCTGTGCTTTGCCAGCTTAATTTCATAGTTAGAAGTGAATTTGACATACTGTATAGCACTACACATTTTACCATAATACAGTGCATTTTTAAAATTATTCTGGTACATTCCCCAGAAACTACTAAAAAACAGAGAAAATCCTAATGTTCAGATATAAAATTGACAAGAAGAAAAGCAATTCTCATGATTTCTGATAAGGAAGAAGTTTTGGGGTTTTTGTCCTCAAAGCGAAGAGTGTTAGAGTAAAGGCAGGACTGGGTCAATGAGGAAAAAAAACCAGCTAAAATGCTTTTATTTTTTATAAATATATTTTCAAACCAGTGCTTATTTCTATTTCTTCAGAACACTAAAATTGCCCAAGGGCCTTGCCTTTCTCTCCAAAATATTTGCTAAGCTACAATGCTGTATGGCAAAGAATTTTTTCTGAGGGCCAGGCACAAGTTGACGGAGGAAGGAAATACAGAGTAATGATGCAGAGGAATGTGATCAGTACCCTTTTAAAGTAATTTTTTGAATAAAGTTCCTTGCTTAAAGTGCCTGAACTGCCAGAAGATAAAAAGACTCCATGCAAAACTGGTGACAACAGCTTTGGGAAAACTGTGCACAGGTAACCATTTCTCTCTGGAGATAGGTACATTACTTTGGAATGGCTGAGAATTAGGCCAAAGATAAGGGGTTTTTTATTTATTAGGAAATATTTATAAGAATGTGTTTCATGATTACTTATTTTTTCTTGGCAGTGCTGGTTTGTTCTCAGAATAACCCATTCTTGTTAGAGTTTGGACTATGCTTTCTCCATTGCCTAAAATATATGTCTATAATCAGATTGAAAGGTGAAGAAATCCTGGTGGTTTTGAGATAACTTGTGTCCTGGGACAAAAAGGTGTCTGGAGATATTGCTGAAATCATTGGATCAGGGCATGAGTGAATGCCTACTAAGTCAAAAGAAAAAAATTTAACAAAGCTCAGCTGCATCTGGCAACTGTCTTGAGGGGAAATTTCTTTTCCCCAGCACTCAATTTCTCTGTCTTGTTTAGATTAGCCTACAAATCCTAATTTCAGTTTGCCTCCAGAAAAATCAGCCTACATTTCTTCATTGTTTCTTTTAACAGTCTTATGTATCATACTATAGTAATATCCAGAAAGAGCTTTTAGTCTTATTTTTTTGATGTTTGATTAGCCTTGCAGTTAGGTCATAACAAAGGTTGATACAAAAGATAGCTTTGGAAGAATGAGCATAAATGCATGTGTTTTGTCCATTCTCAGGAGATTGTAAGTGATCTCAGTACTTTCTCAGGTTCAAATAAGCCTGCTGGCATTCAAGACGAAAACGCAAAAGATTTTTAAAATTACTGCTAACAGGGTCTCAAATGACCTGCTCAATATCCTTAAAAATTAAGCACAAGTTGGGACAGAAGGGAGCTATAATAGGCAACTTAGTGCCTTCATTGTGTTGCACTTCAGAGAAGTGATTTCCAGGTGTATTGCTTTATAACTGCGTGACTGCTGAGAGTGCAATCAGTAACAAATTTCAGGGTTTTTTTATTCTCTGTAACATGGTAACTAATCATTTCACAAAATGGAAAGTCTTGCTGAGGACTGTAAGCCACTGGGAGTGTTAAAGTTACCTTGTAGCTCTGATTAACAGGCTTCCAGATGCTAGATTAATGAGTGCATGTGAAAAGTTTACATCAGCATAAGCTTCAGTCTTGCTGAAATAAGTAAGCTTTTTTACTAGCATGCTGCAGTAAAGATGAATCGAGCTACAGCATGTGGAAGAGTATTTTGCAAAAAATCCCCACATAACAGCTAGATACTGAAATGTGTGACTTTCCCCACCAGCAACAAAGTCTCTCCAGGCCCAGATAAATCTCCTTTTTGCCGCTTATTTTGGTCTCAGAAGTGCAATGTGTTGTCCTATTTGTATGGCTGTTTCATTTATGGCTGTATGGTTGAGAGGAATAATATCACTAAAACAAACAAACAAAAAACACAAAAAACCAAAATAAGGCAAAGGTAATAGATTCTGTTTAGTAGCGGCGAGGAACTCACTTTGCTTGATCTCTGTCCTTTTATGCCTGAAAACACCTCAGGAAAACAAAATGCTGACTTTAAAAGGAAGCAACATGCCCTAAACATAGACACTTTGGAAAGATGCTGGATAAGATGTTTCTAGACAAGAATGACAAGAGATAGCAGGGAAGACTGGGTATGGTTGAATCAAAATTAATCTTGTTTTTTCTACTTCAACTTGTCATAGGAGATAACAATTTTTTTTTAATTTATTTTTTTTTTTTTTTCTGTGCAAAAGCCTTGTGCATGTTTATACTTAGGGTTCAGTGGCTGATTTGTTCAAGCCGGTCAATGGCAGCTAAACAATGGGCTACCAGCTGGGCTATAGGTGTCATCACCCCAATGCGATTTCTACACATTGCCATGCTAAGAAAACCGTGTGGGAAACACCCTGTTGTTCTATTTATTTTCCTCTGAGCAGCATGTATGGTGGTGTCAAAGGACATTTCATGAGTGTCTACTTTTCCTTTAGAATTTGGGTCCCTGTTTGTGGTCAGTTATTTTGCTGGTTCCTTAAATGAACTTTAGCATTGCTGCTTGTGCTAAGGTGCATTTATCTGTCCACAAAGACAGCTTTGGCTGTCAGCTTACACTATATATTTTGCAGCACCTGCTGCAAACTTGTTTTATCTTCAACAGTCAACCTATTTCTTTGTGGAAATGAAAGATTTAACAAAAAATGGCAAAAAATATAGTACCATTACAGCAGCAATTTATTTCCTGCTCAAAGAGTAGATTTACTGGCAAGCAGAAAACAGACTGCTGTCTCTAGGCTAATTTCAATTGGATTCATAAATGTTTGGCTGACATTATTCACACATTTTATACTGAGTAAGATTAAGACCTGTTACTGCTTGTATGCTGTGCTGTGAAGTCCTTTAGCTAACCAAGAAAATGTGGTTGAGGTGCCAGCAGAGCTTATTTTTGTAAAGCTTAAGGACAGGTATTCCATTCTGGTTTTGCCATGTAAGATGAGAGGAAATAACATTGCAGACAACAAATGATAAGCTTGGCTTTTGAAGGGTGCTTTGACAATTTTGGTGTCAAAGTGACTTTAAATTGAAAATAGATAGAGAACAATTCTGCTCATTCGTAAGGGGAAGAATATACACAGCATCAAGACATCTCACCTACTGCATGAGAAACAGAAGAATCTCATAACCAATACAAGGCTGTTCTTTAAATTTACAGCAGCTCCCAGCAGCTCTGGTCTACCAAGGCTGCCTGTAGTACTCTGTATTTCCCATGTGAAACTGCCTCCAGTGCCCCACGGAACTCATTGTCTGATGGTTCACTGCAGATGTGTCTTACAAAGTGTTTGTCCAATTTGCCTTTCCCCAAAGAGCTAGCTTCTTCACAAGTGGGAAAAAAATGAAATAATACCCTGTTTTGACCTGTACTTTAGAATGTAGCAAGCCTTCCTCACCCTGTGTTTAGAAACTAAATCTCCCTAGGCTTTCCATGGTGAACTTGTTTCCCCTCCTGCAGGCCTGTGCCAGCTTTAAGGCAACCGAGTTACACCAGGGTGAAAGGAGGAATGAGAAAATGAGTGTTTCCAATAGCTTACAGGCAGTGTTTGCAGCTGACGCTGATGATTTGCCATCTGTGTACTTGGTGTTTACAGTACTGACTGCGGCAAAATTGTGATCGAAGAGCAGCTCAGTAACATTTTCTGTTGGTCAATTTTGTACCAGAGCAACTGCCTCCAGGGCCGATTTGGGACTTCACCTGAACAAGTGAAGTCATCTCAGATTCTAATTTTATCTCCTCTCTTTCAACCAGTAGTTGTAAATGGCATTTTTCAGTCTCAAAAGAACCTTAGCCCTGAAGTTGACAACAGTCGTCTAGCAAATAATGATATAAAGCAAAGTTCAGGGGGAGAAATCTCACATTAAATAGAAAATTATTTAGTACAATAATTGACAGTTGAAAAATCTTGTCAGCTTGCATATACATCAGACAATTTACCATCTGTGGATTAATCCCTCTGGTCTCCAAAGGTACTAATATGTATACTTGTGGGAGAGTTTGTCTAACACATTTCCTTCCCATAAAGCATTATTTGCACTTTTTATGTCACTTCTGGATAGATTTATTCAAATACAAGTGATGGGGGCATCTCGAAACAGTTCTATCATTGCAAAATTTGTTGCAATGGAGTCATTGCTTGAAGGACCTTGGGATTTCAGCCTTTATTTCACAAACTGATCAGATATTCCCTTTCCAAAACCTACTTGTAACCACTAATTTTAAGAAATACAAAAAAATCCCAAGAAAACCAGACTATTACAAAGCAAGCAAACTGCTATTTGATATGGGAAAAATGGATAATATTACTCACTACTGCTAGAAAGAGTCCTGTAACTCTTAGTATATTTTGGGATCACTCACATGTGAAAAATATTTGTTGTTTGTTGTTTACTACCAGACTTCACAGTGCTGCTCTCAGGGCTTGCTAAACTGAGTTGGAGTCACCTAGAGAATAGTAGGGAACAGCACTGGGACCTAAACAGTTCATGTTCTTTGTGTCAGAACAAGGTGGTTTTCAGGAGCAATTGCTTCCTTTTTTTTGTTCTTGAAGGATGAAACTGAGATCCTGTCAATGTGACAAGATAGAGTGCCCCCTACACTGTGAATGTTTATTTTGGGAATAGTTGAATTGTTGTTACTCATCCTATGAGAAACATGTAACAATATCTGAGGATAGAGAAAGGCCTCTGTGCCTGTTGAGGGGAGATTCTTCAGTGATTTTTTGCTGTATCCACAATAAACACAAATTCTAGTTATACAGCTGAGCAACTGGAATCAATTTTTCTCAGGTGTCTGTGGATAGACCTTGATAGTTGTGCGAAATCCTAATAAAACTAGACAGTATCTATTAATTGAATACATTTTTCATGAAAAAAGATGAGGCTTTGTTAAGATTAAAATATTTTTCTCAGTTGTCTGTTTTAGCAGCTTCAGATGTAAAATGCAGCAACAGCCATTCACAGAATGCTAAATCATGCTGATTCAAGATGAAGTGTTCTGCTTCAGACTTCCACTTTCATTCCAAAGGAAGCTTGAATCTGAAATGAAACATTTCACTTCAGGATTAGATGAGCTTCTGAGTTTTAAAAAAGGGAAATTTAGACAGATAAGAATATACATACACATGACAATGTAAATATAAATGGAAAAATGCATAAACAAATACAAATTTTGCAACAGTCAATGATTTGCATACAGCAGAACAATGAAATTCTTTGTGGAAAGAAATTATTTCCTTCTGTGAAGGTATGTGTGTCATCTGATTCCCTTGCTTTCTCAGGCTTCCTGGTGCTGATAATTCCGAAATCTGTGCTTATTGTTACCTGAATGACTTCATGTTGCTGTTTGTTCTTATATCACAATCCAGTTCACCACTATCTTAATGGCGCTGTTAAAACTGTTGTGGGGATTGCACCATACATCTGGTTTATTTATTTCTTGTCCCTTCATCGGGCTTACAGTGATGAAGGACAGTGGAAAGGAAACATCAAAGCCAGCATACTGGATAATTTCACTCTGTGATCCAATAGGAAACACCCAAAAGAAAATGCATGAAATTAGGTAGCTGAAGTTGTGTGTTCTGTAACTGCTGAGTGGCTGGTAGATTGCTACTATACAGCCATGTGATAATCTTGCAGTGATGTAACTGTGCCTGAAGTGAATCTGGTAGCAGGGTAGGATAGGAGATAGTTTTTGTTTCACTCCTCTGCTGAAGCTGAATGACCATGTAGCCAGCAACAGGCCCAGTGCAGGTGATGGAGCTGAAGAAGGATCCTGAACCCCACTGATCAGTGCGATTGCCTCTTCCCTTTCTCCGGTACCACATGCTCATTTTATGTTAGAAAGAGTAGAACTGGCTGAGGAACCAGTCTTTGCCCATAAGCACAGAAGTCCTCTATTTGATTCTCTTCTACCATCTAAACAGAGAACTTGTGTAAGGGGAAAGAAAGAAAATATCAATTGCTTATGGCTGAACAATAGGCTGGTGATAGGACTGGGAACACAGCCCAGATTTTTCGATTTCCAGATCGGTTATTTGCTCACTGACTTGTGCTGTTTTTAGCTCCCAATAACCAGACTCCACTGTGTTAAACTGCCACTAGTCAAGATCTGAGATAAAGATCTCACTAAATGTAGTTTACCTCTGTTTATATGGCTTTAACATCAGTAGGTACAAAGGTGTATCTGAACATCCATCTTGACCTTATCTCCTTTCGGTAGATATTCACAATGAAAGACTCTGAGTTGATGGTTAAATTATTAAGAGATTTTATTCTGAGATCCTTGATATATTATTCAAAGACAGGCATGTGCCTGGGGTTTATATATCAGAACATCTGATTTTCTTTCTCAAATTATATAGTGGCATTTCTGGTTTCCAGAGCCAGAAGCCAAAGAACAACCCATCGAACCTTATAATCACTTTGACAGCTTAAATATTGGATGAACACATTTTGGAAAGGACTAAAGCCTATATTAATTTTATACAATTTCAGACAAGAGGGAATTTCAGGCATTAATGACTGAAAGACATTTTTGGGAGGGTTTCTTTGAGCCATAGAGCCTGGAAAAAGTCTTGCAAAATCTACTCCTCACTGATTAACCAACTCTGGGAGGGAGAAAATAGAAATTCAAGTCCAAAGATTTTCTTTTTCTTCATGTTATTCATCTCACTTCCCAAGTAGTCTCTTTCCTGCCTCAGTCAAGGGGCAACAGGATTGTGATGGAGGAGATGAACGGACAATATGTAGGAGAAGGCTGGTCTTTTATTACCCCATAGGCACAACAGATTTTTAATTTTTCAAAGTTCATGGAGTTAATACTCGTAAAAGCACTACTAATTGAGGCAGATGTCACTGGGGCCTATGATGGCATGTGTCCAACAGCAGCTCTGCTTCTGGAGGAGCTGGGAAGTAAATGAATATCTCACAAATGTGATTAGTCAAAGCCTCCAGTGATACATACTCCAGATACCAGTGGATCTGGGAGAGGGTTTCCCAAGGAACCCACTCAGTATTTCTTCCTCTAGCAATATCAAAAAGGAACCTTTTTTTGAGTCTGCAGTTTTCTGTCTTCTCTTGGATATCAGATTTTACTGCAGGACATATGTGGTGAAGAAATCTAACCTTGAAGTGTAGCAGCCTGTAACCACAGCACATTACCCAAATGGTGACTGAGCATTGAACAAGCTCCCCAGGGAAGCAGTTGTGGCACCAAGCCTGACAGAGTTCAAGAAGCACCTTGTACAATGCTCTCAGGCACATGGTGTGATTCCTGGGGTGTCACTTTCCATTAACAGTAACTTGATCATGAATTACTACCTTGGGTCATCATCACTGAGTTGTTCATTGCTAAAGTCAAACAATACATGTTTTACTCTAAATATTGCCTTTTCAAAGCAAGCCATGGAATTCTGATTCTTGTTTTCCTGAGGGCACAAGGCAGAATTTGTTTCCACTGTCTGCCTCCAAAAACTCTTGGGTCTTTTGTTTTCAGTTCATTGCTCTGAAAAACAGCTTCAGAATTAATTTATCCATACCCAGGTCAGGGATTTGAGATTCTACAGTGTTGGGTGCAGTATAGCAATATAAGTAGAGCAAAAAAAAAGAAATTCCTTTAATGCAATGGGATGGTCTAAGACTGAACCGCAGAATTTATTTTGATTTTTGGCATGGCTTTTGGTGGGACCAGGATTTTCATTTCTAGATGTCCCTGTTACAGACGAAGTGTCAGACCTCATACAAAAACAAATAAATGGATAGATACATAGGTCAATAAATAAATGGAGAGGAAGACAATGAAAAGACCTAACAGCAGGTACTGGTTTGACTTGCAGTGTGATTACAGAATTTACATTATTTGCACTTGTAAATTGATTAGACTTGTAGACACCCTTGTTCCTGGAAAATATGGGATGTGTCTCCAATATCAAAAACTTTAACTCCAAGGTTGGTTTCTGGCTAATACATCAGATGGGGTTGCTGCTATTCAGAAGAAGCTGGACAGGCTGGAGAAATGAGCTCACTGGCTGGGAAGATGTTATACAGAGATGGACCTCAGGATCCTGGTGGACAGCAAGACAAACGCAACCTTTAAGGTACTCTCATGGTGAAAGAAGCCAACAGCCTTCTAGAGCTTCGGGATAGAAATCTCAGGGGAATCTTACAAATATGTAAAATCCCAGATGGAATTGAAGGAAAAGGAACCCAGACTCTTCTCCACACTAACTTCTGATAATACAAGAGTCAGTGGGCACAAATGTAAAGGTAGGAAATTCCATCTGAACATTTTTACTATGAGGGTAGTCAAACTCTGGAACAAGATGGACAGAGACATTGTAGAGTCTGTCTGTGGTGGTGTTCAAAGTCTGGCTATAACACAATCCTGGGACACATGCTATAGTTGACCTTTCTTGGGTAGAGAGTTGGACTAGAAAAGGTGAGATGACAGTCTTTTCCTGTCTAAATGATTTGATTATTCCTTCTTGGGATAGTTTGCTACAGGGACCCCTTTTGCTAACCATGTAGCTAGAACTGTGTTTTGTGTTCGTTCTGTGCCTTGTGGTGTCTTCTGATGTCACTCAAGTACTTCCTGTGTTCTTAAGCGCTTCCACAGTCTCCTCAAAACAAGTAATCTTCATTCTTGATTTCATGCTGTAAAATATACCAGTCCATGAGGTTGTGACATTGTTCTTTCCTTATTACAGAATCACAGAATAATTTTGGTTAGCAAAGACCTCCAAGATCATTGAGTCCAACCTTTGCCTGATCAGCACCTTGCCAACTAGACCATGGCACTGAGCACCATGTCCAGTAGCTTTCTAAACACTTCTGGGGTGATGACTCTACCACCTACCTGGGCACTCTGTTCCAATGTTTAACAACCTTTTTCATGAAGAAATTCCTCCTAATATCCAACTTGAATTTCCTCTGCTGCATCATGAGGCTATTCCTCTCTAGTTTCCTGGAGAAGAGGCTGACCACCACCTCACTAAAAATCCTTTCCAAGTAGATGTGAGCAAGAAGGTCACCCAAGCCTCCTTTTCTCCAGGCTAAACAACTCCAGCTCTCTCAGCCACTCCTCATAGGGCTTACACTCCCAACCCTTCACCAGCTCCACTGACCTTCTCTGGTCTCCCTCCAGCCCCTCAATGTCATTATTGGAGTGAGGGGCCCAAAACCGGTCACAGGATTTGAGGTGAGGCCTAATTAATGCCGAGTACAGGGGGATGATTACTGCCCTGGTCCTGCTGGCCACACTACTGCCGATACAGGCCAGGATGACATTTGCCTTCCTGGCAACCTGGACACACTTCTGACTCACGTTCAGCCATTGCCAACCAGCATCTTCACATCCTTTTCTGCCAGGCCACTTTTCAGCCACTCTTCCCAGACACTCTTTCCCCAGCCTATAGTGCCACATGGAGTTGTGACTGAAGTGTAGGACGCTGCATTTGGCACGATTGAACCTTATATCATTGACTTAGACCCATCAATCCAGCCTGTCCAGGTCCCTTTGTTGAGGCTTCCTACTCTCCAACAGATCAACACCCACACACAACTTAGTAATGTCCCTGAACTTACTGAGGGTGCACTTGATCCCCTCATCCCGATTAACAATAAAGACATTAAACAGTACTAACCTCACTATTGAGCCTTGGGGAACACCACTTGTGACTGGCCACTAACTGGATGTGGCACCATTTACCACCACTCTCTGGGCCTGGCCATCCACCTAATCTTTAACACAGGAAAGAGTGCACTTGTTCAAGCTGTGGGCTTCCACCTTTTCTGGGAGAATGCCATAGGAGACAGTATAAAAGGTTTTGCTGAAGTTCAAGTAGAATACATATACAGCCTTTCCCTCATTCACTAGGTGGGTTGTGTAGTCATAAAAGGACATCAGGTTGGTCAGTCAGGATCTGCTTTTCCTAAATCCATTCTGACTAGGCCTGATCCCTTGGCTGTCCTATATGTGTCGTGTGATTGCACTCAAGGTGATCTGTTCCATAATCTTCCTAGGCACTGAGGTCAGGCTGACAGACCTGTAATTCCCTGGATTTTCCTTCTGGCCCTTCCTGTGGATGGGTGTCACACTGGCCAACCTCCAGTCATCTCGGACCTCCCCAGTTAGCCCGGACTGATGGTAGATGATGGAGAGTGGCTTGGTGGGCTATTCCTCCAGCTCTTTCAGTACCCTTGGATGAATCCCATCCGGTCCCATAGACTTGTGACTGTCTAGGTGGCACAGCAGGTTGTAGAGGCCTATTTTTCTCCCCATCGCTATCTAGTAGTTCAGTGGTTTGGTTGTCCTGCGGATAACAGTCTTACTGTTAAAAACTGAGGCTAAAAAGGCATCCGTATCTCAGCCTTTCAAAAAAAAAAAAAAAAAGGAAAAAGAAAAAGAAAATAAAAATAAAAATTTTCCTTGCCCTTCCTTTGGTTGTTGATGTATTTATAAAAACATTTCTTTATTATCTTTCACAGTAGTGGCCATATCGAGTTCTAGTAGAGTTTTCATCTTCTAATTTTCTCTTTAGATGACCTAGGACATTGCTGCACTCTTCCTGAATTGCCTGCCCCTTCTTCCAAGGATCATAAACTCTCTTTTTTCCCCTGACTTCCTGTGAAATTGCCCTGTTCAGCCAGGCTGGTCTTCTTTCCCGAAGGCTTGTTTTTTGGCATATAGGGACAGCCTGTCCTGTGCCTTTAAGATTTCCTTCTTAAAATATGTTCAGCCTTCCTGGACCCCTTTCAAAGACATATTAAGGACTGTTTCCCAGGGGACTCTCTGAATCAGTGTCCTTAACAGGCCAAAGTCTGCCCTCCAGAGGTCCAAAGTAGAGGTTTAGTTGACCCCCTTCCTTACTTCACCAAGAATCAAAGACCCTAGAACACTGTGATCGCTATGCCCAAGACGGCCTCCAACCACCACATCTTGCACCAGCCCTTCTCTGTTTGTGAACAGGAGGTCTAGTGGGGCATTGCCCCAATAGTCTTGCTTACTAGCTGTGACAGGAAGATATCTTCCACACACTCCAGGAACTTCCTAGACTGTCTCCTCTCTGCTATGTTGAGTTTACAGCAGACATCTGGCAAATTAAAGTCTCCCACGAGAACAAGGGCTAGTGATCGTGAAATGTCAGCCAGCTGCTCACAAAGTATTTCATCTGCCTCTTCATCCTGGTTGGGTGGTCTGTAACAGACTCGCACCTGGATGTCTGCCTTGCTGGCGTTCCCCCTGATTCTTATCCATAAACACTCCACCTTACCATCACTATCCTTGAGCTCTATACAGTAAAAATACTCCCTAAGGTACAGAGCCACCCCATTGTCTCTCCTTCCTTCTTTCCCTGTCCCTTCTGAAGACGTTGTAGCCAACCACTGCAGCACTCCAGTCATGCCAGTCATCTCATTACATTTCCATGACAGTAACTAGGTTATAGCTTTCCTGCTGCACAGTGGTTTCCAGCTCCTCCTGTTTGTTACCCATGCTGCATGCATTGGTGTAAATGCATGTCAGCTGGACCACTGATTTCACCCCTAACACTGGCCTGTTGCCCCATGGCTCAACTCTTGTGAGCCTGGCCTTATCCCCTTCCTCCTCCAAATCTAGATTAAAGTTCTCTCAATCAGCCCTGTCAACTCATGGTCTAGAATCCTTTTCCCCCTCTTAAACACATGAATTCCATGTGTATCTAGCAGGCCTGGTGCCATATAAACCATAATTGAAAAAGCAAAAATTCCACTAATGGTACCAGTCTTTAAGCCATGTGTGGATTAGGTGGGTTCTCCTGTTCCTTTTAGCATTCTTCACTGTCACCTAAGGAATTGAGGAAAACACCATCTGTGCTCCTGTCCCTTCAACGAGCCACCCCAGTACCCCGAAATTCTTTTTGATTGCCCTAGGACTTCTGTCATTGACCTCGTCGCTGCTGACCTGGACAACGAAGAGTGGGTAATAACCAGAGGACTGAATTAGTACAGAGAGTGTCCTGGTAATATCTCTTACCCAGACCCCAGAGAGGCAGAAGAGTTCCCTGTGAGGTGGGTTCAGCTAGCATATGGGGCCCTCAGCTCCTCTCAGAAGGGAGTTGCTCACTACAGTTTCTCTTCTCTTTCTTTCCTTTCTTTCCTTTCTTTCCTTCTTTCCCTTCCTTCCCTTCCTTCCCTTTCTTTCTTTCTTTCTTTCTTTCTTTCTTTCTTTCTTTCTTTCTTTCTTTATTTCTTTCTTTATTTCTTTATTTCTTTCTTTGTTTCTTTATTTATTTGTTTATTTATTTT
>JAWWEE010000001.1:36337821-36417616 GCA_035221455.1 Xenops minutus | reverse complement strand
CTTCCTTCCTTCCTTCCTTCCTTCCTTCCTTCCTTCCTTCCTTCCTTCCTTCCTTCCTTCCTTCCTTCCTTCCTTTCGTCTTTCCTGTCTTTCTTTTCTTTCTTTTTCTTTCCTTTCTTTTTTTTCTTTCTTTCTTTTCTTTCTTTCACACCCATAGTTGTGATTTGGCTGGTGGAGTGACTTGTTCTGAGCAATGCTCATGTACCACTAAGTCTAATTCCCAACCCTGAACTAAACATGCAGAAAACAAAAAGGAGATTCTCTCAACATCTTATTTTACTTTTTAATCTCTATGAATGGTTAAAAACGGCCTGGAGTATGGTACACTTTAAAGCTTAAATCTGTTTTACAGAGGATATTTCCTTCAAGAAACCCAAGATTCCTCCTGAAGTGAAGAAAAGTTAGATTTTAGAGTACAATGAAATGGTGGTTTTCAATTTCTGATTTTCAGGAGGTGTGGAGTAATTGCAATGGAGATATGAGAAAAATTGCTGAACAAAATTGTCAGACAACACAAATTTGCTGTTTGCAAAATTATGAAGGTTTCACAAAGTAGAGGAAGGAAAGATTGAAAAACACTATTCTATAGAAGTAGAGGCCACGTTCTTGCCATCATGAGGTATATACTATATATATGGATTTGTTTTAGTACGGATATGGTACAAGTGTGTTGTGAGGCATAAGTGAACTCCAAAAAGACAGACTGTCTGAAATAAGACATTAATCCTCATACATGGCAGCTCAGAGCTCCATTGTATGAGTTCAAATCCAGAGAAAGCTACTTTAGGATGCAGCACTGGGGAAAAAAATGCATTTATTCTGCTGTGGGAGCACCATTGGCATTCAGACTGACTTGAAACTATGACATGTGATTATGCCAGTAGCAGCTCTTGTCCTCTTTCAAGAGTGTTAAAAATTGACACAAAAATAAATTACATATGAGAGACAAGTGGACTATCCCAGGTGTTCTTGGCAAATGCTGCCGCAAAAATTAAATAAAAGCTCTTTTAGTAGGATCTGAACAAGCAATCTTTAATGTTTCATAGTGAAGCCACTTGCCCACCATCACCACCTCACTACAGATGAGGGAAGAGACATATTGAGGGCTCTTGAGCTTTATGAATGATCACAGTGAATCAGCACAGAGTGATTTAGCACAGGTGTTCTGTAATTGGTCTGCACAGGAGAAATTCCAAATCCATTCAGCAATTCTCACCTTTCCAGTGGGGAGTTCAAGTGAAAAGTATGCCTACTGGCATGAGAATAAAACAGCTAAATGTGGTGAATACACACAACTTCAGTATCTCCTCTCCTTAATATGGAGCCTTTTTATGGGCTTATTTGATAGAGGTACTTATTTCATTCCTATAAAGAACATTTAAAATATAGAATATTTTAAAAAGTCACAACTAGTTCTGAAAAAGTTACTACCGAAGCACTTGTGCTCCCTGTGTTTATTCTGAAAGGATACCGACCCTTTTTCTGTGCCTTGTGGCAATTCTCAGCCCTTCGTCAGGCATCATTAATATCTTATATGATTTCTATTATTGAATTTCTAAGACCAGTTTGAGGGAGAATTAAAGAAGACTGAGGAAAAACAGGAGGGAGAAAAATACATCGAGATGCATGAGAAACTGATTAATACATCCATCAGAGAAACAAATACATTCTCTTGGAGTGTTTGCTGTGTGGGATAATTTTGACTGTCAGAGATGAGCAGACATTGGGTTTTTCACAGACTCAGAGTGAAAACCAAAAGTATTGTTGTGAATTAAATCTGGAAACAAAATGGAACACTTATGCTCTGCAGCACCTGGGGAAAATCCAGTGCACTTTCCACCAGAGTTCTTTAGCCTCTTTCAGTCCTAGTATTAAAGTGTGATTGTTCTTACCTAGTTTCAGTAATTGGAACATACTGGTTTTGAGCCAGGAGAGACAGGGGTCTGTGAAAAAACATTTTCCCCTGAGGATATTTCTCAGCTCCTTTTTAGACTCAGCTCCTCATATGTCGTGTTGCCAAAGCTATAGAGAGATAAAGCTCCCTGTTAGAGCACTAGTCTCTGTGTTTCATATGTATGGAATAAAATTTTCCTTTGTTGCATTTTCCGCTCAAAGCAAACAAAGTTGCAAATAGATTGAACCTCATAGCAGTGAGGTGCATGTCGTTCCTTCAAAATAAAAAATTGAAACAGCTAAGACTGGTGGTTCTTCTAAACAAAAAACAGGTCTAAAGACCCTGCTGCACTGAAAAAGCAGTTTCCAGACTACATCCAAGCTCTGCAAGCTCTGGTGCCTAGTCACAATGGTGGCTCCAGCCCTCCAAAAGATAGGCCTGCATGTTCCAGTGTGGTGGCCAGAAGAGCAGTGCTGGTGTATGCTTGGGTACACAGGTTCACAAAGCTCTGGAAGGTTCACTCAGACAACAGCGAATTCATACAGACAAGTTTCCTAATTGAATATCATTAAACCCATGGTGTGGAGCATACATTCTCAAAGGCACAGGGAGCACCAGAACAAGCCACTGGCTTATTGTCCAATTCCTATTGTATGAAATGACATTTTCACCCCCTCCGAAAAGTAGTAAGGCACTTTTCACAGCATTCTTCCAATGGCTTTTTAACATTCACTCAGTATGTGGTACATTTGGGACTAAAGCCAGGATTTCTATGCTATCTGCTAATTACCAGGGTCATTAGAAAAAAAAAAAGCTTGCTGAGATTCAAAATAGATATTATACATGTTGTATAGCTAGACAAGCTCATAGCAAGGTGTGTTGGAGAGAGGCCAAAGAGCAATTAGCTGTAAAGAAGTGCACCTAGCCCCTCTACTCTGCCCTCATGAGACCACACATGGAGCATTGCCTCCAGTTCTGGGGTCCTCAGCACAAGAATAACATAGACCTGTTAGAGTGAGTTCAGAAGAGAGACGAAGACGATTAGAGAGATGGAGCACCTTTCTTATCAGGAAAGGCTGAGCAACCTGTGGTTGTTTATCATGGATATGGCTTTGGGGAGATCTCACTTCAGCCTTCCAGTACTTAAAGGGGGTTTATACAAAGAAGAGAGAGTGACTTTTTACATGAAAAGATAGTGACACAACAAGGGAGAATAGTCTTAAATTAAAAGAGGAGCTAAATTAAAAGAATAGCTTTTAGGAAAAACATTTTTACTGTGAGGATGTTGAGGCTCTGGCACATATTGCCTAGAGAGTTTGTGAATGTCCCATCCCTGGAAATGTTTAAGGCCATGTTGGATAGGACTCTGAACAACTTTTACTAGTGAAAGGTGTTCCTGCCCATGGCAGAAAGAGTGGAATTAGATAATCTTTAGAGTCCCTTCCAATCCAAGCCATCCTATGACTCTATGTTTATTTTGGAAAGGGATCCTGTAAAAAACTGGGCAATAGACTGTGTTAAGAATTTATGTTTGGACCTGAATTATTTGGGACAAATCATGTGAAAAGGTTTGAGTTTACGCACAGGTCCTGTTTAGTTTATTTTTATGGATATAGACTAAGACAACATCTTATGCCATTGTACAAGAATTTTGGTGAAATTTTAGGTCTTTGCGTGAAAGTCAAGCAACACTGTTTAAATGTGGATTTATTTGCACTTAAGACAGTGATGAAATAAATCACTTTGTTTAGTTTCCATGGAATGATTACATGACATTGGCATTTGTTTATGCAGTAACAGACACATTTTTAAAATTCTTGTTCCCAAAGAGAAGGCTTATTTTTACTTTTTTCTTCAGAGTAGAAAGGAAGGAGAGAGAAGCAGAATGTAGAAGAAAGGGAAGCCTCTTTTCAGAGCTGCCAGAAATGCATAACTATGACTTGTGAAATCTGTATATTTAAACAAGTGAACATATGCTTTTCTTTCATGCAATAGAGAGAGAAGACACAAAACAGTCTTTCTACAATTTCCTTAGTGTGGGAAGTAGAGAGAGTTGCACTAAGTATGGTGCTATATCAACATCTTAAACTTCTTAGACATAGGAAAGATTTGACCTGATCTCTTTACTTCATCCTGCACACACAAAAATCCCAGCCTTTGAAATGCTCCTTTTGTCTGCTCAATTTTATTTATCCCAGAGAAAAAATTCTTAGTGTAGTTGTAAAAAGCTCTATAAGGTACAGATCCCAGAAGAGGGATTTGGGATGTTCAGAGGTTCTAAAAAATATAGAAGAATACTTTAACTCACCTGTCAAGTTCAGGCTCAATATACTTTATTTTCCATCCTACACCAGCTGGCTGGTACAGACATCTCAGACTCTCAAGAGTCTGCACTCCTTCACTAGCTTTTTCCATTATGTGTGTTAGGATTAACGTTTCAAAATAAATCACAATCAGAAATCAAATTCACTAAAACTTGCAGGTGTTTGGTACTGAAGCTTTGGGAGGAGTTACTATTGAGGTACACCAATATTTGCACCTAGTTTAGCATTTCCTGCATATTCCAGCACAGCTTGAGGCATTATTCCTTCAACAATACAAAAAGATTGAAATGAAATTCTAAAAAAAAATCTTTCAGAAGGCATTTGCACTAATCACATCTCTAGGAGAAATATAGGAAGAAGAGTTTAAGAACAGAGATGTAGGAAAGGAAGAAAGTCCTTGACATAACTACCAGGGAGTCAGAAAGCATAACTAGTAATGGTTGGAGGTAGCTTAGAGTTTGACTAAATCCTCTCCATGTATAGGGTTAGGCTCTGAACTGACCTGAGGTCTCAAAAAGTAATTTACCTCACTTTAGTTAATCCTATAAGCAACTACACTTATAAAGGTTTTCCCTACTTATTGTGAAATTTCTAATTTCAGATGCCCATTGAAAGAAAAAGTGGGCTGCAAAGATGATTAGAGGAGTGGAAAATCCCTCTCATGTGGAAAGGCTGTAGGACCGGGGCCTGTTTAGCCTGGAGAAGTGAAGATTGTGAGGGGATCTTGACACGACATGTAAGAATATCCATTAGTATATAAGTATGTAAAGGGAGGATGCCAAGAGGATGGAGCCAGACACTTCTTGGCCATGATAAGCAATAGGATGAGAGGCAAGTCTTCCTTTCTGTTTTTCTGAATTCTCTGGGGTCATGCAGGTAGTCCAAGTTCTACTGGAGGAACAGAAACATTTTAATATGGGACATCTTTTGGCATTAGAAGACATTATGATTTATGGGACTGTATGAGTTCAGTTCTGTCCAGTTTAATGGAGATGAAATTACTGGACGTCTTGCTTCTCTTTTAACCTTCTGACTGTTATGGAAAAGAACTTGGCAGAGCAGGACTAGATTGTCACTCTAGTTTACAGCAGAAGAGAAGGATCCATAACTTAGATAGACTCTTCAGAACTTCAGATAGACTCCTATTTACTCAAACAATTACCTTCAACATTTGTTATGGTATGGGATGAGTTGCTCATGGTGTTGCCAGTCTCTTGCTGTCCATTAAAGCAGTATGTTTCCACTTGACATCTGTATTTTAGGCAGTTAACATGAAGGGACATGAAAAATATCCCAGGAAACCATTACTGAATAGCCCTTCTTACCATGATACAGTTGTGCATTGGGGCTGAGTGAGGATTTGCAAAAGCAGCACTACTTCTACAACCTCTTAACTTTTAAATTTCCTAACATTTTAGTATGTATGTTGCATATATATATACAGTTCCTCAATTTCCCTTAAAAAACATGCCATTACTGTGATTGAGGAGACAAATGGCTGATTGAAAAGCTCTTCTTGCTCAGGTCCTGAAGGAGGGCCATGCCTTGTGTGTGGAACATCTAATGGCAGGAAGAAGCTGGAAGCAGAGGGAACCTGGTCACGGGAGTCATAATATGTGGAGAATGCATCTGCCAAACTGAAACAAAATCTGATTTGGAATTCTTTAGAAGGTAGAAACCTTGGGCAGTTTGCTTGCTGGTTTTGTGCTTTTCATTTTAAATAGAATAAGCCACAGGTGTATCTTTGATATTGGGACTTCCCCTCCCATCTCCACAAAATTTCACGTTCCTGATGCATTAAGTCAAAGGTCCAGAAGTCTCTGAAGTGGTTGCAGTATAAACTATTATTTATTCTTTTAAGTATTGAGAGGATAGACTTTCCACTTGGACATAGCTTGCCTATTTTAGTTAAAAATTCAAAATTGTTTAGCCTGTGGCAGAACCTCAGCATGAAAATTTAAGCCTGTAGTGTTAAAACTTGGCAGTTAGAATACAAAGTCTCATGATGCAAGGCGTGAAAGAAGTTTAATTCTAGACATAGTTTCCTTTGCTGCTTGATATTCAGCTTGGCTCTCAAATCATAAAGCACAGAGAGATGGCAGCTTTTCATTTGGAGTGATACGGTCTGCAGAGTAAGTCTTGCTATCTAAAACTCTGTAGATGGTCCTGCATTTATGTTTTTCACATGGCATGGAAAATAAACTATTTTTAACATTTGAAGTTACTTACAGTGAAAACAAACACAGATACTTTTACTGACCGAATGACAACTGCATGCTCAAAAGTCTTGGGTCTTGTTTGTTTGTTTGTTTGTTTTTTCTTATATCCTGTGGTTTTGTATGTTGCTGCTTATATGCAAGAAAACACAGTAAATCAAAAAGTAAAAGGAAACATAATTAAGACTTCACAGGCCGATCTAAACAAAAATATGGTCCCCTGTATTTTATCATGCCTCTTAAGAAAACTACATGAAGGCTTTTACTACTGTAACTAGGATCAGAGTGAAAAATAGCCAGACTTAAGTTCAAACATTATCTTACCTTTCTGTTAGAGAAAAGTCCACTCCTCCTGCCAAAAAAAAGACATCACACCTAAGAAGATATATGAATTCATCTATTTTACAGGCTACTCTTTTAGGAAATTCAGCTGAGATGGCTTTGGGGAATAAATTGCTGTGTATAAAAGATTCACAGACAAATGCTGATTCTTCACAGATGTGTTCAAAAACATCTAGTCTCACCGTCAAATACCTACCACTTGCAGTTTGCTGTTAACAGGAACATGAGGATGTTTAAACTTTTAGCTCTAGGCACAGGGAAAAAAAGCTCTGGTTTATCTGAAGGTATGCCGAAAAGACAGAAAATGAGAATGTGCTACTTATTCTTCCTTAGTAAGAGCTTTACCATGTATGGAAGTGATGGCTGTAGCATTGGTGAATAGTCAGGGAAGGATTTACACTGTAGGAAAGGCACTACTGACAGATAAGGCTAGAAATAAAAACAGAGACCTGTCTTTAGGCACAGTTATCAGTAATATCCAGTTAGGAAAATGATATAAACATAGTGCCAAGGAATTTCCAAGAATAAATTAGGGCAACCTTTCCCTAACTTAAAAAAAACAGGCTATACTGAAAGACACTTGGTCTTTCAGCAACTCCTGTCCTGTCTGTAGTTGTTGTGAAGGCTGGTCAATTTGTCATACCTGTTAATCAGTCATTTCACTGCAGGGACTGCAGTTGTAGGATTTGTTAAAAAAAAAAAAAAAAAAAAAAAAAAAGGAACCCCAAACCTAAATAAACATTAATGTGAGGCATTAGGTACATGACCCCTGCTCATTGTATGAATATGCTACATTGTCTGAAGCATATTTCTGGTGTAAAACATTGGATACTCTTTAAGATCTATAAATATTCAGGGGGACCCCTGTGTTTTAGGTACAAATAGCTTAGACATCAAGTTCCTTTGGAAATGAGAAAGCACATCAAGTTTTTATGGACAATTTCAAACCACGCAAGGTAACAGGGAAGAGCAACCCGGACTGGAACATTTTGAGGGTTGCAGAGAAGATGTTATCTTAAGTAATCTCTTCATTCTGCTCTGTCCCAAGATGCCAGGACTGAGCTGTTGGTGGTGAATTGAGAGGCACACACTGCAAAGCCAAGCTCGATAACTGAAAAAAGCAAAGAACTGAACTAAACTCAGAACTAAACACAGGGATTGCTGCAGAGTCTACTGGGAATTTGGGTTCAACCTAAAGCTCAAAATGCTGAACATAATTCACATTTGGTCTCAGCTTCACTGCTTTATCACCTGGTTTTCTCTTCTTGTCAGTGATGATGTCTCATCTCCTCAGCTTTCAAGTCTGACCTGGTTTAACTGTAATTCAGGGATTGCTTTCTTTTTCCCTGAAATCAGTTTCATCAGACCTTCCTGATAACAAGCAACAGCTTGATAATTCTTCTTCATCTTGAAACAGAGAGTTGGCTGTGGATTGATCCAAAAATGTGGAAAATCTAGTGGGTGTTTTGATTTTCTTGATGACCTGTGATGTAGACACATTGAAGGTCTAGGGCTTTTATTTACATTTTAATTACAGACTACATGATTTATTCATCCATCAGCAACCCTGAAGCACAGCAACACTTTAATTGAACTTTGTTATTATTATCAAGATCCTTTGACTTTTTCCATCATTGTAATAGAAGTATCAATCAATTTATCATCACAACCATCTTCTGGAGTAGTTTGCCTTTTCAAATTAGTTCTACAGAATGGAACAAATAGTTCCACATAGGTACATAGGTTTCTAACTCTTACATAGACACCTGCATCCTCCTGAAGGGAAGAAAACAAGAACAGTTAAATACTCAAATGTTACTCAAGATTTTGGTTAGATAGCTTGTCTACATAAGAAAGCTGTGGCAGAACTAACCACTGAGTCCAGACATCACAGATGTAGAGCCTCACCCATGAAAGCATCAGTTTTTATCAGTTTTTATAGAATAATACAGTAGATTCAAGTTAGAAGATACTTTAGGTGATCTCTTAGACACACATTTGCTCAATGCAGGGCAGGTTGCTCAGGGCCTTGTCCAGTCAGGTCCTAAAATCCTCCAAGGATGAAATATCTCTAGCCAAGTTCTTCCAAACGCTTCTCAGCTCCAGGCTGACCACGCCCAGCAGCTCCAGACTCCGTGCACGTGACATGTCCTCACCATGTCAGTGACCTCCCTTAAGCTACCTCCAATTTGCAAACATCTTTTTTGGATGGAAGAGCCGAAAAGTCTGTGGAGTTTTCTGGATGCAGCATAACAAGTTCTGAGTAAAAGAAGAATCACCATTGTCCTCAGTCTACTGGCTACCATCATATTAATATAGTCCAGTGTGTTGTGACCTTTCACATCTATCAGGGCATGCTCCTGATTCGTGTTTAGCCTAATGTCCATCAGGACCCCAGTGCCATTTTCAGCACAGCTACCTATGTGTTTAAGGGTGGTGATACTGTGCTTCAGTGACCCCTGAGGGCAGAGACCTGTCCAGAGAGTCCACACAGTACAACACTGAATTCATAGCAAAACGGTGCAAGGGGAATAGTGGGTCTGTTAAAGATGTCTGTGAAGTTCCATCACCCAGAAGGGTTTATTGGCTTGGATTTACCATAAGAAAGGATCAGCTGTTCTGAGCATCAGCCTATTTATGCATTGCTTGTGTGTTTCTCTACCACTGTTTTCAAAGGGAAGTCAGTAATCACCAGCTGGATAAATAAACAGAAAAAACACCCTAAAATTTGATCTGTGGTGGAGAAAAAGCTCCAGACTAGTAAACCTAATAACTGGACTAAGCTAGTGTCCATGCCCACAAATCCTTTCTGGTATTTTTGGAATGATTCAGACTCTTTTTTGTCACTGCATGTGATCCTCTGGCAGGGTGGATCAAAGCTGAATTTTCAGATGTTCTGCCTCCCTCTCCCTCAATGGCCTCTCTATGGCTGGCTGCCCTTGTCAGCATGCCTATTTTGTGGGTGGACCTAAAGGTGAATGGAGACCACTACTTAGTGTGTATGTAACCTTGTTTATGCTATAAATCTGTCAAGCTTGCCTGATTTGCTGTCAAATGCAGCTGTTAACCAATGGCTCCAGTATACTGAGTTGAACCTAATATCCTAATTCAGTGGCTGAGAAAGCATATTGACCTTTTGTTTCTAACAAATTAGGTTCCTTACGTACTAAGAAGTTTCATTCAGTGCTACTGTTTTTTTACTCTTCTTCCCCATACCCTGAACCTCCATTATTAACTCACGGCTTGGGACTATATGTCTGAATGTTCCTCTTTCTTTCTGGTATTTTCTAAATTAATTTCAGTATAACTGGGCTAGGACTCAGGAAATGTAAGACTGCTGTCTCTGTGAGATGACTTTGTGCAAATCACATCCTCATACCTCAGTTTCTCAACATATAAAATGGTGCTGGTAATTCTGGCCCTCTTTGGAAGTAGCATTTTGAAAGCTAGCATTGAAATATTCTGGCATAGATCTGGACACTACACCTTGCTTTCAGTTCTTCGATTTATTTCAGTTTTGACTCATTTGTGGGTGATGAGAAAGCAACAGAGAACTCATAAAGTCAATGTGTAAACTGGCAATGAATTTGAGATTCTCCTGGCAGCCTTTACCATGCCTGCCTAGGGATTTCTGCCAGAGAATATAAAGGTTTAGATGAGGTGCAGTTGTGACCATCCTGCAGGAAAGCAAAATCAGTGCACTGGGAATCAGCCAAAGGTTACAATCCATACTTAATTAATTTAAGAAGATTTCTGCTTCCCTTGAGGATTAAAACCAGTTTTCTCTTCATTTGGTCTACGAGTAAACAAAGGAAGAGCCATACATGAGTGATGCAGTGATGATCTTTCCCTCCCTAGGTCTGTAGTAGTGGACAGGAACCTGTGGCTTCCCCTGGGTGAACTGAATAATTCTGGCTGGTTACTTTAGCCTCTCAAGAATCTTTAGTGAAGCAGCCGTAGATGTTTGGCTAAACTGCAAGATGGTGGGACTAGACTACAAAACCCTGAGCTATACCTGTCATTACTGGTAGTAGGTTCGCTCTGAGTGAATCCTTGTTCATGATTGATGTTTCACTTCAGAATAACTCTACTGAGACCAATAAATTAAATGTGTCCACATTCTAGTCCACACATCCTTTTGATTCCAAGATGACCGTTCCTACATTGTGGTTTAGGGAGTATGCTTATTATGTCTTGCTCAAAGCAACTAAAGGTTGGAATTATCCTTAATTTTCAGACACTCAGGCTTCTCGGAACACTGTTTCAGAAATGATTGTGGAGAGGTGACATGCAAATCCTCATCAAAATATTTCTCCCATGCCAAAAAGTCAAAGGCAACCAACCAAAAAACCAACTTTACAAAAGTGAATAAAATTTTAATACTCACTTTTTAATCCTTTGATTTGTAACAAAGAATTTTGCATTTTCCTTAATTTCATATTGAAAAACAAAATAAACCAAACCCAATGGCAAGTTGTTAAAATAAGAGGGGGGGAAATATTTTTAAATTCTTTCCTGCCTTCCTGAGAAAATCAAATTAGTGAGAAAAGAGAAAAAGCTGTGAAAGAAATATGCCAGTGGTTACCTTAAACAGAAATAAACCACTGTAAAACTAAGGGAATGGGGGAGGCTTTCTTTTAAGAAATTTTTAAAATGTTTTTCATTGAGTCTATTTTTTCCTATTTTTTTTTTTCAGTTAATCTTCCTCGTGCACCTCCATATTTCAGTCTTAGACCAATACCTATATAGGATTTTCCATGAAAGACTATAATAGTTTTCATCAGCTAACTCTGACAAGCGAAGCTCTTCCATTAAGCTAATTATCTCCTTTTAACTGTGCTAGCACTTAGGCTATTTCTTGAACTACCAAAAGCAACTTTAGTGATGGGAAAGGCATTTTTCTGTTAATATAATTTGCCAAAAGTTTCCCAATTTGTTAGAGGTTCAAAAAATTAGTTTTGTATAGGGTTTTATTTTTAGTTTTTACTTTCCCAGATAAATGAGGAGCTTTAATTATAACCTGGGACTGAGTAGTGATGTGACATCTGCTGAGAATGCTACAAACATTTTCAATATTGAATGTGGAGGATGAATGTAAAACTGAGCTATGTCAATAGGGAGTGCCTTCTGTCTCTGACTTGCTGGAAAATCTGACAGTGATGCTGGTGCCTCCAGCTCTTGCCTTTAATCCTCTACAAAAATGTGGAGAAGACATTGTCACATTTACAAAATAAAGTATCCCACCATTATGTGTGTTCGACAGGTAAAGAATAAACGGGGAATAAAAACCTACAATGGTATTTGATATATAACAGGTTAGATCCTCAGCACCTGGAAATAGACTTCAGTGAAGTTACATCCACTTGTACGTGCTTCTGTTTTTCTCCACTATGCTATAAGTTTTACAGAAGAAGCCAGCTCTAAGCCTTCCTATTGTGTTTCTTTTACATCCACAGGGATCAGGCACTAGTTCCTAAAAACTGTCATACGAGGTTAAACCATTGGTCTGTTTAGATCCATATCATGTTTCTGACAATGGTGAACTCCTGGCTCTAAAAAGAAAGTTTCTCTGGTAAAATATCTAAGCTATTATGGAAAACACCAGGTGTAGGGACAGGCAAACATTCCTTTAACTGATCATCATGGGTAAGTTGTTCACATCTTGAAATATGAGCTTTTTAAATTATATTAAATGTCATGACAGTGCTCCAATTTATCTAACTTTCTAATGAAAAATGGGCATAGTCATAACTTAATGATGTCAAGTGGGAGTAAATTCCGGAAGGAGGCTGTAGGTTGCTTATAGTTCTTATTCTTTCTGTTTCTTCCATGTGGACTTTCCTTTCATTTAATTCGATGTCCTGTTATCTTTCTGATATGTAACATAGTTAAGAGAAGAAACTGTTTAGTCCCTATGACCTTCACAACCTAAATATCCACCCTTCACTCAGTCTCCTCCAGGCAAATACATGTAAACCTCACTGGTTTTACTAATCTTGCCCCAAATATTTTACTATTTTTATTACCCACACAGATCCTTATAATCTTTACTATTTGGTTTCTAGGGGTTTAAGGCCCTGAGGCCTGAGTAATCTCACCAGCTCAGTCATCTTCAAAAGTCTTTTTTAGTCACTTGCTATCAGCTGTTCACTGCAAAGAAGTTTTTCAGAGGTTTTACTTCCATCAAAGGTTCTCATCAAGTCTTCAGAAGCTCACTTCAATCCTAGCTGTGAGCTGCTGATTGTCTCAGTGACTCCAAACGGTGGTTGCACCCAGGAGTTTCAGAACTTCACTCTTCAGCCAGAAAGACCGATACGTACTATTAAAAAAAATAGAAATATCTCCGCAAAAGACACATCTCTAATTTTTACCCTTTTAAATATAAGGCAACAATTTCAACTGACAGCTCAGTTGCAGCTGACAGTTCAAGCTATTTGCAAAGAGGGATCTTGATGCTCTTGCCCTCAGATGTAGTTCCCATCTCATTCTTTACTACCCCTAGACTCAGCAGTCAGTATGGGCAATGATGTATTAAACATGAAAGGAAGGAGTAGAAGAATAAAAGGGGCTATGGACAAGCAGGGATGAATCTCACACATGAACCCAAAGACAGGTGAACCCAGAGGAGTCTGGGGTCATAAATTGTAGAAAAGACTGATGAGAAATACTTTTGTTAAGACTTGCCACTCTGAAGACCTTCATTTTCCCCAACAAAGATAAATTATTTAAGACACCCTAATCTCACAATACCTAATTTAATTGTGTTGGGTCTTGATTTCAAATGAGATGGAAAGATTATCCAGCTGGGATGTTGTAGCTAGTGGTCAAGTCTTACCGATTCAGCTGGAGGACATGGGTGTCTGACTATCAAAGGTTTAGGGGAGAAGACAAGGCAAGACCTGGCCTGGTCTTCTCACCTGAAGTGAAGCCAGCCTCTTTCCCAGTATGGAGTTTAGCTTTCTCATTTTGCTAAATGGGTGAGGCATGGATGCACTCTCAGAAAGTGTATGACTATCTTGCTGTGCTTACCTTACTGTTGTCAGTGATTCTGCTATTACCCAGGCATGCAGTGAATCAGATAATCTGAAGAGTGCTGCTGCTTAAGGCCTCAGGAGCTATGGGCTTCTCCAAGAGAAAGCTTTTGGCAGCATTTTCATTGCAAGGGCTGGTTCTGTTGCACAGAAGGATTTGTTTGAAAGTGGTGTTTCCTTTTCTTTTGCAAGCCAGGGGAGGCTAATTCATCTTGGCTCACTGCAGCCTTCTGCACCGTCTGTGCTGCCTGCATATTAAACACTTGGGTTTATATCCCCTTCTTCCATTTCAGATTTTACTTCTATTTTGGAAGGAGGCTTTTTCATTCTTGTGAACTAGGAAGGCCATACTACCCAGCCAAAGGCAGCTTGGCCTATAGGACAACTTTGTCTAGACTGTTTTTCCTTTATACTGTGTGTCCTAGTGAATAAAAAAGGAACTATAAACATAAAAAGATGGTTCAATCACAGAATAATTCTGTAATCTTTCTCAAAGACAAAGCTCAAAATTTTTATGTCAGAAGAACAATTTTAAGTTTTCTCTCACCCTCCCTGCTCATCTGCACGGGGGAGGAAAAATCAGATGAAAAGTTAGTGAGTCAAGATAAAGACAGGAGTATTGCTCATCAATTACCAGCATGAGTGAAACAGACTCAAATTGGGGAAATTAATTTATTTGATTGCCATTTAATGACAGACTTAGATAATGAGAAATAAAACCAAAAAATATTTATAAACATCTTCCTACAACCCTCCTCTTCCCAGGCTTAACTTCAGTCCTGGCTCTTTTACCTGCTCCCCTCCAAGCAGTGCAAAGGGAATGGAGTTTGAGTTCAGTTCATAACACTTCATTGCTCCTGCTCCTTCCTCGTCACACTCTTTCTCTGCTCCATCATGGACTCCTTCCCATGGGACATAGTCCTCCATGAACTGCTTCAGCATGGTTCCTTTTCACTGGATACAGTCCTTCAGAAACAAACTCTACCAACCTGTGTACTTCTTGGGGTCACAGATCTTGACAGAAAACCTGCTCCTGCATGGGTTCCTCTCCATAGGCAGCAGTTCCTACCAGGAGTCTGCTCCAACATGAAATCTCCATAGGGCTGCATCTCTTTTCAGGAGACACCCACCGGCTCCAGTTTGAGGTCCTCCATGGCAGTATGTCTATATGCTCCAACACGGTCCTCGATGTGCTTCGGGGGGATGACTTGCATCACTTTCATCTTCATGATTGTCTGCAAGGAAATCTCTGCTATGGTTCCTGATAGCAACATCTAAATTAACAACTTTTTTTTTTTTTTTTTTTTTTAGCAATTTAATTTACATTACTTTTGCTGCCATGAAAACCTCCTACAGTTACTAGACATAACTGGACTACTGTTCTTTTAATTTTTTAAAAGAAAAAGATTTATTAGAAATTAGAGTTGATTTTGGTCCAAAAGATACAATGAAGATAAAGAATTCAAATAAATTCTGTGATACATAGGGTGCAAATTTTTCTAGGCTGTCTGTGGTATTTCTTTTACAGGTGTCCAGTACCAGCTTCTTGCTTTGGATGTCTGACCTCAGCTCTCCCCCCACAGCTATATTGTTGTATTTCAGATGTAGGACCCACAGGAAATAATTAATAAGAAAGAAGGCAAATCCATAGGTAATAAGGTGAAAAAAATATGAAATTTCACAAATGCAATGTATGAATTAGTTACCTACATTTGCTCAAAATATCTCTCAGCCCAAGAATTTGATCAGGAATGTGGTTGTTAACTTTGCAGTTCATGCTAGACAGAAGAGGTGACTGTAACCTCCATCTTTACTATTCTATCATAATTGCAATTTTGTGCTATTACTGGTCATAAAGGCAACAAAAAGGTGTTTGGTTCTATAGACACCTGCAGTGACTAATCATCAGTGGAATTGTTTGGAAAATCTTTAAAAAGCTGGAGGCTTAGCTTTAAGCACAATATGTGCCTCATTTCATCAAAAGAAGCATTAATTGGAGAGGATTTAAAGCTTTAGGAACAGAATAAAAAAATTACTTGACTTACACCAATGTCAAGAACAAAATTTACTGAAGTCAATGGATATGAAGAGAAAATTTGCCTAAATGCATGTCAAGAACTTCTAGTAGGACTCGGACCCTCTTATAGAAAACTGAGGAGTATGCTGTAGCTCTTTAAATGTTGTAGTGATCTATCCTTTAGGTCTTTCCCTGGGTCACTTCTCCCCTAAATCTTGAAACTGATAAAACTACTCTTAGCAGTCTGTCCATCTGCTCACAGCAATTTGGTGAGCTGGCATGTACAAATGAATAACGAACCAGACAAGAACAATGTTCCTCTTAGAGCTACAGGAATCACTCAGCATGCTTGTTTATACTCCATTAACTAAGCATTAAAGCATGAAATGCCAATTCACAATGCTCTCAGGGAAGTAGTCTTAAACCTTTGCACACAGTGTCTGTGGAACCTGGAAAGTCCTGGTATACATGCATGCATGCATGCAGGGTTGTGTGCAAGTAGAATTCTCTGCATTTTGAAATAATATATAGCCCAAATCCATTCCAAAATAATAGACAATCCAATGCCAGCACCTTCGTCTGGCTTTTGCAATACAAATTTCAACTGTCAAGGCTTAATTAAAAACTACCAGTCAGCACTATTTAAAAAAATGGAAGCGAACTAAGTGGTAGGTTGTTGCAGAAATTGTGCAAGTTGCATGCTAAAAAAAAGTAAGTAGGGTGACAGGTATATAATTATCATCCCATCAGGTGAAGGACAAGAAACCGTCTATGGTTCCTGAAGAGGTGGGGTTTCAGCAATCTTCAGTGTGGCAAGGGGTTCTTCAGGCAGTTAATTTGTCACTCCCTTTATTTCAAAGGAGAATCTCCTTCTATGCGAAACCTCCGTGAGCCTTCAAAACTAGTGAGATGCTGCGTGAGGTTCAGACATAAATAGGTTAGTGTGAACACAGGCCTTGTGTTTTTTGCATCATTTAGGGATGGGTTTGAAGAGCAATGCTGTGTTCAGGTGTTTGACAGTTTCTGCTCAGCAGCACATCCCAGCTGTGCTTTAATCCTGAATTCAGCAGAGAACCAGTAAAGCAATGAATTAAAGGCCCACTGCAATTATCATCTGAAGGCAAGAATTTTCAGCATCTTCTGCATGTTTTAAACCAGCATACTTCATTTTCTCTGTATGTTACTAAATAGTGAAAGTTCTGGGTAAAGGATCATTTTTGCTTCCTAAGAAACCATTCAGAAATACCATTCGGTGCTCCTTAAGACTATGAGATTAGTGCTACAAGCCCTAACAACACCATTCTCTTCCCCATAGCTACAGAGAGGGTGTACTTCTGCATGAAGATTTGAACAGCAGTGCTCTGCTTGCCCAGGTGTTACAGGTCAGATCCTCTGATCCTCATCCACTGCCACAATTGGGTGTAAGTGCCCTGAGGAACAGAAACAACCTCGTGTCCTACAAATCCACATGTCTGCAGTATGTTCTCTTCTGTACGTCTATGCATTAGGCACTTTCATGGTATCGTGGTGCCAGAATGGTTACAGAAAGTAAAGAAAACTTACAGAAAAGAGGACTCACTAATAATTATTCAGAAATACTAAGAGAAATGCCAATTCAGACTTTGAAATTTCTGAATTTGTCAACTTAAGGCTGAGCATGGAAAAAAAAAAAGGTAATCTATTTTATATTTAACCTGGAAATTTAACAGTCAGAGCTCAATTTTAGAAATGGCATTGCACTAAATGAACTTCCCTCCTTACTCCCCAGTTAGAAAACATTAGCCTTTAAATCTTGACAGGTTTGGAATATCCAGTCTCCTGGATAATATATAATCAGTACTGAAGAGGAATAATGTATTAGCTACTCAGAGACCTGCCAGAAAAAAAATCTTTCTTTAGCAATTTCCCACATGTATGGAATCTATACTTGACATATTTGACTTATCCAATCATTTATCGATAAAAATAGCATAATAATAGTTATTGCCAGGCCTCAAAGGCACTGGAGCCTTTAATGGCCCTGCCCACCCCATGGCCTCCCCCTAACTTGCCCGGGGCCCCATTTCAGCTCCCCAGAGCCACTTCTCCCTGTCCCAGTGACACGGTAGAACACTGGTCCTAGCTTCCCACAGCTGTGCCCTGCCTGACCATGGGCCCCTCCAGGCCAACATTTCTGGCTCCATGCTCTTGCCAGGCCATCTCAGGTCTATGTCTAACACTGATGCCCCTCACTGGACCTGATTACCTAGTCTTCCACTGCTCTCCTTCCCAGTGCTGCATAGCTTCTGGCATCCATCAGGGCTGACCCCAGCCCAATTCTTTCTCCCCTTGGCCTACCTGGCCCCTGGGGTCCTTTGGAGTGTCTGAGCACTTTCTCCACCATAGTTATCACACTCAGCTCCCAGCCTCCATCCCTTAGGGAGCAGCTGGGTCCTGTTGGTCACTGACAATTATAGTGCAACAAAACTGCTCCAAGCCATAATAAATAAAATTAATTAAATTAAATTTTCTACATGCTCATGTTGTATAAAGGTCAAAAAAAGAAAAAAAAAAAAGGAGGAAGATAAAATGGAGGCTACTGTAATTCTTATCTCCTGATGTTTGTTGTTTTTACTTACTCCAAGATACTTGAGACATTTGTGGAGACTGTGTGGGTTGCCTTGTGTTAAAATTCAGTTATTAAAATTACTAGAAATGCCTCTGTCTGAATTAAGGAGCAAATGAGACCATATGCCAAATTCAATAGTATGGATTTCATTTAACAAAAGATGTGAGGCAGAAAAAGAGAGAAAGAAATAGGAAGAAGGAGAGGGCAGGGAAGGAGAGTGACAGAGACACATGAAATAGAAAATGTATCATACCTCCATTGAATCTGGCAGTATCCCATGGTACCTATTCTTCTGGTCTCCTTAGTGATGAGGGTCTCCCAAAGAACAGAGTCCAATGGATTAATATATGTTCAGGAGATGCCTAGGCACCGCCCCTGGCAGGGAAAGCTTTGCAGTCTCTTGCAAATGAATTTGTTGCCTCACTTGGATCACATGCAGTCCTGTGGTGATAGAAGGCCTCGGGAATGAGTCAGGGGGCATTTTGGGGGTCTTTGATGGTTTGTGACCCTTCTCAGCTGCCTCTCAAGTGAACATTCCGTCTGTATGTGGTCTTCCCAGAGTCTGAGAGTTTACTCCTTTCGTTTGGTGTGGAATGGTTTCACCATCACAAACCCAAAACCCTTTTCCCCTGCCACCCGCTGAGCTCATCTAGTGCTAATTTTTAACACAGATAGATTCTCCTTCCCTGAGCCTTGTTCACTTCTCCTCAGACCTGAGATAATTGGCCAATAGTCTTATCTGAAGTTCTCATTACAGTCCGAATTCCAAACAGGAGGCATAGGGAGGGGTTGCTTCAATGGTCCCAGACAGGCAGTTGCTTCTCTGCAGTTTGACAAAAAGTCTATGATTTTGACAATGTTTAAGACATGAACAACATTTCAGTGTATCACACCTTGAGAAAGTTGATTCAAGTTGAAATAAAATTGCTTGGATGGAATTAATATTGTCAAACCATAAGTTTGGTGACTGATCTGTTCTAACCACTATCAGCACAAGTGCAATGATTTTAGAACTCTCAAAAATCAAAATAAATGAAATTCCACAAAAGGTTGTATGCAAATACGGTCCTGCAGGGTGACAAGGAGCATGAATTCCCACTTGTAGAAAGGTAAATAAAATCAATGAGCTTTTAACAGATACATTATTTCATTAGATGACAGTTAAAGCACAGTGTGAAATCTAAACAGAAATTAAACAGGGCACCTGCCAGTGCTTGTTGACTTACACGCTTTTTTCCAAGCTTATGATTTAAAACCACTAAGAACTGGAATAATAGTTCTTCAATTTTGTCAAGTATTTTTCCTTGAAAATCTCCTGAGAAACTAAGATCTGCATTTGCAAACACATGGATTGTTTTTGATTACTCACATCCTCCATGCTGTGCCTTGGTCCATGAGGCGTTGTTTGGTACACAGTAAAATAATTGCAAGGTTTCCTTGGAAAACCGTGGCACCTCATTCTTCTCTTTCATGTGATGTCTTAAATTGTGCTGTTACCTGATGGCAGCAAAAATCCTGACAGGTCATTGTTTAGTTCAGCTCCTTGCTGGCCAAATCATTATTTTGTTCAGACTATATTGATCAGCCTGGTGAAGTTCATGTGATATGACATGTTGGCAAATCAGACCCAACTTCCAGGTGGCACCTAGAAGTGTCTGCTCCTTTCCACTCTTTATAATCAGAGTGAGGGAACTAATTTAGATGGACTGGCCACTGTAGACCTGTGAAGTTAGATGAGACGAATCCAACACTTTTTTCCTTCTATTCTCTATTTGTCTTAATTCTCCACTCTTCCAGCACCAATGCCAGTATATTTCAGCTAGGCCAACATCCTTTACCTGAACGCCCTCCATGGACATAAAAAGGGCTTGGTAGGAACAGACTTCTAATGGCACCCTGCACAACTGAAAAAACAGAGCAGGACCTTTTTCTTATCCACATTCTGACTTGCAATATTGTTATTTTTTTTTTCCTTTTCGTTGTTACAGTAGTATTGTAATCAGTTGGAATTTAGTAACTGATGATGAAAGTTCTGCTTCTAGCTCTCCAATCATTTGTTGTTTCTTAAAAAAGCTCCATAAAAGTATAATTTAATTTTTACCATTTCAGCAGGTTGAGAAGAAAGAATGAATGCAAAAATGTGAGGGCCTGCCTACACCTGACCCACACTTCAGCTTTCATTTTATTTTCTCATCTTCTGAAGATTGTGTCTTCAATATAATCTGTTTTCCTAAGCTCTCAAAATTCCAGTTAGAGATCTAGAAAAAGTACAACATACTTTAGATGTTATGAGAAAACTGCACTATTTGCTGTCTAATTTACATATTTTTATAACATCTTTTCATGGAATATTTCAAAGTGTCTGGCAGTGGTGGGTGGCAGTGAACTGAATTGCTCAGTCACCTAGACGATATGTCAACAAGAATGACTAAATTGGGACTACTAGGGAAGATAGTCACAATATAGCCCTTTGTCCTTGTGTGCCAGCAGAAGCAGGCTTTTTAGACTTATGTGAAATTCCATGGCAACTTGTGCTGAAAGAGAAACACCTAAGAAATAAAACTCCACTTTATTTCAAAAATTATTAAATCACTTTTTTCTTATATTGACATGCTAGACAAAAGCGAATTGCAAGTACCTGGGAATAAAAATATTCCTCAGAGGACTTTTTGACCAGTATCTGAGTGATGAGGGTCTGTAGTCCTGCATCTCAAGGAAAGCTGCATTGCTGAGGAAATAGCATGTAACAGGAGGTACTGAAGTTGGCAAAACCGGCTTCAACATGTCTATGTCTCATCTTCTTGTCAGTTTGAAAGATGTGGATTCTTGGAAGGGGCTTTTTAACACAAGCAGTCACTTACTCAAAGAGAAAGAAATTGCCTATGTGAACCAAGACTGATGTTCTCGTGGACAAGATCTTCACCTCTTGAAAGTCTAAAGAAAACCTGTATTCTAGTTGGGCAATGCCTTGAGAAAGAGCAGACATAAGGTTATGTCATTTCTAGTAAAGAAAATATGCCTAGGATAGCTTTTTGATACTGTGGAACAGCCCATATCTGCATCTTGTATACTATTCTCCAAAACAGGGTGGCTACATACAATTGTCTACCTAACCCTGTCCAGACATTACTTTTGTTGAACTCAGTTGACATAGAACAAAAATGTACCTGGAAAAATGTTAGCACTGTAAGTAAGATAAGCTGCTGTGCCTAGGAATGTCTCCTGATAAATTTTCACTAATTAAAATAGTTGTAACTAAAATGTATTTTTACAGACATGGAGCTCAACTGGCCTCACTTTCTGAAAGCACTTGTCAGGTTTTTTCGCTTGCCTTAGAACAGAAACATTTTGAAATAAGGACCCTTTTTTTGTGTCTGTGTTTGTGGAGATGCTACTGTATGAGAGTCTGCTCAGTGATGAGAATGCCTGGAAGCTACCAAATTCAGGATAAAAATTCAGGAAGTACTTCTGGTATGAGGCAGTGCAGATTTCCTGAAAAAACCATACTCACCTTTTAATGTTCCTATGAAAAAGACACTTACCGGTTCAGATTTGTCCTTGGAAAGTTTATTTGCATCTGCAAGGCATGAAAAAAAATAAAACTTAAAAAAAGAAAAAACAATGAAGAAGAGGATTAGTTTTAATGACCTGTTTGTTGTTATTTCCAGCTCTCTGCAAAAACAAATTAGGATCTGTACTTTTACTGTTTCCCTCCCACAGAGAAGAGAAATATTCAGTTCTATAAATATTTGATCAGGGCTCAGCCACCTGGAAAAGATTGTAGAGGAGGAAATAAACTCCAAGAGATCAGATCTTCTTTTGGTGTCTGGTTCACTATATCGGACACGGAAACATTGGGACACATTCCCCAGGAAAGCTCAGGGATCATTAATACCAGCTGGTGGGGTATGTGCTCTCACACTCTATAACATAACTCCATTACAGAACCTGCACCTGCCTCTGTGTGCAGCCAGGTTTGTGGGTGGGATTAACTCACTCCAAGTGAGGTATCCACGTTTAGCCTCTGCATCAGAAACAAGTCATCTTAGCTTCCATTTTTGGCCAATGGAGAGAAATAGGGTTTGTTTCAAATATCTACTCAGAATGAGTCTAATTTCGTTCTAGAAATACCTGATTTTCTCTGTTACAAAGAAAGCCCAGAGTGGGTAGTTCATGCATGAACATCTCTCCTTCATCTATTAGATGACATTCTGTTTAATAAGAAATATTTCAGATGTTGCCATCAAGCTCAACTGTGGCGACCTTGCTGAGTTTTTTAAATTTTTAGATTTGCTATCCAGGACTGGGTGGCAGGTTAATATTTATGTTTGCCTATATGACAATCTTTTGTATGGGAATTGAAGAAAAAGCAAGGAGGTGACATTACTTTTCTAAAATAGCAGCCATAAGGAGAAATTTTAAAGTCATATTAATGTATCACAGCAATCTTATGACCGTGTCTTATGGCTATGACCCCTTGGCAGAAGCTGGCACAAGGAAAATGTTCATTCCTCTGTAAAGGATATTCAGGTCTTGTATTCCTGCAGGATGAAGTTTCCTGATATGAGCTGGGACAGAGGCCCTGCTAGCTCAAGGCAGATGAACATCCTGAAAAAATATTTCTCATTCAATGAGTTCAGCTCCTCACTGGTCCCTGTTGCTGAGGTGGCTTAAAGCCATGAGGAAACTATGTCATGTTATTCAGAGCAGAACTGACTGAATATCTTTGGGTTGCATAATTTACTCAGAGCATTCTGCAGTCTTCTTTGTATGCCTTATTCACTATTCACTGGGTTTCCCTTCTCCCTTTGTTCATCCAGTTCATGAAGAGAATAATTTGGGACTATATAGAATAATGCAAGGCTTTGCGAACACATTTCAGAGAATATTTCATGTAAAATTATTGTATGTTATTTGCTCAGGAAAGAAAGAAAAAGAAAGGCTGATATTGTTTTCCTGCTGCTTAAATACTAAGGATGAAGGGCAAATGACTAAAAGGAAAGCCCCACTTTATTATATGAACCAGACATAGTATTCTTCCTCTCATGATAATACGCCAACATTTAACCAGGAGACAGAGTTCATTCTAGAACCATGTGAGTATCATTTTGTCTGTAAGTTTATTGAGGAGAAAAAAAAAATTTATTGCCTTCTGATCAATGTTGAACTTTCTCCCATGTTTAAATCGGTGTTCTGGATTAGCTGTGGCAGAGCTCATGCTCTATGGTGGATCTCGAGATGGTTCATCTTAGGGGTTTTTATTTTGGCATGCGGGGTACTCCGTCTGTAGCACAAAAAACATACCTACAGACTTCACAAGGAAAGAGACTGCCACATTTTAAAGCCTCATAGGTTTCACAGTGGACTTTGGCTTAGGTCCCAAAATAAATAAGCATGAGGTAGGACTAGAAAAACATCTGTTGTGTGCAGTGCAACACTGGGGTGGGAGGAGATAGGCAGAGGACAGGGATCTTCCTGAAAGGCATCACCGCTGTTCTTCCTCTTTTGTGTGCTGCTGGGGGAGCAGTTTAACAAGCAAAACATGCAGGCAAACAGTGCAACAGATGGTGCAACCTACTATTGAGGAAACATTTCAAAGGGTAACAAAATATGGTTGAAACCAGCTTACAGTTTACACACTGAATGCAAAACCGAACATGCTGTTTTCAGCAGGCTGTAGCTGTTTTCATTTGTTGATGCCAAGTGCTTTGGGGAGCCACAGTTCCAAACTGGTTAGTGCAGCAGCGGGAATCCCTGTAACTGTATAGACTTGACTCTGCTGGGTAGGTAGAGTAGGACTGCATTCTTATCTGCAAATGGGCTTAGCACAAGCCCAGGGATCCTTCAGGGACACTTCCAGTGAAGTTCCTACAGTTTGTTCTCTTTCTCTCTGTCTTTCTGTCTGTGTGCCCTAATAACTTCTAAGCCCAGGAGGTTTTGATGGATATACATAAATTTTAAGGAAGATCCCATAAAAGTTAAAAAAATCTAGAAGTTGTAGTTTCCCAAGAAATCATACAGTATTTCAGTGAAGATAAAGGTTATAAAAAGTACTGAAGACTTTATTTAAATTGTGATGTCTTTATTCATTCTAAAAATAGAGTAGATAAATGAGAGATGAGCACAGACTGCTAGACAGACATAAAGAGAATCAGGAGCAGGTAGGAGCAAAATTAGGGCGGGTAATACAGAGCGATCAGTAGCTAGAAGGATAAACTGGAGGTAACAAGAAATACTTCATTGACTGGATTATTATTAATAGAAGACTGAAAGAAAAGTGTTGGCTGTTTATTCAGTACAAAGGAATAGCTATCTCTAAATGGTATAAGGAAAACTGAAGAGGTAAAGGATGGGGTTTTTTCACCTTTCATTTTAAAGCTTACTTACGACAAGCAGAAAACTTATTAGCAACAATGGATAACAGCAAAACCTGGGACAGAAACAGAACTTGTTTGGCCATATTTTGGTATTTGCAGGTTTTCTGCTTCTGTAAGCCTTCTGATCCCGATCTCTGTATGGGCTGAAGCATGCCCAGAAACTTTAGTAGTTGTCTTTGAGAACTTGTAGAGGATGTAAAAGGTATTGCTAAGTTGGAAAGGAGGAATTTTAATTTATAACTGTATAAAGGGAGGGAAAAATGAAGTGTGAATTTATAGACAAAGCAACTTAACTTCAAATCTTAGAAAAAATCTTAAAATAAACAGAAGTGACTTGCAGGGACTTGAAGATAAGGAGGAGAGTAGCAGCAAAGATGAATTTGCAAGAAGATATCTTGTCAAACCAATCTAATTTTCTTTTATGAAGGATAATTCAGTGATGTAGACAAAGGAGAAGCAATAATTTTGTTTTCACTAAGGCTTTTTATATTGCCTTATGCTACATTCTTGAAAGAAACCTGGGGAGACAGGAAAATTGTGGTTGGGGAAGAGTGTAGAGTGGCACATAACCAGGTAAGGTCATCACTTGTTCCCAGTCCATCTGGAAGGACAGTTCCCTTCACTGTGAATTTTAATTATATAAATTACATAATGAAATCAAGGCTATGCTATGCTAATTAAATCCATAGATGACATCATACTTGTAGGAACTGTAAGTATGATAGAGAACAAGACTAAAATTCAAGCTGATAATTAGAGAAACAGTCTGAAAGAAACCAGGACAAGGACAGAAATATTCCACTACTCTTTAATAGAATTTTGACCCAAAGTACCCAAAAATGGTAAAAGTTCACTCTTTAAAATTAATCAGAGGCTGAAAACTTTGGAGTGAGACAGTTGTAATGGCAAATGTAGATTAGGTAAAATTAGAAGAATGGAAATATTGAAAAGTATATAGAAGAGGAAGAATAAAAATTCTGAAATCATCCAGAAATGCTAACTATCAATAAACAAACCCTAGCAAAAATATTAGCAGTCTATTTTCAAAAGGAAATGAATGTTGAAACCCATCCAACATAAGTTTAGGTGTAAGCACTCTGGTTTTAAAGTAGAGTAATAGCTTAAATGACACTGTTAGGTCCTGCCACATTCCTCTCATCTCTTCTATTTATTTGAATTTTATTTATTTAGTATTATATATTTCTATTGAATTTTGTTGAATGATCTGTAAAGTATGTGGGTAGTGATGGATTTTAAGTCTACTGTGGTTTCAGTCATCTAATACTTTTAAAAAAGTGTCTATTTTGACAATTTTCTGAGCATTACTGTGCCTATTTTCTATTGACAGACTCTCACAGGGCAGAATGTCACTAATTGAATCTAATGAATATGGCTGGAGACTTATGGTAGACTGGAAGCAATAGATAAAACAGATACACATTGAGACTTCTGTGGATATTAACAGCAGGATTATGTCCATCAACAGAAAATAGCACCATGGCTACAATTTGCATATGCAAATACTAGGAGCTTTGGAGAATTGATAAAATAACAGCAGGCATGCACTCTAGGAGAGCGTGATCTTACGGGTTTATGGACAACTTACTTGTATGGGAAGAGAGACAGAAACATAATGAGACAGAAAATGCCTAGTAATTTTGAATGCTCTAAAGAATATAACATGAACTGTTTTATCAGTTTTATTCTGGATCCCTCACTGAAGGAGTTGTGTATGACTTGCGCATTGATAAAATTGTGCTATGAATGTGATTAAGGGACTGCTGGTATTTGATCCCTAAGACATGTTACTAGAAAAGAAAGTAAATATACACACTTCCTTTCTATTTAGAACATCTTGAAGTGAAACTAGCTTGTTCCACAGTTTTGTTACCATCAGAGTCCATCAGAGTTTAGACTTGCACAGAGGTAGAAAATAACAAACACTGGCTAACTTTCAGTTATTCCTCTCAATATTTCTACTTACAAACAGATTTTTTAGCTTGGTAAAGGAAGGGATTATTATGAAGGTATCAGGAAGATATCATGACCAGAAGAGATCATTAAAATCATCTTATTTTGGGTGTTTGTCATTTATTGAGTTGAGTTTCCTGTGTTGAGAGAGGAGAAAAAAACTCTGAGAAGGACTGTAAATGCCATGGACAATCTCTATACGGCAAAATGAGAAAGGCAAAAGGACTAAACCCTATCCTACAAGTCAGGAGTCACAGAGTGGTTCGAGTCCACACAGTTTTGTCCTACTCCTACAGGGCAGACAGACTGTGGCTCTGCTATTGAGGGGTTGTTATATATCACTTGACCATATGTCTTCTCTGGGCCCCACATGCCTATCATATTCACCTCAAACACTAACAAAGTAAATGCGGAAGAGCTAAAAATGAACTTCGTAATATTTTTTTCTTTTAACAGAATATTATTGCATAAGTCTTGATGTTAGTCAGAAATGCTGGTTTCCTAATTAAGGAATTTTTGGTCATCACAGTTTGTTTCCTCTGCTTTCTTTTTTTGTTCATCTAGAAGGAAAAAAAAACTAAATAAAAATTCACATAAGGTGACATTTTTCTCAGTTCTAAGAGAAAATAAATCTTTTTTTCTTTTTTCCTTTTTCTTTTTTTTTGTGTAGAATGAAGTTTTTTAATAACTGCTTCAGGGTTTGTTTGTTTTTAGAAACATGTTACTCAAGTCCTTGTTATCCTTATTGTGTGCAATATTATACTGCAGAGTTTAACTGTTCAGTCTTGGGAATGAATAGATAGTGTCTTTTAAAAGGTAGAAGTTTGTTCAGAAAATAAACAAGGCTATGCACCAGACTATCCAGTAACAAGAAAGAACAACTAGATTGTAAAATAGCCATAGGGGGAAAAATCAGTAGAAAGTATAGTACTGTGGAAAAAAAAAATCACTTTGGTAAGATTATTATATGTGGAGAGCACCTCAGATTTTCTGATGTGGTCAATTGACCATGGGTAAATGCCACATGCCCACAAAAGTAGCTCTATCTCTCCTCTCCTCAGCTGGACAAAGGAGAGAAAATACAATGAAAGGCTTGTGGTCTGCAGTAAGGACAGTGAGACACCACTTACCGCCACAGGCAAAGCACACTCAACTTGCGGAAAATTAATTTATTGCCAATCAAATCAGAGTAGGGTAATGAGAAATTAAAGTCAGCCTTAAACACCTTCCCTCATCCCTTCCCCCCCACTCACTCCCCCTTTTTTCCTGGGTTAACTTCCTAGAGTAGAGTGGAACAGGGAATGGGGGCTGCATCCAGTTCATCACATTTAGTCTCTGTTCCTTCCACAGCATGAGGACTCGCACTCTTCCCCTGTTGCAGTGTGGCGTTCCTCCCACAGGAGACAGTCGTCCATGAACTTCTCCAATGCGAGTCCTTCCCACTGGCTGTTGTTCTTCATGAATTGCTCCAGCATGGCTTCCTTCCACAGGGTGCTGTCCTTCAGGAAGAGACTGCTCCAGAGTGGGTCCCCTCCATGGGGTCACAAGTCCTGCCAGAAAACCTACTCCAGCGTGGGCTTCCTCTCTCCATGGGGCCACAGGTCCTCCCAGGAGCCTGCTCCAGCACAGAGTTCTCACGGGGCCACAGCCTCTTTCAGAAACCCCCCTGTTCTGGCATAGGGTCTTCCAGGGGCTGTGGGTGCATCTCTGCTCCCCCATGGCCCTGCATGGGCTGCAGGGGCACAGCTGCCCCGCCATGGGCTGCCCCAGGGGCTGCAGGGGAACCTGCGCTCTGGTGCCTGGAGCACCTCCTTCTGCACTGCCCTCGGGGCCGGCAGGGCTGCTGCTCTCACATGTTCTCACTGCTTTCTTCTGGCTGCAGTTATGCAGGCTTTTTTATCCTTCTTATAGACATCATCCCAGAGGTGCCACCACTCTCCCTGTTGGGTCCAGCCTTGTCCCACAGCAGGTCCATTTTGTTGCCAGCTGACTTTGGTCAAACATGTGGGCAGTTTCCAGCAGCTTCTCATGGGGGCCACTCTTGTAGCCCATCTGTTATCAAAACTTTGCTATGAAAACCAAATACAACTCAATACAATGAAGTAAGATGAGGTAGTGAGGGAGAGATAGGCCTTTCAGAGAAAAACTAAGTTGTTCATGAACATTAGTTATCTAATAAGCATGGAAATAAAACAGACCAGTGTGAGTGATCTATTACAAAAGTTTGTAATAAGATCAGGAGGAAGAAATAAGTTTTTCAGAATCCTAAAATATCAGAAAGGAAACATAATAAAAATTTTTATTGATCACAACTTAAAAGTATGAGAATGTATTAAAGTAAAATTAAGGTAGTGAAGATGTAATAAACCTTTTATTTGAAAGAATTGCAGTGTTGTTTAATCAGAACTTTGACAGGTAAACAAAACATCCTACTCAATCATCAGACTTCCCAGTCTACTTGTATCCATCTCCTCTCACAGTACAAAGAACAAGTACAGATTCCTCAGGCCAGTGAGTATCTTTTTGTTCACATTCCTACAGTACAAAGGGTTCTTATTCACCGTTATTTCTTTGCATCACTATCTTATAAATAAAATACATAGGGTAAAATAATCAAAGGTTGGTATTTCCAAAGTCACAGTAGGCCATGCTCAAGGCAATCCTGAGATGAATGCTGACATCAATCTTTTATCTTAAAAGGGAGGAACTTTTAAACTAAAACTGAGTAGTTTCTGAAGCAGCAAAATGGATTGTTCTGAAGGCCTGATTCTGATGTACAACTACTATGGACAATAAATACAAGTCACAGAGCCTTCTGGGTACACCTGCAATATAAGTAAATATTGGGGAAAAAAATCTGAATGTAGCAAGTTCTCAGAATGTCAATGTAGTATTTTTCAGATAACACTTTGAGAGAACAACTCATTCAATTTTGATAAACTGCAGTCCCATGCAAATCCTATTCCTGAATCTGGACAGGCAAAAATGATAAAATTTGGTCTCTACTAACTGCTTCCCCATACAGTTGGGATTTTCACAGTTCCTTGGTGGCTCATGCTCAATATTAAATTGATGTAACATGTGCTAAAACCAGGACAAAGCATGTAATGCCCAGACTTGCTATTCTTAAGGTTTTTCCTTTCCCTTAAATTGAGGCTTGGGCTTGTTTTACAAGAACTGTAGTGCACCTGTTAGATTTAAAGCACTGTGCTGAAGACCAAGGACACAGAGCAGACAATCAAAAGGGCCAAACAGATTCTGCAGCAGAGAGCATATTTTTGTGTCCATGCTTCAGACAGACTCCAGACATCAGATATCTGAAAGATTAACTCCAGATGCTGAAATGCTCCTAAGCCCGTGTGATTGTCTGTAGAAAACATGCTGGAAATTTTGATAAGAGTTTGGGCGATTAAGCAGCATTTCAGAAATGTTTAATATGATAAAGAATAGGCTTGAGTTCAAAAGTGGGCAACTGCTTCAAAGGGACTCATGATCTTTGAAGAACACTTCTTAGTAAAAAGACAAGGTTTAAACAGACACATAAGTTATTTGTATTTCAGTAAGAGGGCTGGTATTTAAATAGATAAAACATTCCACTCTCCTAACCCTTAGTTAATATTTTTGTGCAAAAAATAATTGATAATTATACTTTAAAAATCTAAAGAGAGAGAAAATAACAGGACTACAAGGAGGTTCACAGGAAGATTTGGAAGCATGAGAAGTGGTACTTGTCCACAGTGCAGTGCTTGTCACTCTTCCAGATTTAAGTGTAGATAGTGTATACATTATCCTAGTCAAAAAGATAATATGTTGGAGTTAAATCAGTGGCACCTTCACATGACATCGCCTCTGAAGGCTGAAAGACCAACTGAGCCTCCTAACTGAAATAATGGCTTCTTGTGGCCCTGCCATGTGTGTGTCCAGAATACCACTGCCTTCCCTGGCTTTATCTTCCTGACGGCTGGCAGACCCTTCCAGTAGTGAAGTTAGAGGGGAGGGGAGCAGGAAGACATGCATATTAGCTATTTTGACTTTATCCTTTGTGTTGCAAAGTCAATTTTTACCTATGCTGGAGAGAAATCTAAAACCATCTGTAGTTTTGCTTATGCTCTGCTATGACCAGAACATCACTGAGCAATGCAGTACCAAGGCCAGAATAAAAAGATCTAGAGAAAGTCAGAATGTATTGGCTGACATTTTGCAATAGTGATCTTGACTGCCTGATACAAACCCTGAGTTAGTGATAATGTAACCTCAGCCTCAGCACTCCTACCCCCATATAGTGACGGGCAGCAATCTGAGCAATGCAAGACACCAGTTTTGGATATCTCATTCTGAGTTGGAGACAAAAAAGTAGGCTTTCAGCGTAAGATCAAGACACCTAAACTTAAATGTTCTCTATGTAGGGATATACACTTGCCTAAACTCTTCACTGGGTATGGTTGATGGAAGTCTTAATTCAGTTGTCTGCACATAGGCATGTAATGTCAGTTGAAACACACTGTGGGTATCACCTGGCCTCTATGGTTTACTCCACAATGACAGATGGCTCCCATGGATCTTGTGTCATAGCTGCCAGGATTGTACAAATGTGGGTAAGCCTCTATGGAGGGTTAAATAGTGGCAGGAACATATGTTTAGGCAGTGGTTTTGCACCTCTAATCAATGCAGTCATTGGAGTCTAGCAAGTGATTGATCTATCTGATCAAGTGTAGGTGTCTATATTGATGATAGTTGGAGCTTACACATAAAATAAAATGATGTAGACATCTGAAGTCAGCGGTGTGTTCCAGTGTTGAATCTCATTTTTAGTTACATGAGATTAATTTCTTCCAAGATAATGACAATTCAAATATCTTCTCAGATTTGGCACCAATCTAGATAAGAAATACCAAGAGGGTAAATTTGGCTGTACTTGAGCAAAAGTCTGCTGACAAAAGCTCTATAGCATCTGCAAAAAGTAAATATATGTATATGACCCACTGAAGCTGATTTTTTGGAGCTGACCTCATTAAGGAGAGAAAGTTATATCAGGAACTCCAACTGGAACAGGAGTATTATACAGTAATAACTACACAATTGAAGATAGAGACAAGAGGACATCTTGGAGCTACTTAACAGGTTATGATATTCCTATGAAAGATAAAAAATACTGTTATTATGTAGTTTTGAAAACTAGTTATTCTGTTGAATCTTGTTATAATCAATCCTTGTTGGGGAATACTGTCCATCCTTTATTTTAAAATAAATTACTACAAAGACACGTAGCAATATGTTTTTTTTAGATTCTGTTTTGCAAAATACTACCTTGCCAATGCTACACAGGGAGATTCTGCCCTTTCACATAGTAGATGTTACTACTGACTGTATTGCTTCATATAACTGTTTTGGAGGCATTCAGTGATCTCTTAAAGATGTTGTGGTATATTGGGAACATAAGAAATTACTCTTTTCTAAAATAATGTGGGGGGTTTTTTCTGGGTCAGTAAAAAATATAGAATGAAAAGTAAACTTATGCAATGTTGCAACAAAGGGAGCAACTCTAGAAAGTACTGAAGCAGCTGACTATGTAGGCAGCACTGAGGGATAAAACAAATAATTAGACTTAGTATTTAAAGTGAATAAAGCAGAAGAGAGGCTATGAAAAAGACCAGCTTAACTATAAATGTTACATTAAAAAAAACATCTGCAAATGATGGCAAGAGAGACTAGAAATAGAGAAGAAAACAAAGAGACTAAGTCAGGTTTCCTGAGGCTTATGTCTGGAATACAAATCATCAAACCATCTCTGGCTTTACAATAAAGCACTACTGATTAAATCCAGTACTAGAGTTGACCTGGGCTGGTTTTGGCTGGGGTAGCATTAATGATCTTCATAGTGGCTGGTGCAGGGCTGTGTTTTGGATTTGGACTGGAAACAGTGTTGATAACCCAGGGATGTTTTAGTTACTGCTGAGCAGCACTTAGAGAGTGTCAAGGCCTTTTGTGCTCCTCACTCCACCCCAACAGTGAGGAGATTGTGGGTTCAGAAGGCGTTGGGAGGGGACACAACTGAGACAGCTGACCTCAGGTGACACAAGACATTTTCCATACTGTATAGCATCATGCTCAGTATATAAAGTGAGGAGAAGAAGAATGAAGAGGGGATGTTCAAAGTGATGGTGTTTCTCTTTCCACATCACTGTTAAGGGTGATGAAGCCCTGCTGTCCTGGAAGGTGTCTGAACACCTGCCTGCCCACAGGAAGTGGGGAGTGAATTCTCCATTCTGCTATGTTTGTGTGTGTGGCTTTTGTTTTACCCATTAAATTGTCTTTATCTCAACCCATGAGTTTTCTCACTTTCAGCCTTTCAATTCTCTACCCCATTCCACTGGGGCAGGATTTTGGGGGAAGTGAGAAAGCAGCTTTATAGGGCTCAGTAGCAGGCTGAGGTTAAATCATGACATGACGCTACCAAAATTTCTGAAAGAGCATTTCCATTGAAGCTAATCAGAGAATTGAGCAAATAATTATGCCAGCCTGGGTTTTCAGATGGACTGTGCTGTGTGACAAGGCCCAGCCTCACCTGACAGGTTTGCAGAACAGGAGTTCCTTAAGTCTGTTTTGTCATTGACTCTCTTTGGGCCAGAAAGTTCTACGACAGGTTTGCAAAGATGCAATGTTCATTGCAAATAAAAATACAACAGTAGGGGTTCATATGAAGAGAAGTTGATTCAGCTATTCTGAGAAACTGCAGGGAATTATAGCATGTGTTTGCCTCCATAAGTAGATAATGCCGTTTCTGCCTGACCTCCCATGTCTGTCTCCTGGTCAGGAGGTTGTTCAGGCAATCAGCACAATAAATAGTTTATACCTCCTCAAGTGAAAACCTGGCCTGAGAGCTTGATCTGAATTAATGATTCCCCTGAGTTCACAGATTCTTTTAATCAACATTAGGAAAGTATCTCTTTTCTAAAGTACTGTTTGTATAGCCTTAGGAGAGAATTGTTTTGCTTATAAAGCATTCAGTGAACATTCTCTGACAGTTTCAAAACAAAACAAGCTTGGAAAAAAATTTAAAGTGTATCACCATCAATTTTAAAAAAACAACACATTTTTTTCCCAGTCTCCAGCTCAAGTGCATTTTTCCTACTGAGGGATTACTTTTATTTTTCAGCTGTGACTCACTGAATGCATGACAGAGTCTTGTTTCAACGAATTTATTGAGGCTGAAGATGTTAAAAACAGACAGGCACCTGGAAATGCCTAAAGTGGGAAAAAGAGCAAATATAATTTATTTTAAGGGGAACCATGGCACAGTCCCCAATTCCCCCTGTGGATAAAACAAATATAATCATTCTCCTACTCCTCTACTTCCCCCTGCTTAAACTTTCATAAGAGCTCAGAGGATAAAGTTTATTTATCAGTCTGGTAATAACATTATAATATCCCTGAAACACATTTTTGAGAAAACTGTCAGAACATGTCATTAGCCTTCTGATACACTGATTAGACTATTAACTTTCCAGAGCCATACTCCCTAATTGTAACATTTGCATATGGATAAGCCATGTAGTGTGTGTATGCATGGTGGTTTGCATCTAACCAGACAGGAAATTTAGAGGTTTTAATTTCCTGGTGTCAGTATCGCAAGCTATTGTGATAAAATTTTTGAAGGAAACACAAGTAGTGCCCTTTGAAACAATATTAGTGTAGCCTAACCTCTGGATGAAGTATTAATATGCTGTGCTACCTTGTGTGAATATTTAGCCAGATGGTTTTAAATTGGGATCCAGATATGCAACAGATGAAACTGGGAATTCTGTGGTGGCCAAAAGTTCTGATACAAAAAAGCTCTTAAGTATGTGAGTGATCCAGTCTTCCTGCAGTAATATGTTTAAGTACCTATTTGACTCTTACTGTTTTCAGTGGGACTTAACTACATCTTTAAACCCTTTGCTGAAAAAAAGATACATTTTGTAAATTGGTGAGACCTCTTTGCTGGTGGGAACTGAGGATGCTCACCATTTTAACATTTGGTCGTTTAGTAAAACAGCTGTCCATTATCTGCATATGTATATGTCTGCATTATAACCTCCAATACTTGTTCAGCTATTAGAAACAGGCACGTGATGAGGTGTGATCTTTGGCCAAGGCACAAATTCCCTTAATGTAGTTGTAGTTATAATGATAAAAATGCATCCTTTGTTTTTGCTCATGTAGCTTATTTCACTAGCAAAATGTGGAATAAAGGAGCCAGCCTTCAGATTTGGCAATATAGATTAGCATAAACTAGAAGGATTTTGTGGTTGTCACTTGCCAAAGTCTTTATGATCAACAATATGTTTTTAAATGGGGAATTGGCTTACATAGTTTCAGGTTTTAAAATATTTTGTGAAAACAGTGGAACAGCAAACTAAGGGAGAAAAGAATATTCCAGGTTATTAGAAGAATACTCAGTGTTCTTTAAAATTGTGAGACTGGTTGCGTGTTGTGCTGACCTAATTCTGGATAAACTGTGGTGAGTATAAAGAGACCTGGAAAGCTATTTGATACAACTAAGTGGTTTGGAAAATAAGGAATGGCTTAGAATATCAACTTGGAGAGGAAAGATTGCATCAATTATGTATTTACCATCTAATATATAATATATATATTAGATGGGTGAAGAATTACTGCTCTCTCTTTGTACTTAACAAAGGAGCAAACCTGAAAGTAATTACTGAGTTCCCTAGAAAAAACTATTTTGACTAATAACTGGAGAATCATCCCACTGATTCATGTATCAAGAAATAAGGCATCTGATCCCATCTGGCTATCTACTATTTCTTAAGTCACAAGTGGGTGCAATGAGAGAACTTGCCTGAAAAGAAGTCATCTTATGACAGACAACTCCTGAGAGGTGAGTCATATGAAAATGCCAGTCTCTCTTGGTCAAACACAGAGGAAGCAGAAGTGCTTGCTTTAACTTGAAACCAAACTTTTAGAAAGATACATGCCCATCACATTAATTTTTGGTGAACCTTTAAGATCTGTGTGTTTGCCTCAGTGGGGCAAAATCTCAGGAGGTGACCAGGATGGGGAGCAGAAAACAAAACTTTCTAAGACTTGCATGACATGTGGATTAAGTCTCTGGGATGCCCTCTGGGATGCACCTGCCTCAATAGCCCCAGAATAAAGGAAAATATGTTTTGGCATTTTTTGGATCTGATTAAAGATACATTCTGGGAAAGCTATTTATAGAAATAAGGAGTTACTCTAGATACATTTTGCTTTGGAGGTGTACTTTCCTGGCTATATTTACTGATAGGTCCAAGGAATGCTTAAAATCACTTACCTTCTACTGGCACAGCCAGGAACACTGTGAACATTCATGTCCTAGAGGCAGCATCACTGCCATAAGAAGACTTCATTGAAAAGACAAATCTTTTCATGACATGAAAGACACAGAAAAAAACCTGGGATCAGACCCTGTTGATTTATTACTATTTTTCTTGGTTTTGGAGGCAAGATTTTTTAATTACATTTTCTTTCTGTACTAGCATTACAGAGAAATTTAAAAAGGAGCTGAATTCAGAAGAAAGTAATCCTAGGTTGGACTATATGATAGACACAAAATAAATCCATGTTCTTAAAATATTGCTATTCTTGTTTAAGCATCAGAGTTGTTTTCTGTGAAAGACTCCTTGTTTTTGAGATCACTGTGTCCTGTGATCCCATAGTAATTAATGCTTGTCAAAGGTAGACCGGAATAGAAACAAAGATGTTTGCGGCTGTTTTGGATCCAATGAAATTTGATATTCTGTAAATTGCCTTCACAGGAAAAGGATTTCTAGAAATAAGGGTCTACTATGTATATATGCTTTGCATTGTAGGTGTATTTTCCAGGCACTTTGCCTGGTAATACTAAATATTTATTAATAGTCTTGGCAAATTCTTTTGTCAGCTGAGTTTTATTTCTTTGCTGCTATATCACATGCTCTCGCAGGAAAAAGTAAAAAATCTGCCAAGTTCTGGACACCTATCTATCTAGCCTAGAGCAGGGCCCTGATTCTGCTTTCATTAATGATACCTACATGGAGGAGAGGTGCACAGTGATAGACCTATCACCCCCCTGAGCACGCCCTCATACCCACAGCAATCCGTAGCCACACATCTCATGCCGTATCTTCTGGAAATCCCTCCACTATGTAATCTCATGTTGTATCTCATGGCTGTAGGCCTCAATCCTACAGCATGTAGTGACAGGACAAGGAGGAATGGCTTTAAACTGAAAGAGAACAGATTTACATTAAACATTAGGAAGACATTTTTTACTGTGAGGATAGTGATGCACTGGCAGAGGTTGCTCAAGCAAGCAGTGTATGCCACATCGCTGGAATTGTTCAAGGCCAGGCTGGGCAGGGCTTTCAGCAACCTGTCCTAGTGAAAGGTGTCCTTGCCCATGGCAGTGGGGCTTGGAACTAGATGATCTTTAAGATCCCTTCCAACCCAAACCAGTCTAGGAGCCTATGATTCTATGAAACTTCTTTTCATGTCAGTGAAAGAAGAATGAGGCGTTGGTGTTAGACTGTACCCTGAGGAAGGGTGATCTCCAGATGGTTGTGCAGATGGTATGTTACACGTGCCACCAGCATCCTGTCCGCATATCTGCCTTATGGGCTTCCCGCAGGGTGCTGACAGACAGACAGCCTGTTGGGTATGCTGCAACGTGTGATTTCATTTGAACAGGCTAAAAACATGGGAGATAAACCATTTCAGGGATGTGAGCCCTGACAGCATCCTGATTGGGTGCTTGGGTTTTTCATGTGTGCTGTTTTCACTCTAGTCATGAAGATGTCCTTGATACTGTTCTCAGTGGCAAGTATAGGTATCTCCACAAGACCTGTCTCAGCTCAGCACTGACAGGGGGATATATTAGCTCAGAGTTTAGCCTAATTTTCCTTGTCAGACATAGCTGGATACAAGTCTCTTCAAGTTGTTACTCTGAGTACTCATGCTTTTTTTATACTAATTAGGGAATGCATGCTCCCATCATGACTTGGACAGTAATGGTGATTTTCCACAATAATAGTCTGAATTTGGCTCTTACTTTGGTTCTCTTGGGATTTTTTTTAATTTGTGGGGTGTTTTTGTTTGTTTGTTTGTTTGTTTGTTTCTTTGTTTTTCCAGAGGTACTTTTTCATCACAGAAAAAGGAATAGTAGTGGAATTATTAGAATTGTTTTTCTGGCTATCAAGTGGTAGTTATAACAATATGATTCAGAAAGCTGCATCATATTCAAATGTCATTAAGTCAGTTTTTATAATAGCTCAAGGGGGTAGATTATCATGGTATAATTCAATCACTAAGAACAGGCTCTTAACTCTTGTAAGAGCAAGTCTCTAACACTGATCTCCAGAACAAAAGGCAAACAACAAAAAGACAGAACAGTCATCACAAAGCATTGAATATTTCCCATGCTGCCTCATGGACCTTTGAGGGTACAACACAAGTATTTATATTTGAAGGAATGGCTCATACTGAATCCAACCTATAGCTGAAAACAATAGAAATCTTCTCCACATAGACCTTTAACCAGTAGTGCACCTGACCCATGTCAAATAGTGCTGCAAACAACAGTTCGGAAGTCATGACTTCTGAATCCCGTGTCTGCTTAGATATCTGACTCCTCAGATAGTACTCAATATTTCATGCATAATTTTCTGATCTGGAAGAGTTGATTAGACCTGGAAGTCCAAGGTGTATGACCCTTTCAGAGTTCTGCAGTACATTTTGCCTCATTTTGTCATGCTGACTTGAGGTGCTTAGGTGAAGAATTCTCTATGCACTGATGGTGAGCATTGTTTTCCCATTGCACTGCTAAATGAGGACATGTTCAACTGCTTAAAAACAGGCACCAGTGCCATTTGCAAGAGTCTGAGATATATCAGACACGTCAATGGCAGATGACGCCTGAGGAAGATCATGTCTTTCTGAATCGACAGGTGGAGACCAGGAAAGATTCCTTGGGGGTGTGTCAAACAAGAAGTACTTTCACTAAGGAAACTGATTCATGTCCTAAATAACTGACTGGATGGAATTAACGTCACCAAATTTAGTTGTGTGAATGGTAATCATGTAGTCTGAATTAGCAGTCCCATTTTCTGAAGAACAGAGATGTGCCTTACACTGTGATTCATTCCACCTCTTTTAGTTCTGTTGCAGGACAAGGTGAATCTCCTTCTGAAGCAGAATGTGTCTCTAGAAGAGCATTGTCAATCAGCATTGTTTTCATATCTGGACAACTGCAGCTGAACTCACTTTCCCACATACCTACTGACATTTGAGAGGCACAAATGTATTCTTCTTTGCCTTCAATTATCAGTCTAGTAGGTCACATATCTCTTCTAGCTCCTGTGTCATTTCTGCCAGCCCCTACGCAGAAGTGTTTGACACCTGAGTAGTCTTCGTATGTTATTAAATTGTTATACATTATCATCCAGATGTTTGGGGATATATATCCCACTTCTGCTTTCTGATTTAAAGGACTTAGTAGAAAAAGACTTTTTCAAAGGATTATCACTGGATATAAAGAGGGAAAACAGATACTCAGCAGATTTGAAAGTCATAGGATTTTGTATAGGCTTAAGCGTTTAAATCTCTGCATGTCTGGTGAAAAGTGAGGGAATTGTTTATGGTGATAACCCTGAAAATGTGTACAATTTGTATAGTTTAACATTCCCAGAGGAAAGTTCTCTGTTCCTCTGGAATTACTTTCTATGTCAAGAAATACTTTAACAGGGTATTTCATCACTCTAAATTGTCATCACTGTACTAGCAGCAGAAACTCATCAATTAATTAGGATAATTAAAGGTGCAGTTGGGCTACAAATGAACATTTTCATGAATGTAGGAGTATGTTATTAATTCAGGGGCTAACTTTTCTACTGGACAATTACAGTGAAAAGAGCAGAGAGAACAAACAGCATGAAAGACAGGATAGCAGCCTTAACTTCCCTTTTACAGGTTCAGTGAGATTTATCTGTGAAAGCATCAGGGACAATTATGAGCTCTGATTCAGAAGTGCTCTTTGGATTTTTTATCTGTTTTCAATTAGAAAAGATGACTGAAGCTAGGCCTCCATTTGTTTTGCATTCCCATGTAGTCTTAGTTAAGCATTTTAACAGGGCTGGTAATTAGCAGTGCTGAGTGACAGGCCGTTTTTCTACTTCATGGATTAACCTTGCTGACTTTTTCTGTTGAATTTTAGTCTCCCTGCCCTGAGTTTCTCTAACCATATGTTTTATGATGAGCAGTAATAGCAATGGACCCTTACATATAATTACTGCAGATGGCTTGAGACTTTACTGATGTCCCTGTCCACTTCATCTCAGTGCCAGGGATTTCTCTTTGAACACATTCTGGTGCTTTAGTCACTATAGATAAACCCATCATTTTAGCTTAAATTCTTTATTTTCCAGTATAAGACTGGAAGAAATTAAATGTTACTTCTATCTTCAAGAAAGGCAAAAAAGAATGATCTAGGTATCTACAGGTTGATCAGCCTCACCTACGCATCGGGAGGGTGACGGAGCAAATAATCCTGGAAGCAATTTTAAAAAAAAAAAAAAGAATAAAATAGAGCAGAATGTTTCATTTGGAAGGGACCTACAATGATTATCTAGTCCAACTGCCTGACCAATTCAGAGTGAAGCATGTTATTAAGTGCACTGTCCAATGCCTTGTGAATGCTGACAGGCTTGGGGCATCGTTTGCATCTCTAGGAAGCCTGTACCACTGTTTGATCACCTTCTGGGTAAAGAAAGGCTTCTTAATTCCAAGTCTGAACCTCTCCTGGATCAACTTTGAACCATTCCCATGTGTCCTATCACTGGATACCAGGGAGAAGATAGATCAGTGTCTTCCTCTCCTCTGCCCCTTCTCAGGAAGCTGTAGAGATTTCCAAAAGCATGCAGAACAAGAGGGTTATTGGGAATAATCAGCATATATTTATGAAGAGGAAATAATTTCTGAGTAACCTGATAGCCTTTTGTGATGACTAGTTGGATGGATGAGGGGAGGGCAGTTGATATCCTCTATTTTGACTTTAATAAGGCTTTTAACACTTTCTCCCACAACACTTTCATTGGCAAAGTGATGAAGAACAGACTAAATAAGTTTGCAGGAAGTCAGACTGAAAAGTGGCTGAACTGCTGGGCTTAAAGCATAATGATGAGTTGCAGAAGGTCCACTTGTAGGTCGGTCACTAGCTGTGTACCCTAAGGCTATATACTGGTGCCAATACTGTTTAACATCTTCATTAAAGACCTAGAAGATAATGTACAGTGCAGTCTCACTGTGTTTGCAAGTACTGCAAAACTGGGAAGACTGAGTGATAAATCAGGTGGTTGTACTGCCTTTCAGAGGACCTGGACTGGATGGAGAATTTGGCCAAAGAAAACATGAAATTCAACAATAGGAAACACCAAGTCAGGCACCCGAGGAGGAATAACCCCAGGCACCAATAGGCTGGCATCAGATAACTGAAAAGCAACTTTACCAAGTTGGATCTGGGCATCCTGTTAGACAAGTTGACAATGAATCAGCAATCTGCTCTCATGGCTAAGAAAATCTGCAGCCTCCTGGGCAGTTCCAGGCAGTGTTGGCAGAATATCAGGCAAAGTGATAAATTTCTTAGATTACCAGTTAGAACCTTCAGACTCCCTTTGAGTATGGTATGCAGTTTGCCTAGGTAATGAACGTTAAGAAAATACCACAGGACTTCCTCAATCACTGAGGTTTTATTCAGGAATTTTTCCCATCAGAAACCTTAAACTCTGCCTTTGAAAGATCAGAAATATAACATGCAACATATAAACCAGTTTTAATTTTTAGTACTTGTAAGACCCCAGGTTCTGAACTATGAGCTCACTGAAGGGGTTTTACTTTAAAAATATACAAAGCTCTAAAAATTTACCCACTACAATTTTCTCCTGAGGCCTAAAATAACACGATTTTATTGGCAAGCTTTGGAAAAAAGGTAACTTGGACAAAGTTTAAAAGCCAACATTCAACCAAAAGAAAGCATTCCACAAAGCATTAGTTTAGCACATGTTAACCCATACAATGTAGCAAAATCCAACCCATCCAGTTTTAAGTTACCCAAAGAAAGGAGATTAGGTGAAGGAGTAAAGAAAGAGCAAGAAAAAGAGAGTTACATTTATCACTCAGAGTCCCATGTAAGTCCATCTTCCAGTCGTCCAGAAACCGGGGTCTGAAACACATGGAGAGCATGTTGCTGCTTTCATTTGCTTTGTCCCCCTCTGCTAAAACCCTGCTCCCAGGCAGGACTTTCAGTGTGCCAGCCGTTCTGGGGCTGGGTTAGGGGATGCAGGGGTGTGGTGTGTGGCAGCGCTCCTAATGTTCAGTGACTGACACCTGCTCCAGGGCTGCCCAAGGAGGCTCCAAAGGGATGTGGTATGGGACAGGGCATCACTTCATCTTTGTGAAATTCAACCTGTTCCTTCTTCCCCCACCCCACACACATACTTAAGTTGGTCTGGGCCAGTAATTAATATAATAATGCAGTGTCTCCTAGTACTGAACAAAAAAATGGGTAATTACCAAATTATCTTCAGATCAGAAGTTGCCTCAAAAATAATTTTAAAAATAAAGAGAAAATTTTGATTTTTTAAAAAAGATAATTTGTGAGTACAAAGAATGGAGAACAGATGTATCCTCTTTTTGTCTTTTCCCTGTCTGCAATCCTGACACATCAGTCATCTCCCAGAGCATAGATGGAACTTTGTTCTTTCTCTAACTCCTCTCTGCATTGCAATTAAACATGTGACAGATTAGCTTAATTTCACTTAATGTAGAAGATCACAGTGTTAGCATCAACCTGACTTGGCCTTATAACCCATCTTAAGTAATCACATGATAAAATGTGATCATTTATAGTATATCATTCATCTCACTTTAAGTTAGATATCTAAGACAAGTTGGAGGACTTTTGCTATAAAAGTGCATCTTTCTCTCAGTTGGCCACTCACATATGATGTAAGCATTGTTGACATCTAAAAGCAAGTATGATGAATTTCAGCTCTTAGGGCTTGTTTCAGTTGTCCAACCAAGGCAACAAGTGGCATTTGTGATATTGAAGGTTCTGCTGCAACTTCAGTTTTCTCCTCTCAAGTGATGTAGTGCCCTATATCATATTTTATATTCTGTAGTGGATGCACTGTGCGTGTTTGTGAATTGAAAAGTATACTAGGAACCTGTATTTATGCTATTAACTGGAATTCTAAGAATCTACCTGTCCACACAAGGGTATTTCTGCTCATGGACAGATTTCCTTTCAGACAGAGCTTGAAAATTCTTTAACTTTGTAGATTTGAAGATTTTTAAGGACCTCCAGAATCATGCACAGTGTAAACGCCTCCCTGTAGTGCTGCTCTGAATGAGTTATTGTTTCTATCAATAAAGATTATTTCATGGGCAGGGAAAGAGCATGGAAGCAACCATGGAAGAAAAAAAAACCACAACACCCCCCAAAACAAGCAAACAAACAAACAAGCAAAACAAACAAACAAAACCCAAAACAAATCCCAAACAAGACAACAAAAGCAACAACAACAAACAAGCAAAATAAAGGGAATAACATTTTCCCTTTCAAAATCATAGATGTTGAGATGCCTTTTTTTCTTTTTGTACATTCAAATAGGCTGCAACCCGATGTTTAAAGCAAGTTGTTTCAAAGAAAAGCACCTGTGCAAATTATATACTGACTTGGTAAAGACAGCTGTGATACTGCTAATTTGCAGTGTGTAACTCTGCTGCCAAAGCAGAGGCATGGGTCACCATAAAAAATTCAGGAAGCTCCATAAATAGCACTCCCAGTGTGAAGGTGCTGCTGACAGAAAAGGAGTTGGAATGACAATCATGTAAAGCACACCGTGGATATCCCAGAGGCTTTGTAGAAAACTGAAACCGTATGGTTGCTGCTGAGATGACTGGAAAAAAGCAATGGACTTCAAACTGCAGGGATGTATTTAATAAACTGATTAAACTGTGACAATTTAGGGACATGGAGGAGACTTTTAAATGAGATAAATGCTCTGAAAAATGAAGGATGCTTGCATCTCTGCCCAGGGTTCTGCTGTCACACAGTCCTGTAGGTTTGCAGCTGTCTTTACAGGTGCTGAATGCAGTTCCCCAAGATAGATTCATCTACATTCTTGGAAATAAAATCTCAAGAGCACTTAGACAGATTTTTGAATATTTCAGAAGCTGATAGTAAGGACAAGTTTCTTCTGACTTTTAACATTTTTACTGTCATCTCCATTAAGGAAAGCAACCTACTGCTTTTGGGAACTTCCCTCAAAGAAGTCTTAGTATGACTTGGCAGTAGGATACCTTTCTAATCTGATATTTAAACCTGGAATGTGTTCTGTGAGTCACAGCCCATTGAAAAACAGGATGAAGTTTGCAATTAATCTTGACAAATCAACATTAAATGGAAAGTAGGGATTGCATAGCTTGAGTGAGGATATTCAAGAGAGGTTTTTAGCTCAGGTCTATTTTAGACAATATTTTAAACAAGCAGGTATCAGTCTGGAAACTGGTTCATGTGTACCACTGCAGTGAATCTAGATGGTAGGTAGAATACAACCTGAACACTATACTGATGTGCAGTAGGGGTAAAATCTATGCTAAGAACAATATTGAGGTAAATTATGGACTATAATGGCATATGAGCTGAAAGAGCATGGCTTAGCAGATATGTCAGTAAGCAATGGAATTAAAATGCTTGTAAACTAATTTACATAGCACAGCTGCTGAACACAGCACCTGTTCAAAGTGGCTGTAAGACACTAATAGATGTAATAAGTGCAGAACTTCTGTCTGGTGGATTTTTTCTAATTATTTGAATGAGTGCCCAAAGGATATGAAGTAAATTGTGAGTCCTGTGCATAGATATGAATGCTTACTTTGACTATGAAAAGTAGATAAAAACTGAATATTTATTTTTGTGTTAATGAATATTTTCAATAGAAAAGATGAATAGTAGAACACAAATACTTTGAAACTTTACATAATATTGATAATTTTGTTTCTGTCAAGAAAAACAGTATTAGGAGGCATACATTGACTCTTCCATATGAATTTTAGAAAGGAAGCACATGTTATGAAACCTGACAATGTTCTCAAATACTCTGTGCACCCCAGATGGACCTGACTGCCATAATGGTTGTACAAGAATATCCTTTTCTACTTAATTTCTCCTCTTTGGTGCCTTGGTTTGTATAAAGAGAAAATTCAAGGAGAAAGGTCAGATTTGACAGGAAAAGTATGCTCCAACTGGCCTAGAAATTCAGATTATACCCTGACATGACTCTGGACATGGCGTGAATTGCCCTCTGAAGAACTTCTCTCTCTTTCTGTTCACTAGGCAGTAAGCCTGGGTTCCCAGCTTAGCTGTCCAAAGGGGAATGTCCAAAGTTAGGCTGTGTGACTACCCCTACAAATACTTAGTTTTCCTGAGAGTTGTACAGTCCCATGCAAGGTGATGGAACTACAGTGGTCTTAAGAAAGGAGGAGAAACCTAAATATTCTAACTGTGGCAACGTACAAGTTTTTTTGGAGGTCAGGTTGGATACATTATCCTGTTAACAAAAATCCAAGGCATAAACATGAAGTGATTAAATAGGTACATAAATAAAGCAACATTTTTGTGGTTAGCAGAGCAAATACACCCCACAAGTTGGAAAAATAAACACAGCGATCACTGACAACTTCTTCAGAAGCTGTAAAATTGTTCTGTTTGCAGAGGAGATGTAAAGAGATATGAAAGAGTCAGAGTAGTCTGGGATTGCTCTAGAAATCTCTTGAGATAAATTATTACTAAGAGGAGAATAACTTGAACGGTGCATGAGATAATGATGGAGGAACATGTGTAATGTATTTTGTCCTTAATACCATTAGGTGAGCATCACAACCTTCTCCTTTTGTCTGCATGTTTGTAGGCCATTAAAGTTCGTTCACCGCTAGAGATTCAAACACTGTAAAGGTCTCATTGTCTCCAAGCTCTTATTTATGTTCTCCTTCCTGACTAGTTTTAATAAATGTATTTTGTGAAAATTGGGAGACTGCTTTTTAAGCTGTTGTCCACCCTTCTGTTCACTAAGGGAAGGGCTACCCACAGCTGTTCTAACATACCCTCAATCAGTCATCTCACTAGGTCAGTTCAAAGCTTCAAATGTATCTTGGCTTTTAATTAAATTAAAATGGGAGGAAAAAGCTCCCCCCTTATAAGTGTGCTACTAAGGGAACAAAATCTAGCAAGTGAAGTGCACACAATGATCCTGTCTACTTACAAGGCTGAGAATTAGATGAAAATAGAAAAAAAAGTAAACTTTGTTCAGATCAGAACAATAGTCTGATATAAAACAAAAAGGATGGCTTTCTGAAACATTTCAAAAGAGTTGTTTGGGTTTTTTTTCTGAAGATGTGCTTGTAATAAAAATTCCCAGCCTACTTCCAGGGCTTTGTACAAGCCAGAGAAGAAAAATGGAATTAGTTGTAGGACCTGAATCAGAATCTTGGACCCAGGAAGTAAGGAAAGTTGAACATATTTTGCGGTTTTCTGTGTAAAATAAATAAAAAGACGTGAAGATCAACATACCCACTTTGAAGTCAGAACTTTGCTGCACACTTGATCACAGTCCTCCGAAAGGAAGTCTGTTTTTCTCTCTCTGACAGTCACTCATGGACATAAAAATCAGACTTCAATGAGCCACACAAAAGTCTTTTCACTCTTTTTCCATGTCATTCACACAGAGTTCTCAGTGTCTGGCAGGGCACTCACAGTGGCCTGCAGTGGCTTCTGATGTAGGATTCATAATGGGGTGAGTGTTTTCTTTGTACCCTATAGCCTGGCAGTGAAGATACTGAAGATGGTTAGAAATGCACCTTGAGAAATAAATATCCCCTGACTGTTTTTCCTGTGTTTCATTCCTAACAAAGCTACCTTTTAGTGGAAGATGCTCCTGCCTGTGGCAGTGGGGTTGAAACTAGATGATCTTTAAGGTCCTTTCAAACTCAGACCATTCCAGTATTCAATATCACACCTGATTTGTTGTGTGCCCAGTGTTTTCTTATCAATGGTATGGCACACATAAGCTTCACATCATTTATGTTAGTGGTGATTAAAACCAATCTGGGGTCTCACAGATGGTATATTTCAATTAATTACACTTTCTGATAGTGAATACATTTGAACAAATGAAAAAATGATGTGATGCTATATTCTGCTGCAAGGCAGAAACAGTTTGATACAGACAGCAATAAAATCTTAATTCAAGAGCTGTAATTGATTAGCATCAGTATTACTGCTTACTCATCATTCAACAGACAAGACTAGAGTGGGAAGCTAAAACTGTCACCTAAAACAAGAGATAGCAAACTGACAGACAATATGGTTTCAATAGATAAACAGTCATCCCAAATATTTTTTTCTTTTTCAGTGAAAGGAGAGAAAAACAAGATCAGCAATGAAAGTTACATGGGACTTACATCACTGCAAGCATGAGCAGAGAATCACCCTGGCACCAAGTCTGCAGTCTTGACAATTCTCACAAGTGCCTACTGAAAGCTATTGCTATCTGACATATGTTGCTAAAAGTGCTAATTAAATCTCAGGGCTGTGTTCTATTATTAAAACAAGAGTTCTTATTGCTACTAAACAGAGCTGCCTCCCTGCAGGAGCAGAGCTATCAGCTGCCTGGGTTTCCCTGATACATCTTCCTTTTCTGTCCTTGGAGCACCATCTAAGCAGAATTTTGAACAAGTGCAGCCCATGCCTGGGTTTTGGGAATTTCCAGCAGAAGCTTTGCAAGGAGCTTGGCAGGCTGCAGCAAGAAATGGCAGGGCAGCAGTGAGCATAGGCAGGCAATGGGAGAAGGAAGGGGGTGATGTTCACACAGCATTAGATGTGAAGTCCCGGCAGCTGCTGTGCTTGGCATGGGTCCTCAGAAGCCCAGATGTGAGCAAGGCTGGGGCTCGGGACGAGCAGAGCTGGGGACTGAGGGTGGGGGTTCATTATAAGAAGGGATTTAGGTCAGGGCTGAGGAAATAGCAGACTGTAGGGGGACTAGAGTTATGTTAATGTGGGTCAGACAGGGAGGTATTTGGGTTGGTGGTGGAGATCTTGAAAGGAATGAAGAATACTGAGGCTCTGTGTTGGATTTGGAAAGTGTGGGAAGCTCTAGGCCAGGAAGCCTGGGACCTGGGCATTTTGGGACTAGAGAGATTTGGTGGGGGATTGTGGGACTGGTGTTCGGTAGGTTAACAGGAGTGTGATGTGATGGGGATCACTTGAACAGAGTGATTTTGTTTTGAATATGATTCATGGGTTTCTTTTCAGGGGAGAGCACTGCACAGCAATGCATTCCTTCAAGCCTCTACTTCTTTTAGATATTTTTTTTTTTCTGTTTTTCACTTACTTGGAAAAGTTGTTGCATTAATCGGGATGCACTCTAAGATCTGAATGTGCTTCACTCCAGGAGAAAAGTACTCACTGTATATAGGGCAAATGAAAAAGGACAGCTGAGAAAAAATGTCCCCCACAACCTCCTTTCCCTGATTAACATTTATATTTGCTTTTAACCATTCTCATAGTCCTAGTGCAAAGCTGCAATGCCAGTCTGAAGCAGATGTCTTTTGCACAACAGCATAAGAGTGCATGTAACCAATCCTTAAAAGAGAATGATGCATAGCAAACTCCTTACTCTGCCCCTACAGAATGCAGGAGTCTTGTGAACCTTTTTGTATTCTAGATGCTTACATTTAGATGGGATCAGTACTCTCCATGTCTGCCTCTTTTTGCGTATAATTCTCAACCAGAGATTATTTGGAGCAACCAGATCTGGCTGAATATTGTCCAATTCTACAGCATCCTTTGCACACAAAGTCAAACACAATCCAAATGCTTGCCCAAACCTGGTGGACCAAATGCTCACAGCTTCCTGTTGGAAATACGAAACCAAACCTCTCTGCCATAGAGTAGGAAGAAAACTTCCTGTCCTTTACAGACGACCGATAAAAATGTCAAAGTATACTAAATATTAACTTTGCAAGAAAGTCTGCACCTCCTAGGAGGTGCATCCTCTGTCAAAGAAATATCTCATATTGCTTGGATTGCCCTGAAATGGAGATGATAAGGAAACTTTTTTCTCCTCCTGTTTCATTTATTTTACTGCAGCTCACAGGATGACACTTGCTGTATCACTTAAAAGATTGCTTCTCTTTTTATTCCCCACCCTGAATCAACTAAATTTAGTCTAGAATAAATATACTGTAAATATAAAGAAAGTTTAAAAATGAAGGAATTCAGTAAGACAAATGCTGTAAAAAATGCAGAAATCTAGTCTGTCCACACACCAGCATCTGTGGATAGATGCAGAAACATGTACAATATATATTCCCTATGTACAACTTCTGCTCTCCATTTTTAATAAAAAAAAAAAAAAAACCTGAAACCCTTCATGATGAGCCCCACATAGCCAAAAAAGATGATGTAATTCTGGAATGGTAGGAGTCAGCATGAGGTCATAGGCAGAAGACTGAAAAGGTCTGTGCATGAGGCAGCTTGTTGTTATCCCAGACAGCCATGCTATGGAATTTCATTTTACAAGCTACTTGCACCCTACCTCAAAAGCATGTTGATTTCTATCTCTTAATACTATGACAAGAGAGTTTCAGAGATTCAATCTGTTTCTCAGCAGAATATATCTTTGAGTTCTCAACCTGAATGTGTTACTGCTTAGTTTGTGCCCATTTGCCTTGTGCCAAACTCACCATGAATTTATTAGGTGATTTTAACCTCCTGCTTCTTCTCTTTTTTGAGCTGCAGCATTCCTGGCCATTTAAAAATCAATAGTTACTTTCCATCCTCCACATCCCAGTTATGAGAATGCTACTGAAATTGCAATTTAATTAGTTTGGGCGATTTTTTTTCGGTTATGTTACAACATTTTATCCTTTCTTTCTAGTTTCTTTTTTATCTGACTTAAGACGTGTTCAAGGTATGTTTTTAAGCCTTTCTTAGAAACTTAAAGGAAGGAGGAGGATAGTGTGATTCCCTGCATTGACATGACTCCTGTTGGGCTATTCCTGGCATTGGCCATTAAAGAAATACTATGTTTGATTCTTTGTGCAGATTTCATAACGAATAACGTTAGAATGGGTTGAGCCAAGTAACACAAAGGGTAAATCTAGTGGTCTGAAGGAATTCAGTGCAACAGCATTGTTTGGTACTCACGTTTTTCTTTCAAAGTTGGTTGTTACCATTAAGAACTGCTCTCATGTAGCAGCAAAGCTTTTTAATGGCATACTAAAGATAGCCAGTTCTGTAGCAATATTTTTTTTTCTTTTATAATTTAGGTTCTCCTGATTCTGCATACAATAGCCTTCTCAGATCTCAAAAAATGTAAACCTAGCTGTTGCTTGTCAGGTCTGCGTGTAGGTACCAGCCTTTAGTTTTTGTCATTTTGTAACCAGAAAACTTACACCATGACTTCAACAATCGTTTCTTTGAAATATTGCCTTGAATCCACTAAAAGTTCCTCAAATATGAGTCACTTTGAACCCAGTGTTTCTGGATCATTGCACTGACACTTTGTTTGGTAGAAAATTTCAGACTGTCTGAATAGGAACAATTGTTATTATTCTTTTTTGTGTTATTATTTACTTTCTGTGAAGCAATCTGTAAGATTCTTAAAGTCCAAGAGATCAACAACAGAAAGACAAATGCTGGAGACAGGATGAAAGAATTGTGATGAGTGCCCTAAGTACAATAAGTTTCTCATTTCCCCAAATCTCTGCAGTCCTCTTAAGAAAGTAACACGGAAACAATGAGGAAAAAATTTGTTCCAGTGTGTTCTTTCTGACCCACAATGAAAAAAAAAATAATATGAAAGCAAGGTACGTTTCCTCTATCCATATATTGTGGTCAAAATATACATGTGCATGCACTCACATACAGAGAAATCCTGATGTCTTGGCTGATATCCTGCATTGACCCAAAGAACTAGCCTCACACAGTGTTTAAGATACAGAAAGGGGAAAATAATCCCTGCATGAACAGAGCAACCCATGGGACGAATGACTGAAACAATAGTCTGCATGTAAGAGCTTTGAGCAACTACACACAAATACAGCCCACTGCCCTGGGGAAAACTCATGCTAGAGTGGAACCAAGCATAAAACCCCCCGAGGTTACAGCCAGCGCACCTTGGTTTGATACGTTGTGCTGTATGATAGAACATTGTTTTCTCCACTCCACAGCATATTTAGAGAGTTTCTATAGTATCCATTTTATTGTCTCCATGGTGTGAATTAATGACAGGCCAAGATTTGTGCCTGTACCATGTTTTTAGGCCCTATATCAGACACTTTGTACTAAATGAACATTTGTTACATGGTCATGTGGACATGTGCATGTGGGGTCCTGTTCAGAATCTTTGTACTTGTGCAGTAGAGTTCTCCACAGAAACATTCATGGGAGGAATAAGGTCTGCCAGGGGTTCTTGGTTGCTTTTTGTTGCAGCACACATCTTGAGCTTTCAGGAATATTTCTAGACAGGTGTTATAACTCTCAAAATGCACATTGCATAAATTGATAGAAGTGAGAATTTCAATGCAGCCGTCTAATTTCTGTGTCTCTTTAACATGTTGAAGGCATGCCATGGACAACAAAATCACAGAAAAGAGCAACAGCACCTCTCAGTAAACACCCCTGCAGGGTAATAAAGTGATGTATTAGAACATATTTTATTTTTTACTTTATACTGCGCCTCTTTTGGCACGAGAATGTGATTTAATAAAAATATATAAAAAATACAGCTTTATGCTTCAGGGCATTAGACTTCTATAGGTTGCCTCAGGCTTCGAGGAGTTTTTTAGGTACGTCTCACCAATTGCCCTTTATGGAATTCTTCCTGCAGTTACTTTGAAAAGTTTCAAAAGCCTGAAAGTATCACCTATTTTGCCCAAAACAGCAATTTTGATCTTAAGTGCATGACAGTTCTTTTTACCATTTATGAACATACTGTGTCTGTAAGGAACAATGGTCCAATATTTATCCCCCACTCTATATCTCTACATCAATAACTGTATCTGTGGTGATTTTATTTAGCCTTTAGCATCCATAACCTAATAGGCAACTAATTAACTCCTTTCTTTTAAATGGAAGTGTTGGAAAAGTTATTTTGATAGAGACAGGTTATAATCAAACAACCCCCTGCAGCTCTGGCATACATGATTTACTGCTCACTGGAGTATTATATGAGACAGTCTGTGTCTTTCAGCCAGCAGATGAGTTGTTGTTCTTTAAAGCTTGACAGCCCCTTCATTTAGGCAAAAGTTCACATGTTTTACTTGGAAGTTTAACTTTTTCTGTTCAATCAAAGTGTATCTTTTCTTGTCAGTGTATTGCAATTTATGCTAACTAAAAAAAAAAAAAAAAAAAAAAAGAATAATAAAACTTGACATTTTTCTCCAAAGCACAGAAGCATTAAAGGTCACATTTTCAAAAGGACCTGTAAAACTCTCCTAACAAATTATGCTAGAGTATTTACGTGCACAGACACTTTTGTTCAAGAGTGCATAGAATGAAGAATGAAAACAATTCTGCCAGTGTGTTTCCAAATTTGGCAATGAAGCTGAATTAATGGAATTAGAAAAATTTTTCAAAAACATGTATGTCATGTAGGAGCCTGGATATCATTCTTCAGGTTTTAGGTGGAAAATCACTGAAGTACTTACAAACATACAACCTTTACCATGGGAAATAAGGAAAGTAGAAATAGAATTTCCATTGTTAATAACAAATGCCATAGTTATTGCTTGGTATATTAAAATAGTGTACTGGGACTTCCACAAGACAGGAAATTTGTTTTAGTAGGCATTATTTAGTCACACTGTCAGTCTATCACAAAGATTTCTTCAGACTGAGAGATGAAATAAAATGTGGGAGGGAAAATGGAGGGTTAGAGAGATGAACTGAGAGCATGAAGGTGATACAAATGATCAGGCACAGTAGTTTTCTTTGAACTGTCCATTAGATCTTTTTTACTGTATGTATGATGGTCTCTTTTTCTTCATATATCTTCAGATATTTGTGTGAACAAAACCCTATTGATCAGCTTCCTATTGAAAAATAGAGGAGAGCTGTATTTGTAAGTAGACAGCCAAATGCTATTTGAGTAATCTTTAACACACTCTGAAACCTTTGTCAATAAAAACTTCCAAAAATTGCTACTTTGGCAGGTGGGCTTATAACCATTTATATCTTGTGCTTACAGGCAGTCTTGGCTTGCTAAAGAAAATTATTGTGAGAAAAATATGCCAAAATAAACCTAACAAAGAGGTTTTAGAACACAGTCCTAGGCCTTATTCTAAAGGGCCTGTATATCTGGACAATAAAGAAGGGTATTACTTTGCACTGATTTTCCTCAAAGAATATGGAGACTTTTGTCACACGGATTGCCTGGCAGACAGGTGGGGTAGCAGTGGCTTTGATTTCCCCTCCTGTTGGGCTGTTGGCATTTTGAGAATTTTCTATGATGCAGTGTGGAATGTATTGGAAAAACTCTGAAAGGAGATGCCTGAGGACGACTTTGAATTTTATTGCAATTATTCTTTAATGTAACTTTGTAGCTGTTCTGTTAATTTAGATTTATTCATCTACTATTTTTTGTTGGTTTTTTTTGTTTTTGTTTTTGTTTTTTTGTTTTTTTGTTTTGTTTCACCTAGACACTGTTAAGGAACCATGGTGGTTGTAAAACTTTGACAGAAAACATTGGTTTCACTGGCAAAAATATTTCAAAAATGCAAGAGCAGAAGCTGTGGTATCTAATGCCATGTGGGAAATAAATGATGCCCACACAGCTGGTGGATTGTGTAGAAAATATCTTTGAGATTGGTGGAGCTGTAGCTACTCAAAGCTGTCATGTGAAAAGGAAAGGGGACTGGGGAAAAGGTACTCTGATTAAGTGTTTTTCATTATACTGAAAACTTCTCCAAATTGTCTTTTCAGGTGGTCACCAGCACCATTGCAAGGTTCTTCTTTGCTCTTTTTTGGACAATATGGTGGCTATGAAAAAGACCATGTCTAGCAGTTCTCAAGATAGACTCAAACTCTAATGTCTTTCTATCTCACTCTTGAGGAAGGTCTCATCCCCTCCATTTCCAAATTTTAAAAAGTGAAGAGTTTGCCATATATTGATTTTCCCTCTACCTGGTTGGATCACACAAAGTTATTGAGTGATGGCTGGATCAGGTGTCCTTGGAGAGCTGAAATGCTGTCAGATGTGCTGTGCAAAGCAAAGAAAATAATAAAGCTGATTTTGTCTGTTGCCCATTGTACATATCACTAATCACCATAATAAGCTGTTGCAGGAGCAGGGATTGCCAGTCAGTCTGAAGATAGCATTGTGACATCTTCCACACAGGAGGGAGAAACCCTTCAGCCAGCCAATTTACATTTTAGAACCATGCATGGAAGGAGTCTACATGCATCAGTCTCTCTAGCAGTGCTTGTAGGCAATGAGAGGCGTCCTGGATCACCAGTTCAGAGGTGTTTTGTACTGCAGTTAGTTGGAGGACAGGACTTCACACAATCATTAGTGAAAATAGTTTGGAATGGGCACATTGGTAGTTCCACTTCTTTTCAAACCATTATTGCACTGAAAGCCACTTCATCACTGTGAGGGTTCAGGAGGTACAGAAAAATAGCAGTTCAAGTAAGGGATGGGGAAACTTCAAGTTATGCATTGATGTTATTCACCATTGCAGTCATATGTCTGTCCACCCCAGGAAGGGGAGAACTACTTTTTCTGACCGAGGCAAGAAACCAGCTCAGTCTTATTCTGACAGTATGAGGGTGGAAGCTGTAAAATGGAGTGTGGGAAAGTCAGGGAAAGATGAGTAGCTTGCTAAGAGCAAATTTCTCACTCAGTTGTTCTTCAAGTCCAACATAGCAGTAGCTGTTTTTATCACTTGGAGGCAGGGTAGAGACGACAAGAGGTCACACAAAGGACACTGGTTTTCATCCACTGAACATGAAAATGCAACAACTGAAGCGTAACTACTTCCCATGTGTCATAGTAGGAAATACAAAATACTCATGATAAGATTGAATCTAATGAGACTGGCAAAAAAAGGTATTAACTGAAACCCCTGTGGGAGACTGAAGGCTCTGCATTTTAACAAGCATGGGAGGAGGGTGACCGAGTAGAGTTCAGATTGTTTTAGGGAATCCTGTGATATTTATCCAAATGTTTGCACAATGAATGAGCATTGGGTTTGCGTAGATCTTTGAGGAAGTCTGTATTCACACTGCCAAGGTGGATTACTCTTTGATGAGGGACACCAGTTTACATGATGAAGTTGTGCGTGCTGATTCACACTATGAACAAGTGGATGGAACACTACTGGACTTCTGCCCACCATTTTCTTATTTTCTTGGGAGTAGATTTCTGATCCTGCTCATTACCTTGCTTCAGGTTCTGCTTTTTCAGGCCAAACCCTTTAAGGTTAGCCTCAAAATTATCCTTCATCTCCAGAGTTTCCCAGAAGTTTTCCTCACTCTGAAGGAAGTAGAGATTGGAAATCTTTACTTTTGTAGTTTAACTTTGCATCAATATTTAAAAATTAAATGCCATCCTGTCGCAGTGACCCCACCACATGACTGTTAGAATGATAGTGATCTACCTGAGTAAAATCACACATTTATCTGAATTAGGCCAAAATTTGTGGTGGGGAAGCAAAATAAAAAGTTGGAAGTGCCAAAGTGCATTAAACCCTTGAAGGAATTAAAATCTTCATGCTGTATGACTTGCTTCTTTTTAATTAATTAAGCAATTGCTTTTATATGCACACAGTTGACTCATAAGAAAACCTTGTGACAAGAATATTCTTCAGTTTAGATATCTTTTATAAATTTGGTCATGCATATACTTCACTAAATTTGTGTTGACACTTATTGAAGTGAATGTGCTTACAAGAGGTCTTTGTTCCTTTTTTTTTTTTTTTTTTTTTCCCCCTGAAAAGAAATACTTGCAAATGAACAGTAGCATGTTTAGGCAGAGGATACATCCTCAGTTAGATGGAGGAAATCCAGTAAGAGATTTTCACTTTCCCTGTGTACAAGACAAACCTTCTATAGAGGGGGCTAAGAAAAATAAATGCAAGATAATTAGTACCACTTGTCCTTGAGGCTAGGTTTTGGTTCATAGGCCCTTTTCATTGGTAGTATAGTCTGTAAGTCATGGTGGGAAGGCTGCAGTGCAAAATGCAAATAGAAAAATGGAATTCTGAAGTTTGTTTTGACCTTCCATATACAAAAGAAAATATAGACACAATAGGAAAAAGTAAATTATGGGAAATTATGTTGAAATGTTAATCTAGTAAAGACCTTTCTGAAACACCATCATAGGGACATTAGAAGGGACTATAATCCCAAGTCATAGAAGAAGAAGGTTACAAGGTATTGGGGGAAAAAAAGGTGGAAAAATGTGTCATTAGCTGAGATACATCTTGAAATACCCTGAGGTACTCCTAGTCTTACCTATCAGTCTTATGATCCTTCAGTTTTTGTTGTACTACTGGATAAATCCCGATTAAGAAATTTAATGAAGCAGATTTTTCCCTTTTATCATTCAATAGTAGAAAGATTAATCTGATTTTGAGAACCTTTGTATCATTTGGCTCCATATAATGATCTCACCTATCACGTTTCCTGTATTATTGCATCACTTCTAATTAACTCCCCTGTTAATGATTCGATACTCTTCATTTTGCAGTTTGAGAATGTTATCAAAGATTTTGTGAAATTGCCTATTGTTAGTTCTATTCATTGCTTAAAACTCATCATTGGCTTTTTGAATTGCTAATGGCTTCATTAAGAAAGCACAGCCAGAATACTGTATTATCCTGCTAAGCACTTGTATGATCTCCATCAAAATAAGACCTGAACACTTCTTAGTTATTAATGATTTTTGTCCTTTCATATCCATAGGAAATAGTGAAATATTATCCCTACTCTATTTAAGGAGAGGTGAAATAGAATAGATTAAATAGACTGTTCAAGATAGTATGGAAAGGAAAAAAACAAAACTGTATCTTAGCTTGTGGTTGACCATATGTCTCTTGACTATCATGTTATTCAACTTTTCAGAACTTAGCCCAAGCTTCTGACTATTATATATATTATGTATATATACTATATATACACTTCAGATTTCTGAAGATTTGGAAATGCTGAGTTTGCAGCAAAATATTGTAAAATACAGATTCTGATGGAAGGGATATGAATATTCTTAATCACTTTTTCTATACTAGCTAAACTTTCATCAGAGAAGCAAAAAATACTGTGCTGAGAAATACTATGAGAAATGTTTACGGGGAATGCAGTTCAGATGCCCTGTGTCCCTCTTCTGACTGTTTCCACCATCAGATTGTCTCAGATTCGATAGCCAAATAACCAATCATGACAGAAGTCAGGATGCATCACAAACTTTCTGCTTTGAAGATGACAGGGACAAATGGCATCCCAAATGTATTACAGTGCTTCTTAGCAAAAATGTTTGCCTTTGTTTGCTGGTTGGGTTTCTGGTTTTGTTTTGTCTTTGTTTTGGTTTAGATTTTGTGTGAAAACAGGCTTTGTGGAAAAAAAAAACCAAAACACTTTAAAAAATTGTCCACTAAGAACATTCAGCTTTCTACACTGCATAATAATGGATCCCTCTTCCAACTGCTTCTCTAGTTTACTCTGAAGTCTTTCGTTTTCATCATATTCACTAGCAAGGGGCTCCATATGTCTGCTACCCTTTCATGAATAACCATTTCCTCTAGTTTGTTCTGCACCTTGCGTCAACTAACTTTGACTAATAGCACCTACTATTCTTGTATTAGAAGACAAAATGAATAATGATTTTTTTATTCCTCCTCTTCATGCTTTTCAGGGTATTATAGATCTGTAGTATATATCTCCTGGATCATCTGTTATCCAGACTGAAGATCCTAGGGGACTCAGTTCTTCCTCATATCAGAGGACACAAAGATACATCTTTGATCATTCTTCACCCCTTTTGCATTTCTATTCTTAGAGATCAGGGGTTTATAGCCATACACGAGAGTTTAAGAGAAATTAAAAATACTCATGGATTTCTACAGAGGCATAATTATGTTTCTTGTTTCATTCTCTCTACCTTGAACTTGGCCTTTTGACTGAGAGGAAATACTGAACTGGTATATTTGTGGAAAAAAAGAAAGATTCTTACTAAACTATTTAAACAAGAGAAAATTGTTGCCTACCACACTAGAAATTTGATTTCTTAAAACAGGAGAGTAGTATACATGAAAACTAAGAGCTGGGAGGATGCATGTATAGCATGTAAACATGAAACCAGGATCTTCTCTTCTGTCAAAATGAATGATGGAAAAAACCCACCAAACATTTATTGTATTGCAGGTTAAGCTCTGGATGTGAATTGCTTCATTATATTTATGCTCCTTTTACATGTAGCCTGTGTTGGGTTTAAAAAAAGATGAAGCTTTGTACCATGATGTTTAGTATGTAGTCTCTGAATCACTAGGTAACCAGGAAGTATGAAGGAGGTGGCACATTGTAATACATATGACATTTATCTAAATCAGTCCCGTATAATATGGCAAATAAATCCCTTCACTACAGTTGTAATACTTAGCACCTTTTCCATGTAATTCAGTTCATAGACATCTAATTAAAGATCACTGAACCAAGTGTTTAAAAGGCAACCAATTTAATTGCTGTAATTGTATGATTTAGATGAATAATAAATGGGCTAATGATACTGTAATATTAAGCGTTCAAGTTGGTGATCAAGTCAATTAAGATATAATTGTAAAGTAGCAATCTACAATTAATGAGTGAAATCCTTCCTATTGAGAACAATGTTGACAGGAAAAAAATACAGCAACCTTATAACATTTTTACATTTAATTTGATAGAAAGGAATATATAGACAAATTTTAACCTTGCTGATCATGTAGAAATCAGTGCCCATTGTTGTCCATCTTTCAAACAGAGATACAGACTTAGCAGTTGAAAGCAAATTATAGCATGTGTTTTAATTCTGTATTTTAATTCTTAGGCTGATCTTCAGTAGTGAGATCTTCAAGAGCTATTTAAATCTGGGGTGATGGGCACACCTGACAGCCCCACCGGAACAGCTAGTTGCAGTGCAAACTTCATCATTTGTCAGAAATAGCCTTTCCTTTGGAATCAATCAGAAACTGAAACAAATATTTGCCAAATTCAGATGACCATGTTGAAGGGACCTGTTCTTCCTACTAACACAGCAGGTATGAGAGAGAAAGAATGAAAACCAATTCAGGGAAACTGGAGATGCTTTGCCCTCATTTCCAGACATCAATAGTCACTCTTGATATTCTCGAGGTCATACCTGGCAGTGTCATTGCTGGCAATCTCGAGGATATCTTGTGGATGAGCAGCAAGAATTGACAGCCTGGAGGACTCATGGTGAAAAACAATACCTCCTGAGAGGTCAAGGCAGGTTTGTAGATGGGTACTTTCATCCTTTTCCAGGACTGTCAACTCAATTTTTCCCTTTCAGTGAGAATGAGATTCAGGCTCAGCTGTTTCTGGTTCTGATGATCTTGTTCCTTCATGATCCTATGAGTCCAAGAATTGCAGCTCTGCAGGTAGAGAAGGAGCCTGAAGGACAAATAAACTACTGTTACTAATATTCAGGATGGGCAGTAATAGGAATCATTGTGTGAGATTCATTTTCCCTGTCAGCAGACACCAGCAGCAGACATGTCCAAACAACTCTCTGCTGTTTGATAAGAACTTCAAGCGTATGATTTACAGTGTGTAAAAGAGACGTCTGAGCTGAACAGGACAAATAGCCTTTTGAAATTAATTCTCTCACCACTAGCCCTAGAGAGGGATTACTTTAGATTAAACATGGAGCTCTCAGGTGGCTTGATCTAAATGAGGTATATCCTACCCAGCTGGACTAGTATTGGGCTTATTTGTAAAAATAACCCATTTATCAATTAAAGGCATTTTATTTCGCTGAAAGCTGTGCATAAATTTGTTTGCACTCTGCAAATAATTTCATGTGAAGAGTGAGGTTTTATAAAACAAAACTTGGAATGTAACCTAAAAGTTGAGGCAGTTTCCTGGAAACCTAAGTTCAAATCTCTTTTTTTTTTGATTCACAGATGATCTTTAAAGCAAGATCTCACTGCCTCAGGAGAAGTGCTCTAGTGACTAGACTTCCAGGTCTTTTAGCATGAATTCAAATGCCACTCAGTCCAACCCATACTCTCCTTATTTGCTAATAGAGATTAATTAGATCGAGTTTTGCTTTGCAGGTGGCTTTTGATGATTTGTTTGTAAGTTTGTGTATTTTTACCTTTTGGTGCTAATACTTAGGTGTATTGTACAAAATGGAAACATACAGGACACTGCTAGTCCATCCTCTATGCTTTCACTTGATGGTATGATACTGCCATGGCAAGCCTTAATTTGAGTTTTCCAAGTGAGAGAAGAAACTACAGTCTCTTTGTCTTGCATGAAAGTCAGGTTGTTGGGTAGGTGAGAAGGAGACAACTTTCATCTTTCTATTTTGGAGAATTCCTTTGCTTTTCTTCTACCAAAAGTGGAAGAAAATAGCATATAGTACAAAATGTTGAGTTTTGATTTTTGAAAAACTGTATTTTTTTCCAGTCATACTTTTTTATTTCTTGTGCAAGCTCCAATATGTTCTTGATTAAACATTTAAGGCATGCTGACATCTGGGCATAAGCTATGAATCAATGGAAATAAAGTTTCTACAGAAGCATATCTAGAAATTATTTTATGTAAAGTTTGAGTTATAGAATACTGAGTAATTAAAGAAGAACATAATGTAAACATGTTTCATTCTATCTTGCTTCTTGTTAACAGCAAGTAGCTTAATGTTATTCAAAGTGTCTATATTATGTGTTTCTGAGTATGTAAGGTTTTTTTAGAAATATATCACCGTTATCTCTATGTAAGGCTGAATGATCAAGGTCACAGACCTGGGTAATTGCTGGGTATACATGAATTCACATATAAACAGAAAAAATAAACCTTAAAACTCTGCAAAACAACTAAAGAGAATGCACATTCCCCCAAGCACAGCAAATGTGTTTGGTACCTAAAACTGCCCCAAGGAAAAGCTTCTAAATTTTCAGAGGTCTAAGGAAAGAGATGCGGTAGAGCCAAATTAGCACTGTGCTTGGCATGGACTCATGAGAGCTGCCAAGAAACAAAGCTTGTCCATGTGGATGTTATATTACCTACTCCTAAAAGGCAAACCAGCTTGTCCATAATGAATTCCAGTATCTCTGTAACATGGCAGGCTAAACATATCCAAATTGTCAGTCCAGGCTCTTTGTCAGAACTGGTTCTGTTGAATTTGATAATAGATTGAGAGAGGTGTTATCTTTTATTAGAAACTTCTTTTCCCTTGTCTGTTTCTTTTTGTGGAATGAACTACTGTAAAATTGATACTCATGAGCACTGTGAAACTTTTCCTAAGAACAGCCAATATACCTTACTAATAAGTTTGTACCCTAAATAAGCAATTTTCCATCCTATCAAATGAGCATAATTTTTAATTGAATCTTGTAATTTTCCTTTTTTTTTTGTTTTGTTTTACTAATGCAGCTAAAGTATAATCATATTAGTCTCTCCAATAAACCATGATAAAAGAATACTAATCAGACAGTAATAAAGTATGATGCAGAACTATTACCTGGAGAATGGATGGGGAATGCTAATTTTTTTCTGGATTGGAAACCCTGATTTTATCAATTCCTTCTATAGTTTTTGTTTATTCCTGCCACCATTCTCCCAGCATACCTAATTTAATGAACTATAAATTGTCCCCACAAAGGCATTTAATCCAAGATTTGGATAACAAGGCACGTTGCTGCAGATTGCTGACAATAGTGCCAAGGAATTGTGAGGACATGTTTGAGGTTCAGGTTCATAAGCTTTTTCCTGTATAAGGGCAGAAAGACAACTATCAAACATCAATATCATTATTTCAATGAATCCTAAAGAAAAGTGCTTGTTTTCAGGCTGTCATTGTTTTATCTCCCCACAAATGCTATCTCCTGGTATGAAATCATCACAACTGAACTATCTGGATATTGTTTATCTTACTGATCTTTTCTCTTACTTAATCTTCCTTGTCAGTAATGCAGACATTTTTAAAATATACTTTCCACTGCCAATGACTTCAGTATGCTGGCTCTCTCTTTGGAAAGGCCTCATAGAAAACAGAAATTGCTTCTGGTCTTAATTTTCACATCCTTTTATTATCTTTCCTTGCCTCTTAGTATCTCTTACCATTGTAGGAGGTAGCATTGGGTGACTATTTTCTCCCATTCCAAACTATTTAAGATGCCATTTCTTATCCTCAACAAACCACATTTTCCAATTCTTTAATTTTTACCCTCATCAAAGCTGTGTTCAGATAGGACAAACACCACATGTACGTCTACAAATCTCCATTTTCCACTTCAGTTTTCTCCTACAAATGCTCTGTATTCTTCATTCTGTATACACTCTGTATCCTTTTGCTTCTTCCCATGGCTTTGTTTCTGTGCTCCAAAGATCCAAGGCTGGGGTCTGATATGGCCCAGCTGTGCAATTTTGGCTCAGACTTCAGGGGAAATTGCTAAGCTGTGAAAAAGAACTGTGAGAAAGTCTCTAGAGCTGACCCATGGAAGATAACAAAGCAAAAATTAGAGACAGAATTCAAGAGAAGGAGATTGCAGAATTCAAGAGAGAAAACATCAAGAAACATAAGATCCCAAACTAAAACACAAGAAGCTGACAAAGTTGGTGGAAGATGGCAACTCAGCAAAATGGGGAATACATTTTAGTGAGCAGTAGAAGCCATCTTTTCTGCTGTTGATTCATGCCTGACTGGCAACAAAAGAGTGTTCGGTTGGCCTACTAGATGATGAACAAAAGTTTACACTAGGATCTCCTCAGATTCCAGCCATTGTTAGTGTGTTAGCCAATAAATGACTGCTTTCTTATTAAGATGAATATATTTACGTTGTGGTTTAGACCCAGTAGCCAACCTAGCCCTACACAGCCACCTGCTCACTACCCTCCTTGCCTCCAATGGGATGTGGGAGAGAAACAGAATGGTAAAAGTGAGAAAACTTGTGGATTTTCACTAAAGAGTTTAAAAGGAAAATTAAAAGCAGCACACACAAGCAAGGGAATTAATTCACTACTTTCCATCCTCAGGCAGGTTTTCAGCCATTTCCAGGAAAGCAGGGCTGCTTCATGCATAATGATTACTTAGGAAGACAAACACCACCACCTAGGATGCCCCTCCTTCCTATTTCCCCCAGCTTTTATTTTTGGTAATGACACCATATGGTATGGAATATCTCCTTGGTCAGTTTGGGTCAGCTGTTCTGGCTCTACCTCCTCCCAATTCCTACTTGCCCCTACTTGCTGGGAGGGGCAGAGGGAGATGCAGAAGAGGCCTTGAGGTTGTGCAAGCACCGCTCAGCAGTAGCTGAATCTTCAGTGTATTATCAACTGTATTTGAGCCCAAACCAGCACAAATTTTTCTTTTTTTTTAAAGAAAAGCTTTTACGTATCCTGTTTGTAGAGTTTCTTCACATCAAGATAGAGTTGTCCAAATATTGTGCCCAAAAGCTATTTCTTGGCTGTAATAGTCAGGCAAATCCTCCCAGCAAGTGATTTATATGCGTAATAGGCATAATAGAGTTGTATGTGAATGTATAGGTATCCTTAATCTTAGACAGTAATTTTAGACTCACTTTATGAAAAAAATATGTGTGGCATAATATGCATCACACTAAAGTTGAAATTATTTAAATGGCTTACAGGACTCTCAGTCTAGATAAGCTGATTTATTGTGATTGGCTGTGAAGAAAGCCTTAGATTTTGAGTTCATCTTTGGGTGGCTAAGCTACCTGAAGTGAGATAAGATGAATGCCAGTGCTTTGTGTACTAAGATTGCTATAAGATTTTTTAATTTATTCTTGTTCTTTCCTCTGTCAGTATTTACCTTTTGTCTTTTGTTTTATTAGATTTCATTTATTTGTTAATAAGAGCAGTCTTAAAACTGAAGTAGTCTGTAAAGTTTTAAAATACTTGTTGCTAGCATAGGGAGTTAGAATCTGGACTACCCTTACAGTATCTTCTAACAAATTCTTTTTACAGAAGAGTCAAGGAGCCTTAAATTTTGTTATGCTGTGTAAAGCATCCAGCACAATGGAGCACTAATAAGTGCTGAAATCCTCTGGTTTTTATCACAAGAAAAGTAATAAATCATCTCTGAATCTTGATCAAATTATGCCTTCACTTTTTGCCTATTTAAATGTCACTTCCAGATTAAATTGGATCATGGGAGGATTTTTTTTTCTTTATTTTCTTCTTTCTCAAAACTTTTTGTAATGTTAGTTTAAAGCAATAATCAAACGTTGAATAATATGCAGCATTTGGATTTTGATCAGAGACTATAAATTCTAATTACAGTCCCTCAAGAAAGTTTAGAAGACAAGAGTTAAATAAATTACTATTATTTAAGTGCAGTTCTCTGACTGTCTAAGGAATGGCCCAGGGAAAAATTCTCTTCAAAACAAAAGAAAATCAGACACATTTGTTTCCACACCCATAAAAAATTATTGTTTACACATTGAAGAGCCTTTCTTAAGCACATAAGACCACATTATTAAAGACATTTTTTTCTGGAGAGTTTTCTATGGCAATACATAATAAAACATGACAAGATAATATTGTTTACAGTCAATAATGATGGGATTATAGATCAGGTAATCATACGCTACAATGCTAGTGATGGGATTGCAAGTTCATCTAACTCCATTGAAGGAAAAAATAACAGTTATCCTGAAAGTAAGGTCCTTGATTTCAAAAGGTAAATGAGGACAAATGCATTGCTTGGTTAGTCAGAGAAGAAGCTTGACTGAGGAGAAGTTAGGAGTGGAAAGACTCAAGTATTTCTCTGTGATGAAGGTTCTCAATACGGTTGTTCCCCCAAGCATGGAAGAAGCATAGTCACGATGGCACAATGAGACAGTTAGGTATGCTAGAATATGAACTTTAACATATGTGTTCCCAGGGATAGAGCAGATAGCTTTGCGTGACACAGATCCTATAACATGGGACTTCTTAATAGATTTGTGCCCTTTAACCCCATCCCACCTACCAACTGTCATAAAAATTGCTAGAACATCATACTTCTGGGGCCTAAATCCTTGTTTTAAATTTGTCTGAGACAAATTGGGGTGTAAGTATAGTGACATTTTCTGGAGAAACAGAAAACTTTTTTATATATTCTGACTTTTTAAAAATCTAAAACCTGTTAGTCCCATTCAGATGAATAGACAGGAAGAATTTTAGGAAGAAATCACATAAGATTAATTTGATATATATCTTTTATAAGTTGATAGTTTTTCAAGACAAAGGTAATAGACGTAAGCAATATGCACTTTCAATAAGAATTTAATGTACTGACCCACAGGAAATTATTTTAGCTAAAAGAAAGGTAGAGTACAAGGTTGCTAACAAGAACAAAGTCAAAGTATTAACCTGAATAGAAGAGACTAAAGGATTGCTAAGCAAAGACTCAAAAAATAAAGATAATATAAGAATTGTTAATATTAAACTCAATTACTATGACAAATATTCAGTCAAAAATCAACAAGGTCTATTAATAAGAAATGACCATGGAAGATGTCAGTCTTCATGTATGTGTTCAGGCAGAAGGTCATCTATAATACATCCATTTGTTTTGGTAAGAGAAGAAAAAACAGAACAGAGTTTGCATAAGGAAATCTTAAGAATGTGAAACTGTGGGATTTACACTGGTGATTTTAACATAAAAGTTCCAAACACGTATGTGGTTTTAAAGAACAATGAAGAACTTTTTCAGGTACATAACTATAAGCCCTATGAAAATACTTTTTTTTTTCTTTTTCTCCTATAATTATTTTCTTTCTAAATATAAATATATTTAATTGTTTTATAGCACTTAATTAATCCTGACACTGTCAGTATCTTCACATGGGGTAGTTTCAGATAAAATTCCCAGTTGGATCAGCGAAGAACTCTGAAGGAGGAGTGTAGCTTTACTTTAAAGTCTCATTCCACATTTTATTGGAAAAAAAAAAAATCAATGCAGACTGTTTTCACAGATAAATATCATTAAGAACAGTTCTGCTCCTCTATTCTGGGAGATAGCCAAAGTCCTAGGGGAGCTATTATCTTGCATGCCTCTGGAAAAGAAAGTCAAGAGTCTGCTAGAACTTAAGGATAAAAGAACCCGAGTCTTGACTCTAAAACATCTTTGCAGCTCTTGCTGTCAAGCTCAATCATAAAATTTTGCTCTGATTGAGAAGTTAAAAAAAAAATCAGTATTTTTTTCTAGAAATGTTTTAATTAATTACTCATCCAGCAATGTTAAATACACTGGGCTAAAGGCAAAAACTCATCAATACACTCAGTTAAAAAAAAGATTATGATGATAGAAAAACACAACTTTATTTGAATTATATATCAAAGAGTCTGTAGAGCTGTTGCTCCATAATTCTGTAAGTAAATAATTTTAAATGCTCTCTTTATGAAGCAATGCTTGAATCAGCATAGAAAACCCATCTGGATAAAGAAAAGTATTTATTTTGCCAATCCAAATTAAAAAAAAAAAAATCATACTTTGGAACTGAACTACTGCTGATTGGTATGGCTGGTAACTTTTATCCTGGCTTTTTGCTCCAGCTCTTCTGTTTTATTGAACAGCTTCACTACAAATGGTGATTTTATCAAATATGAATGCTTTCAAAAGTAAAGCTCTTGATTCTCTCATGAACCCCGGACATATGGCTGAAAATTTGGGGTTTACACTCCTTCCCCTAAATCAAACAGAATCATAGAAACATGTAATGATTTGCATTGGAAAGGATCTTAAAGATCACCTGGTTCCAACTCCCCTGCCATGGGCAAAGACATCTTCCACTAGAACAAGTTGCTCAAAGCACCATCTAACCTGGCGTTGAACACATTCAGGGGTGCAGCAGACACAACTTCTCTGGCAATCCTGTTAAAATTCCTCACTACCCTCTGAGTAAAGAATTTTTTCTTAATATCTAAACTAATCTAAATCTCTCTTCTTTTAGTTTAAAGACATTCTCCCTTCTCCTCTTATACACTCCTGTCAAAAGTCCCTCTCCAACTTTCTTGCAGCCCCTTTTACATACTGGAAGGTCCTGTAAGGTCTCCCCAGAGCCTTCTCTTCTCTAGAAGGTGCTATAAAATCTCCAAAGCATCTTCTCCTCTTCAGGCTGAACAACCCCAAATCTTTCAGCCTGTCTTCATGAGAGAGGTGCTCCAGACCTCTGATCATCTTCATGGTAATCTCTGCACAGTGTGATAGTTTTGGAGATACTGAATAGAGAGATTGGGGTCATGTCTGCTAATGGGCTATTAGGGACTGGCACAATAGGCAGCTGCAGTGACCTAGACCATGAAAGATTCCAAAAATATCCCATGACTCTCAGAAGTTAAATCACCCATTGTGAAACTTCTTGCCCTGGGGGAATATACTGGGCATCCCCGCCTGAGCATATATAATCTTCAGGTCTGGGGACTTCTGGTACCATTTGTGAGATCCAGAGAAAGACCAGAACTTCAACAGGACTGCAACTGCCACTCCCAACAAGACTGATCATTACTTCAACAGAACTGTGACCATCATCCTCACCAACAAGTTTCCTTTCCTTACACTTTGCACTCAGCAGGACTATGTGGTGCTCAGCACAGGGGCAATTGAACACCATTCTGTTTGTGTCCCAGGGTGCTGAGTCATAAATCTGTCCTTGGGGGTTAAAATCAGTTTTTCTCTGTATCATTTTATTTATCATAATTTTTTTTAGTAAATTGTAACTCGGACTTGTAATCTCTCTTGAGTTGGGTTCATTTCTCCCATCAGTTTACTTTTAAACCAGTGCAGGAGGAAAAGCTATAAATGTGTTCTTTAACATGGGTAAGGTCAGCGGTCAGCAATCTTGAGTCACAAGCATGGCATGAAGTATTTTCAAGAAAGGAAGGATGGTGTTAACACAAAACTTATTTAAATTATTCTGTAGAAACTTATTTAAACCATCATTTTTGACTTGATAAATCTTACAGATTGATTTCTTCAGCAGTTTGACATGGCCTGATGTAGGCAGTATGGGATTTCTGTAGACTTTTCTCCAGCCCATGGTGTCAGAGAGGAAACGTGGTCTAGACTATTGTGCAAACTACTAATGTACTTATAAAAATTCAAGAACTGACTGCCTGAATATGTGGCATCTTTATGATGATGGGTGGAACAGAGTCCATAGTGGGAGGGATGGGATTTGCTGCAGTTTCACATTATGTTCCAAAGATTTTGTCTATAATGATGTGTTGTATCCTGCTATTGTTTTATATGCTGCTTAAACATTGTGTTATATCCTGTAGCAGTCACAGTATTTGTGAAACAGCAAGACATTGAGAGTTGTATTCCATTCTAAAACCCTTCAGTTCAATATTATTTTGAAGTGTTTCTTTTCTGCTGGGGACTGAGGTGCACTTGTGGTTTCTGCATTCTCACACTGCTACCATCTTTTGACTTAATGCTGAGAAATCCATGGGGCTTTTAATGCGTAAGTAATTAAAGCAATAGAAAAATGATTACAACTTTTAAAGCAATAATGTTTGCTCAGGTGCAGTCTCCAGCTCAGTGAATTCCTAAACTGCTGAAAAATGTGGAGGTATAACCATGGAGACAATCATTCTATACTTGCAACTTTCTTGGACTATTTTTCTGAGCTTTTATGACATTGATCCTTACTTGGTTTCTGGCAGAAAAGTCTTTTCTGTAGTGAAAGCAAGGCGGGAGTGGGAGGAGGCAAAGGGTGAGTATAAAGAAAATAAAGTATTTCAGGGTCATTTCTGAATGGCTGTCCTCCTTGGCACAATCTGGCAAATGAAGAACCGGGTGAAGTTGGTTCTGGGGAATTCTGTAACAATATGAAGCATCAATGTAATGGTTCTTAACATGTGAAACTTCTTGATCTCCTATCTTTGAGCTTCCCACGCACACTGAGATTGCTGACAGAGAAACCAACAGTGCAATAGTCCTGACCCACCATCTGGGGAATCAGAGACATTTCCAAGTTAAATTTCTGCCACCAAATTCCTCTGTCAAAAGAAGCCAGTCCTGTGATCTGATTATCCTTTTTCTTGTGCTTCTTTCAAGTTTCATTCAGCCTCTGACTTGAAGAGAAAGAATTCCTCCTTTCTGTTCTACCTTTGGTACCTTTTATTGTCTGTTCAACTTGGCTAAAAGCACAGAACAACAAAGAACCTTTCCTCATTTCTATCAGTAAATGGGATTGATAGGGATTTCTATAAATAATTAAAGGATGATAATTAACAGAGCATAAACATATGAATATTTCAGGGTTTTGACAATAGCTGAAAAATGCAAGAGCATGCAATGTGAGGAACTCTCTGGGTCCTTTATGACCTCTGCAGTCTCTAAAGCATTAAATTTTTCAAACTCGAGAAACATTTTTCCAATTTATTTTTTAAAAGATTAGTAAAGTCCCTGAAAAACCAAACCACTGAGGTGGAATGCCGCAGCTGAAATCCAAGCATGTGAGCATTTTTGTCCACATGAGACTCCAATGAAATCTCTTACTGAAATATTTTCAGGATAGGTCTTCTAGGTACAGGTAGATCAGTTAGAAGGCTTTAGGGAGAATTGACTGTTATTCTTTAAAAAAAAAAAAAGTTTTCTATATTTGCTGAGTGCTGGAAATTAATTCTAGTGCAATAGTAATCATATTTACTAATAGCAGACATCTTTGCAGTGACAATGACACTTCACTGTACTACATATTTCAAGGACCTTTTGGGCAGTCAACTGCAACTGACACTGCATGAAATGACTTCTAACTAACCCAGAAGAGCTTGTAAGGCCACATGCAAAACTCCTCTACATTTTTAATGTTCAAAGTGAATTACCTCAGTCTTAACAGAATGCTACTGGACCTGGACAGTGCCTTGTTTTCCAATCATCTCTCTTTCATTGCTTCCAGCATACTCCTTCAACTTTCCACACGTAGAAAGGTACATATAAGAAGAGCTCTATCCCTAACTACATCTGCGATTCTGGTTTGGGGGTGTATGTCTTCAGAACAAGAAAAACAGAGAAGAACTGTTTCAGAACAGAAACTCTGAATGAATTAAGCAGTGTTTTCAAAACAGCATCACACTGTTTTTAGAACTGCTTTCATTGTTTCTCATGGCTTGATAGAGACACAATGGCAAGGTGTCTTGACGAAAGGAAACAAAGTTTTTTAAACACCAAAATATGTTAAGAAATAATAAGGATAAGAATTATCCTCTTATCCTATTTTTAGATTCAGGTGGCTGAATCTGGCATTTATGAAATACAATAGGGACAGTACTGTGTGCATGGTTGGTCCTCAATTACTCATTGATTGAGCACTAATTTTTGTTAAAGAGCTTACTGATTGAATAAATTACCTTGTGTATAGTTATTGAACCCTCAAGTAAGCTAAGAATGACATGGGAGGGAGAGGACAGCCCATAATCAAGCGAGGACATGGCAATTCACATTGGCAAGCAAAAAGTACAGATGATTTGGACAGAAGAGACACTGAAAAAATGTACAAAACAGGGGCCTCCGGTGTACATACACAAAAGGAAAATTAGCTACAGGAAAGGATTATAGGAGCAAGACCCAGATACCGGATCTGGGAAAAGGACAGTATGGCTGGGTGCCTCTCTGAGACATTTGTACACTAATGCATGCAGCATTGGGAAAACCAGGAGGAATTAGAGTCTGTGCATGCTTTTAGGGCTGCCACCTCACTCAGTGAAATGAGAGAGACACGGTGGAGCAGCTCAAACAGCTGCAGTCCTGTGATGGATGAATGTAGGCTCTTTAGGAAGGACAGTCTAGGAAGGCAAAGAGGAGGATTTGTCCTTTATTTGAGAGAGCAGATGAAACATATGAACTCTCTCTGGGCACAAAGGAGGAGCCAATCAAGAGGTTTTGGGTCAAGATTACAGCACAAATCAGCAAGCACAACACTTGGTGTTTGCTTCAGGCCAACAGATCGGGTAGAAACAGGTGAGGTATTTTTCAGATAAATGGGAGAAACCTAGGGTTTACAGGCCCTGGTGCTCATGAGGAAATACAATCAACCCAAAATCTTATGAAGGCACAATCTAATGAGACACAAGTGATGCAGGATGTTTCTGGATTGCATGATCGACAACTTCCTGGTGCAACTGAATGATTAGCCCAGGATGAAAGATGGTCTGGTGATCTGATACTTACAAACAAGGAATAATAGTTTAGGAATATCAAAGCTGGATACATTCTTGGATGCAGTGAACTTTCAGTGGTGGAGTTCAGAATTCCTAGAGCAGTAGTAAGGGCAAAACCCAAGATCACTGCTGTGGACTTGAAGGGAGCAGACTTTGACATTTTCTAGGAGCCCTTCTTGTTGAGATGGTCCCAAAGAGATGATAGGTCAAGGGGAGCTGCTTCATTCTGAAGGATCACTTCCTGCAAGTTCAAGAATGAAGCATTCTGCTGTGCAGGAAGGCAAGCAAAAGTGGCAGAAGGATTCACACTTTATAGTGGGGAGTACAGAAAATGGAGCCAGACTTCTTGGTGGTGATCAATGGGCACAAACTAATACAAATACAAAACATTCCACTTAAAAATTAAGGGTTTTTAAATTTATTTATTGCTGTAAGCTAATACAGTTTGCCCAGAGAGCTTTCAGCATCTTCATCCTTGAGATATTTAAAACCCAAACAGACATAAACCCTGGCCAACCTTCTCTCTAACCCTGCTTTGAGTGAAGGTCTGGACTAGATGATGTCAGGAGGTCCCACCTCCACCATTCCGTAATTCTGTGATCTTATTCCTGCTTAGCCAGGCACATTGACCAGCTGCATCTGCTCTGTTACAGCTAATAGAGCTTCCAACTGTTTCATCTAAACCCCACATTTCCAGCAATAGCACCTGTTCTTTGGTTATTTCTCATCTTTAACAGGAGTTCATGTAGCATATGGGATTACTTAAGAACCTTGTTGCTCAGAGGAAAATTCTTAGTTCTTACTTTCCCCAATGACCTTTATAGCCCTGCACTGCAAGCCTCCTTTAGGTTAAAGAGAACATTTACTGAAGCACATTTAGACATAATTAATTGCTCCCAATTTTAATATATATAAAAGCTATTAAATTTCCTCAGTTTTTATGACTTGCTCCTTTTGAAAAGTGTCGGCTTAAATATTATCAAATAAAATTTTTAAACAGAACAGATTTTGCACCTGGCTTTTTTCCTCGTTGTTACTGAGACACTAAAAAATAATCACAAATTTTTCTTTGTTTTCCTTCCTCTGCTTTTCACTGTTATGCTTAGCTATTGTGGAACAACTACAGTTGTTGCCCCTGTACATGTTCATGAGACCAGTTTTTAAAATTACTTACACAGTATAAGTCATACTGAGTTCAATGCATTTAACTCCTAAATATTATATAAACACTGTTTCCTAAAATGTTACTGCTTCAAGAAGGAAAGGAATTTTTCAAAGTATGAGTCAGACCCTCTTTCTTCTAAAACTGCTACAGTGCTCTCTGTGGAAAGTGATGCTGTGTCATGCAATATAAAAACTGTGGTGTCTTTCTGGGATTCCATCAAGAGACTGTGCTAAAAAGGGGATGTTGATAAGATAAAACACGTGTAATGCAATCAGATGAGTATAATTAGCTCTGCCTCGGGGTTACCAAGCCCTAGATACCAGGAGTGCAAAAGTGTTTATAAACTTCCCTATGTGATTTGAGCAGCTTTAGACTAGCAACATGGTTTTGCATTACGCTTTATGTGATCCCATTGTGCTTCTGATGAAGGGGTCCTGCTCATCCCTACTTTTCTCTCCTCCTCACCTGCTTCCCAGACAGGATCATGCTCCAGCTGCTGTCCTGCTTCACTTTGGGGATTATGCTACTGAAAGTGACACAAACAGATCCACAATCTAATGGAAAATAGTCCCTTTGGCGTTCACAACATCTTGCATTTGCCATGCAGCCAAACCAGTGCCAGCCCAAGGGGAAGTCAGGACTGTGTGACTAAGGTGAGTGGCAGACAGCAGGAAGCCGTTTTTGGCACGTCTGCATTAGATCCCTTTAAGAGCAGTGAGCCAAGTTTAAGGAACTTGATCTTCTCTCTGACTATATGTCCTGAGATCCCTATATAGTTTGCTATCTGCTGTAACCTGAGCAAAGCCAGGACAAGTTCTATCACTCAGTTTGGATAGCACTGAAATTGTACAATGCACTAAGAAGTTTTCTGATATAAAGAAGGCATTTTTACTGTTTGTACAACAGCAAACATCACAGCATTCCTATGTGGAAAGTTACTCAGGTACCAGGGCTGTCAGGGGTAAACATGGGAGAGGTACAAGCTGTACAACACCAGACAAGGGCCTTGCTGCAGTAGCAGTCTTTATATTCAGGATGATTTTGCTTCACAAGTTTTGTTGACTTGGCCTGTCAGTCTGTGATAGATGTTTTTGACTGGTAGACATTTCTCCATGGGATAATATTATTCACAAATGATGTTGTGTCATTTGCACTGTGTTGAAGCAGCCTAAACTTTCCCTTGCCAATAAATCAGTCTGTCTGCTGACCAGTGAGAGAGGATTACCCTCATCACTGTGTTTCCTGCATGTCTGTGGGCTCCTGGATATAAACCCCTGTATCTCCTAACTAAACATTGTTATGATATTTTGTTTGTTTGTTTGTTTTCCCTTTTCTGAATAGGAACACAGTGTGGGGTCTAAAGACCAGTGGCTACTTCTATTCTGTCTATGATGATGGCATTTGTGGGAGACACAATGGAAGGATTATATTGTATCAGTCTGTTCACTAAGGACTATAAAAAAGAAAGCACCTCCCATACTGTCAGTCTTTAAGTAGCAAATAAATATCATTTCCCATGCCTGATTTTGTCTTCAATATATGTTTAGGAATACCTTTTTTTCCTCACTGAAGGGAGAAGGGTAATCTCCAGCACTGAATAAAGAGACTAACTGGAATCTCTTTGTCCTTGTCTTCCCTCTCTCGCTGTCCTGCAGTTGTGGTCAAGGACATTAATGTTTTTAGAAGATTCCTAAGATGAACCAAGGTCTTATATACTAGATGCTGAATTACAACACACACAATTTATAATTAGTTAATACCTCTACTAAAGGCTTCCTGAATTTTCTGTACCTGAATGCTTCAAATGGGAAACAGGATAATGAACCTTATGCCTGGATTTAAATATTTTTTTAAGGAAAAAGTAAAAAGTAAGCCAAGCTTCAAGACAAAAATACTTTTCCAGTCTACAAATGACCTGGCATTTCACAGGGCTCAGTTTGTTTGCTTGCCAGTTTTGTTGTTTTTCTTTTCTTTTTTTTTTCCCCACTGAAGTTCTGCAATGGTAGCAGTTTTCCTCTGCATCTCATGGCAAGACGGCTGTTTATTCAGCATGCTAAGCAGGAAACGTGGTTCCCTCAGTAAGCCTTTTCTAGCCAGCAAGGAAACTGAATGCATGTCATCTCAAGGTGAAATAGGAACCATTGATTCCTGGTGCCTGGCAGGGATAGTTTTGTGCTATGAAACCTGAAGATGAATCTTCCCTTGCAACATTTAACCTAGCAAAGGAGGTGTGATGGAAATTCTTGTAAGGTGGAAACATCAACTGAAGAAAATATATGCTGTTAAGTATTAGAAATGCCCTAAAAACTTATGCAGTTAGAAGGAATTTTCTACATGCCTTGTTTTCCCCCAAATGTCTTTTAGTCTTTATTCACAAAAAGATTCTTGTATCAAAAATCACTTGACCAGTGTTCTTCAGGATTTCTTTTGCTTTCTGTTTAGTTCCTCCTGTAATCCTGTCATTATATCAACCTTACCTTTTAGCCCATCTTAACAAGCGGGTGTCAAAGTCTGATCGAATTCCATCTTAGGTTACAGTACTGAAATTATTTCTAAGAAATGTTATGGAAATGGAAATAGAATTTGCCATACCCCATAAAATTAACTAAGAAAATAAATCTTCAGGAGGGAGGCCAAACTTCATGAGAAGATTGAGAGTTTCCAGTGCAAAACCAAGCACACAAATTTTTAGCAACAGCAAGGATTTCACAGAGGATGTGAAATTCAGATACCTGGGTAGGAATAATAACCAGACACAAGGAACTCTTACTTCAGAACAAGGATTTCCTGTAGTAGACAGATATGCATATAACAATCTGCATATGGCTTTCTTACAAAAAAAAAAAAAAAAACTTAAAATTGGCTGTTAAATATTTTTAATTTTCAAATTAAAGGGAGGGACAAATTCAGGTATAGAGTGGGGAGTATCTTGAAAAACAAAGAAGTATGTGGAAAAAATTTTTGGAAGAAAGCAATTAGTCATGTATTAAAATAAAAAGGGTTTTAATGGGAAAAAGACAAACATCTATAATTAGAAGCTATTCAAGTTAGCAGTTGCTTCAGTTCAGTGTTGTTATATAGTTGCTGGTGGGGGTAAGGTTATTATTTAGCATTCTAAACCACATTTTAAGGACTTCATATTGATATGTCATGCTGTTTAGAAGCATTGTTATGGTATTGAACCTTAGTTCAGGCTTTCATATTCTTTTGTCATCGTGTGCTGCTGCTCATAGCAGTTTCGGTTTTGACTCTGTTTCAGATCCATTCCTGAATAAAGATTCTAAAGGCAGCAAGGAACTATAATCGCTATTGATGAGACTGGCAGTATATAAAGCTGTGGAGTCGTACACAATATACTTGAGTGTGATGGAAGGCAGATAAGCAGAGAGAGTTAATTGACTTTTTCTCTCTATCAGGATCAAAAAAAATCATTATTAGAAAACTTTTGAACTGAGAAGTTACTGTCTATTATCTGAATATCCTGCAGCTTTGGGGAGAGTTGCAGTATGCCTCTGTTTAGCATGTCATCAACTTGCCTTAAGCAAATTGAAGCTTAACTCTTTCACTTCAAGTGAAACATAGATTTACTAAAGAGAACTAGTACCACGCTGAGTGCTTGGGGGAGCACTCAGGTAACAAGCAATAACGGGGAAAAGAAAGATGAATTCATGTTCTGAAAGTGAAAAGATTTTCTTAAGAGGAAAAAGAAAAAGCAGATAAACAAGAGGGAAAGTGAGCACTATATGAATAATACTGTCTCTGAAGCAAAGTATTAGAAAAAAGGATCTAAACCCTGGGTTGTTTTTATTTTCTCTTGTGCCCAGCACATATGAAATGGAGGAGATTGACAGCTTTGAAAATTAAAGCCTACTGTTTAGGATAGTAATTTTCAAATGGGATCTCTTTCTGTAACAGCTCTTTCTTCCAGAATTGTTGTGAAGTGCTTTCATAGAGCAAAGGCAGGCACTGCAGCTGGGGAAACCTGGAGTGGAGCAATATCAGCTAACTCAGAACAGTGCACCAAAGCATTTCTCTCTGTACTAGAAAAGATCACTTCTAAGTCAGTTGCCACTTCCTCCAGTCTCCCCTAGGTTTCCTGGACTAATACTACTGTAATAGAGGTCCAAATTTCAGTGGTCCACTTATTCTATGTCAGAAGACCAAAGGGATGGGACTGAGACTGGAAATTGAAGATCCAGTATTGTATGACTCACTTTTCTCTGTGAGACAATAAATACAATGAGATCACTGGGAAAATAATTCCCATCTCTGTTCAAATATGCAAGCTCTCCTGCTTCTCTTCTCAGTGAAATCTGTAGCTACAAGGACAGGGAGGGGGAAAAGGAAAGCCCACCTACGGTGTCTGCTACAGAGCTGCAGGAGCCCAGGCTCCAGTCAGCCCTTCACACCTGGGAATTCAAGGGGGAGAGTAGTTATGTCTTAAACAGCATTCTCTGTTCCAAAATTGCAGAAAATAAGTCTCTCCATCACAACTGGCCTTTGATCTGCTCCCAGGATAGCACAGTATTTGAAGCCTGTCATGCACTAAGGTGAAACAGAAGGGGAGTAAATCTCCAGCCATTCCAGACAGGGATGTTTGTTGGAAGGGAAGAGCTATGAACTTAGGTATAATACTATTTCAGTTGTAAGGGATATTTGTATGCTCCAGACAAACCACAAATGATGCAAAGCATCTCTCTCTGTCCTATGTATGTGAAAGGGGGGCTGCCTCAGCTCCCCTTTCCAGCGCTGCTGAGTGCAAACACTGTGCATGGAGAGCAGCTGGCTGTGTTTCCAAAGGAAGCATCAAAATCTCCAGTGACTGTTTAACCAAGCCAGGTTCACTGGAAAGAGGTCCTAATGAGTTTTGGGTGGGCTGAGGGGCTACATGGAGTCTAAACAGTGTGTACGAGTAGACCTGGCAATGATATAGGATTTAGGAAATCTCACTTCCATTCCTTCTTCCGTTCCAGGGCTGTCGTGTGTGACCTTGGGAAAGGGAATTTTTCTATTTTTGTCCAATTTGTCCCTTCAGAAAGAAACCTCAGTGAGTTTGTTAAAGCCTCTCATGCAATGTGGCTGTACCCCTGTTGCTGTCCCTGCTTTCAGAGAGCCAATATTCCTGTCACTGGTAAAAGGCTCAGGTCAGACTGCTCTTTGTTCAAAAGACAAATGTCTGCACCTCACTTTAACAGAGGCCTTGTGCTGGCTCTCTGCTGTCTGTATTCCACTGGGTACTCTTTATCCTTCAGAAAGAAAGAAAACAATCCATACATGCCAGAAAGACAAATGCAAAAGCAAAACACTTCCATTTGCTTGGGTTAAATCCATAGATCTTGAATTGTTTTGGCCCATTTAAATATTACAATACCAAAACCAGCAATCAGCTATTCTGGATAATTTTAGAAACTGTCTTTTCAAAAGCCAGCAGTGGTATAGTAGCATGAGAGTAATGAGCAGTGACAAATTATTTGTGCTATTTCCAAGGGAAACTGTTGGCATTAACTTGATGTAGAGTCTTTGTTACCTTATGAATAAGAAGTGCAGTTAATATATTATACTCTATGTGTCTTCCAAACCAACCCAGAAAATAATTACACTTTATGGAAAGTTAAATAGGCAGCAAACTAAGTGGTATGAAAAGCACATACAGTAAAACTCCATTGGCTGCAAACACTGAACAGTTGTTTTGTCCTTCTACTTTGGAGAACTTCATAATTATACATTTAGTGCTACTGAGAGATCCACTGTGCAATTACATAGCCCAGCAATAATGGCACTAGTTACTGCAAATACAAGAAGCCACGGGAGATTAAAACAAATGCATCAACAGTAATATGTAGAAACAATATGAGAACCAGTACTGGGTCCAGATGTTATTCTGGTAGACACTTTTGCCGAGGTTTGTTCAGTTAAGACTAGAGCATTAGGGCAGTGACTTTGTCCTCCAACAGACATGGCTGTGGCCCAAAGCCTCCAAAGAGAGTTGGTCTGATTTGGCAGGAGCTATGGCATCAGCTGATGAAGGGAGACAATTCCAGGGCTATTCAGCTGCACAGCCTGTTTCCTGGCTCATAGTGGACTGGGAACAAGTCTGAAGGAGGTTTGGGTCCTAAAGGAATTGAAATAGAGTTTGAGTACCTACTAGAGCGTGAAGTGAGCTCCTATTTCCAAATTATCTAAGCATCTCATGGTCATTACTAAATTTATTGTTACAATGTCTTAGTGAGACAAAGTGATTTAGATACTTCACCCAACATTTTGGTGTCCTAATCCTTGAGCAGAAACTTCTGTCCTGCTTTAGAGGGAGAGATAAGTCCTTCTGAATGGGATTCCAAACTTTTAGTAGAGCTGTGTGAGGAGCAGCTGAAGCTACACTGTGGGTACTGATGAGCAAAGTGGAATTGTTTGTGAAGAACCATGGAGAGTGTCTCAGTACTGGTTCACAGGACAGCTTCTGAACCTTCCTAAACCTAGACCAACCTTCGTAGACTGTAGGTTGGTGTCCAAAGGTACATCTACACTGACTCTCTTCTTTGCAGTAAATAGGTGCCAAGTTCTGTTTTTCTAGAGCTAGATAACACCTTACAGAGCTTAGCTAGCATTTGCTACCACTGCACGCAGAATATATGGTTTTAGCAGTGCCTTTCAAGACAGATATTGTTTTTGTTTTATAATACAGTGGCTGTATTTTCAGTGCAGTCTCCCCGGACTTCTACACTAAATCAACAGTCCATGCAGTCTGCTGACGATAAAATGAAGCTCTAGACTCTTATCCAGCTGAGGAGGTGCATCCCAACATCATTTTTCCACAAGGGAGAACCCCAATTACTAAGCATGCAGCTGTTTACCAGTTAGCATTTGTTCTACCTTTTCTGCTAAAATTGTGCTGAAGTCCAAAAAAAAAAAAAGCAGTTTCCACAGGATGAGAGATGAGAGCCAGGTAAAAGATATATGGTTCAGGAACTCTGGGCTTACTTCATGCACTTAGGAGGTGGGAAGCCAGGGCCCTTTCTTGAGCAAGTGTCTTTCTTGATCCCTCTATGTTTCTTTGCCCTGAATTGCTTCCTTGCCAAAAAGAAGAGATACTGAATCCTTTGAGGATTTACCACCCTCCTGGTTCAATCAGTCTCTTGGCTTTTGTGACTTGGACACAGGACCTCTCTTATGGCCTCTCTAAAGGCCTGTCTTTTAAAAGTTTCTGTCTCCTTTACTGTCTCTTTTGTCACCAGTCCGAGCTAATTCTCTTCATTTAAGGCTTTGAAAAACACGCTCTACATCTTTCAGAGTAATTTTACCTCCTGAAAACATGCCATTTCCATTTGAAAATAGCATAGGAAGGAAAAAGTTGTTTCCTACAACTGTATAATTTCTCATTACTCAAAA
>JAWWEE010000001.1:36325068-36337791 GCA_035221455.1 Xenops minutus | reverse complement strand
ACCATTTTCCACCTCGTTTTCGCAAACTTCTACCTCCACCTAGTCTGTCATCTCCTGTTTCATACTTTTCCTGTTACACTGACTGGCAATGCCTCCTTTCTTTCTGGTCTCTTAGAGCGTCCTTCCTTTACAGCCTAGATTTGTCTCTTGATTATGTTGAATACAATTTCCTCAGAGTACAATAAATCCCGTTAGTCAAACTACCCATCCCATCACAACTGTGCTTTGGCTTTTAGATCCAGACAAAGAGGATTTATGTAAGTATATCTTTAATGAAGAGCTGACCAAAGGCAAGCCTGACTGATGTCTACAATAAATATTCAGTGTTCCTATCTGAAAAAGTCTGTACTTAATGGGAAGCTTCTTTCAGAATTAGCTTAAATCAAGAGAATTAGCTTAAATCATTGAGAGGAGGTGTGATTTGATTATTCTGCTGCTTGGTTTGCAACTCATTTGTAGACTTTTTTATGCAGTCATTATCACATTTATGTCTCTTGCAAAGTTCTGTTAAGATCTGGTTTCCTTCGCAGGTGGAAGTGGGAACTGCTGTCTCTCAGCAACTGCTTACCAATTCAAATTAAATTAATTTTATTAAAATTACAACAGCACTCTCAGCATACTCAGCTAGTTCATTGTAATAGAAATCTGAATTTATACAGCCTTTTGTCTAGAAACCCTGATGTATATTGCATGTGTAGGTCAAATCAGTTCTTCTAATACCCCTGTGAGAGAGGTGAATAAATATACTTTCAAGACTGATTTTTTTTCCCAGGTTTGGGTTTAGTTACTCAGATATATTTATAGCCTTGGAAAAAATCCTGAAATCAGTTTTAGTGCTGAATAAATTCCTATGTTAATTTTCCAGTGTTATTTTTTTTTTTTCCTCAGGTGCTTGAAATTACTGAACCATAGTATTTGTCCACTTTAAACTAGAGGCCTAGCAGTGTGGCTGTGTTTCAGAGCTGGAGCTAGTACAGTCTGCTATTACAAGTGCATAAATTGTGGCTTAATCTTTAGAGTTAGTTTAAATACAGCTGTGACAGAGGAGACTGGACATACCATCAGCAAAATACTCTGTAGCTGTATCTCTGCATATTTCCTAGAACTGCACACCTATTTAAAATAAAAATTGAAATTTTTACATCTCCGTACTATGTATTTGGTTGGTAAAGTAGTCTGTTCTGAACAAGTATTTTATAAACTGATTGTCAAGTTGTCTCACTTTTGGCTGGAATAGAGTTAATTTCCTCCCTGTTAGCGAGTACAGTATTGTGCTTTGGATTTAGGAAAGAACAATGTTGATTATACAATGATGCTTTAGTTGTTATTTAGTAGTGCTTATCATAAATCAAGGATATTTTAGCTTTTTGTGTTGCTCTGCCAACAAGGAGCTTCGGGCTCACAAGAGGCTGGGAGGGAACACAGTCAGGAGAGCTGACCCCAACTGACCCAAGGGATACTTCATACTATATGTCATCATGCTCAGCTTAGAAAATGGTGGGAAATATGTCTGGGATGTCATTGCTGAGGAGCATGCTGACCATTGGTTGGTGGTGAGCAACTATTTTTCTGTTGTATCTCTTGTTTTTCTTGGGTTTTATTTCTCTCTCTTTGTTATTTTCCTTTTCCTTGCTTCTTCTTATTATTATTTTATTTAATTTAATAAACTGTTCTTATCTCAACACATTACTTTTACCCTTCCAATTCTTTCCTCCAACCTCCTGGTGGCCGCTGGGCAAGCAGCTGTATGGTGCTTACTTGCTGGCTGGAGTTAAACCACAGCAAAAATGGATATTCATTCAGTCAACAATGTTTTGATATTTTTCTGGTTTTTTTTCCCCTTAATTCAGTTTACATTAAAGAAATGTACAGTTTACATTAAAGAAAATTTACCTGTTGTCTTCAGTGAGAATTCGACTAGGGCTGATTTGGAGTCTACAATATGTCTCTTACTTATTTCTTTCCAAAAATTAAACAAACCAAATGTGTCATTACATTTTCACAGACATCTATATTATTTAAACAGAATTTAGGTGTCAAGGACTGCAGACTGAAGAAAATCTAGCTGTTTCTCTGTTCATCTCTCTGACTGGCACCCCTTTGTGAGTTAATTTAACTTACTAATCTGGCTAAGAAGTTACTGAGGAAGAGCAACCAGATCATTTTCTTCTACATTAGTGAGCTGAATCATCTCAGAGAACAATCTGAAAACAATTTTGTTCAAATGGTTCAGGTGAACCACATTTTGAGGGTTCCTGATTCTCACACTGACTTTAAAAGGAGTACATGGGATGAGTTCAGAAATAAATGCCTACACTGCAAACATCTCTATCTAGGGAAGATAAACCTCACCTCAAGCAATTCTTGCTTAAGCTGACTAACTCAGCCTGCCCAGGATTCTCAGATCATGCCAGACATGCTGACAAGACCATGCCCATCAAAAAGACATGGCTATAACTTTCCTTGTGAAAGCAACTGAAAGTTTTATTGCAGGTACACAACAGCTGAGTTATCTCAGAACTAGGGTGAGAGACACGTAACTTCCTCCCAGATACTTGTCTTTAGCTCTGGAACTGTATTTTTTCAATACAGTACATTAATTGTCAGACTACGTGCTGTGGGCTGGGATGAAACAAATCTGGAAATGTATCAGCCCTCACTCTCTTCTGTTTCTCTGTAGAATTGCCTTTGTAATTATTTTTTCATATAACAAATACCAGTTAGAAAAAATGTGTGCTTTAGATAATCTGTAGTTTACCACAACAACAAAAGAATGAATCAAAAAATAAAATTTGGAAAAAAAAGTGCCTTTTTCTTAAGGCACGATCATTCTTAATATTAGGTTAATATCAATTAAGGAAACTTGTTTGGTTTGGGTACTGATGTTAACACCTCACTGTCATCATGTTTCTTTGGCTCTTTCAGTAACAATTATACAAATTAGTGCAAATTTCGTTCTGAAAGAGAAGATGGAATCCAGGTGGCAGGTAAAGGAATAAGGACATTGATTAATTTATCAGTTTAGCTAACTCTTCCGTGCCCTAAAAATGAAACAGGTGCTTGTAGCTTTTTAAATGCCTTAGAAGAAAGATGTAGAAATGGATTTTAAAAGAAATCCCCTCACTTGTCACTTCTTGCCTTTCAAGAGAGAAATGAAAAGCTGAAAGGAAATTAAAATGCATCAGCTAGCATTTTTAAATGAGTAGCTCTTAAAACATGTCAAAGCACTGCCACCGACAGGATGAATGGGTCTATGGAGACTGACCTCTCCAGCACAGCATGTACAGAGACCTGCAGTAATCCTTCACATGGATAACCATGCAATGGTTACATAAGTGTTGTGAATATTTTTGGCAGTATGAATTTGCTGTTGGGAAGAAAAATACGACTTGTTTGACATTTAAGTTTAAAAGTGTGTTGAGGATGGAAGAAATTATAAGATTTCTTTGAAACTTATGTAGACAGTTGTATGAAGGACAGTTTAGAAGCTAAAAACATTAAAATCATATACTTTATACTGTATATTTTATGGTTTTCCTTCCTTTTGACACCCCTCTGAGTGAGAAGAAGGAAAAGAAGAATAACAATGGAGGTTTAGACAGTGTGTAGGATTTTCACTGCAGATGTGGCAAGGTGGATGTCTAGGGCAATTCTGACCTTTTAAAGTCAGAACAAGACTCTAAAAGTCTTGCTGAACAAGAAAACCTGGGAGGGAAACCAGAAGTCCAATTAACTTGCACACAGTGTGATACCCAGCTGAGGCTGGGACTGGGGAGCTAGGGGTCAGAGCAACTCGGTTATGCTATGGTGGGATCCCTGGTGCCTTGCCCTGGCAAGTTCCTCAGGCAGGGAAAGGGGGCAGGACATCTTTTGCTGCCTTGTAATCCACTCCCTGACACCTTCTTCACTGAAGGTTCCAGTTCACTCCCTGTTGTATGTGTCTGGAGGGACATGCACTGATCCACTGACACCAGCTGATGCTAGCATTCATCATGAGAGGTTTGTTGGCACGTCCCATTGTGTTATTGGCCCACCTCTCACTTGACAGAGAAGGTGACAGAGCATACGTCTCTTCCTGTGCCTCCACTAAGTACAAGACAGCCTTCTCAGTGGAGATATGGACACAAGCTGAGGATGTGACTAAGTAACCCTGGAGTTCCTGGGCTGATTTCATTGAAGTCCATGGAGCCCAGCAGCTGAATGAATCTACTTCTACATTTTCAAGTTTCTGAAGTTCCAGACTAGTTCCTTTTCAAGTGAAAAGGTTCTCTACAACTTGGCAAGAAGCATAGGCATGTTTTAGCCCTTTCAAGAAAACACCCACTTAAACAATTCTGTTTTGCAACTGTTCTCTCTAAGACCTCTTTCTGCTGTAAAGAGAGACAATGCAGTGCAAACAGACAGAGATAGATAAAATATTAATTACCCAGTCCTTTGCTGTTTGCTTACAGGCAGATTCAGTGTGCTTGCTCAATTCACTCCTGCCTTTTTCTTGACAAGCCACAAGCTGCAGATCCCTGCTGTCTCCAGGGTCTAGCAGAGAGGCAGGGTCACACAGCAGGCCTGGAGTAACTAGAGCACCTGGAGATTCCAATAAGGTCTTCAAAGGGACATATGAACAAATATGAATAAGTGGTAACAATTTTGGTATACAAACACTTTGGTTTTTTTCAGCCTTGCCTCTACTGTTAAAGAAAAAAAAAAAAAAGGAAGAAAATATCTGTCTTTTAGAGAAAGTGGTTCAGATTGGCTTGTCATCAGTTCTTAGGGCTATCCTGCTTTTGAGGACTTTTCTGGCAGAACAGGAAAGCATGCAAGAGAAAGAGCACTGCAGTGGCCCAAAACAGAGCCAAGAGAGACTCTGGAGAACTGTTAACAGCACTTGAAAACACAATAAATTTTGTGGATAACTTATCTCCCTATTTACCAAATGCTTACAAAATGAAGCTGAGATTCCCTGCAGGAGAATTCTCCCTTGCTGAGAGGTGTCAGCACAAAACAGTCAGGGGAACAGACCAAGTGGATAATAACAGGGTTTTTTTCCTGAGCAGATGTATGTAGTTTTGGATGGAGAAAAATGGCTACACCTATAATGATAAATCAAAAAGGAGTAAGGATGTTTTCATTGGCACTGAGGCTAAGTGGCATGGCCCAGCTGCATTCATGCTACTTACCCGGTCTCTCTAGCTCTTCTATACCCTAGGTGGTAGCCCAAAGAGAAAAGTGACTTTTCTTCTGCTTTTTTTTTTTTTTTCTTTTAAACTTTATGAAATAATGTGAGGTCAGTGCATCAGCCCATCAGAATGGAGATTTCATAGCACAGCATTTGTTGCATATACTGAGGTATCTGAGGGAGAAAGTTTGCTAAGACAGTAAGACCTGTACATGGCGGAAAGAGCCAATTTAGAGTTGTTTCATTCTTACTGAGGTTTAGTAGTGCTCTCTACTGAACTACTTGAGAACAGTTTTTGCTCTTGGCCTTGGTAGAGCTAGTTGGAAAAGTTCAAAAAAAGCCAGTAAGTGAGCTAGCAACCAAGCAGAGGAAATGAGCAAGGGGTCAAGTGCTGACATCCCTGGTTCTCTTACTTATTAATGTGGATGTACACTGTGTGTCACCTGAGCCACTCTGCCCCACATAGATTTAGCTCTCATAATTCTGAGTTCCATCATAAGATCAAGACACATACAGTAGGTCCATAAAAATCTGATATGTTTTACTAATCTTTTTCCAGGTTAACTTCAGATCTTGAAACTCCACTCAGCTGCTTAAACTCTTCAAGTGTTTACTTTTCAGCTAGAAAATTTTCCATAAACCTGAATGCCAGATAACATATCACCCCTGCAAGGATTAAGCCATTTGGACTTCAGGCCTCCAGCTCATCTTTGATCCTGTCCATCTTGCCTAGGCAGTGCAATTCAGGAGACCTACAATGCCTAATCCAAAGCAAAACACAGTGTTATTCACCAGAGATCCATAAAGCCTGGAAATTTCTTCTTTGCTTATGAGCCATAGTATTTCTCAGTATTCCCTCAAAGAGCTTACAGAGATGGCAAAGGAACACCACTGTTCCAGAAGGGTGTTGTGAGGATAAATGACCCATAAAGAAATAGGAAATATACGCTTGTTAAACTTGCAGTTGACATCAGTTCAGTGACACAGAAGAAGTAATGCAGACACAGCTGGATTAAATACAGGAACAGAGAAAGCATATTAGACTTGCAGAATTGAAGACTTCTGGAAAGAAATAAATTAAAGAAAGACTTTGGAGTTGTACTCACCTCACTGTGAGCTCTCAGTGCATTTCTGTCATTTGAAGGATTAAAACCATCCCAGATGTATGAACAGGGAATGCTTTCAGCTCTGGTTTCAATTCACACAGCAGTGACACCCTCTCACTGTATCTTGTCCACTTATATTGTCCATGTCAAAAAAAGTGCAGGTATATTTGTATACAAAAGGATCCCTGTAAAGTGATCCGCAGATTAGAAAGCAACATTGCAACATAAAGCCGGATTCTGTGCTCTATTGAGCTCCATTCTGTGCTGAATTCTGCACAGGAAGAACTGAATGATGTAAGGAGGTGCTCTTTTTCAGCCTTTCTGGCAGAGGAAAAACAAGTCAGCACCTGAAAACTGAAGGTATACAAATTATGACATGATATCCTACTACGCAGTTAATTAATTCACTGAAACATTTTATCCAGTAATGTTTATCTATACTTTGTGAAGGATCTACTGTCTCCTGAAGTCTTTCAAATGAAACTTGGTGTCAGTCAGAAGAGAGATGCCTTAATCCAGCTACAGTTTGTACAGGTCTGGTGGCTGCTCCAGGCCCTGTAATGAATTAATGGAGGTCTAGATCTGTGAATATTCTGCCTAGTTCTGGGTTTGGTCACAGAAAGGGCAGAAAAACATACCAAGTCCTCAGAATAGTGATAACACTTACGGCTTAATGTTAAGGCTGCAGTGAAAATCAAAGCTTGTGTCAAGCTGTAGCCAAGTTGTCCTCAGGGTAAAGGAGTGTGAACACGGGCTCTAGACAAACAGAACTGAATGAAAATTAGAACTTTCAGTTTTTAGTAGAAAAAAAGAAACCTCAGGCAGTTTGCCTTGCATGCACATGAATTTTCTGTGCAGTAATATATATTCACGTTAAATCTATGAATAAACTTGCACTATAAGGTTCTGTTGCTATTAATACTTAAAGATCCATGAACTGGAGTGTTAATGAACTTTTGAACCTTTATTAATGTGAAATCTGCTAAGTATGTCAGGCAGGGGAGAAAGACAATTAATGGGCCAGTGGATGACATCCAGGTTAGGGAAGGCTCAGTTAATGGGAAGTCAAGAGGATAGAAGATAAGACATCAAGCATTGTCAGGAGCCAGACTTTTTTCCCCAGTGTTAAATCTTGTCTAATTTAGGCTGTTCAAGGACTAGTAGGAAGCTGGTTTGGTTTGCTTTTTAAAGGTTCCTGAACTAAGGAGGCATCTCAACATTTCTATTCTGTTGTCTGTTAAAATCCCAAATTCTACTTTAAGAACAAACTTTTGAAAACAGACTCCACTTTAATCTGAGGATAAAAAAGGGAGACAAAACTTACTTAAATTCTGATACATAAATATAGATATATGCAAATCTATAACATATATATAAATGCATACATCCACCATCTTCAGCATTTCTAAGTTCTTCTTTCTTTATGTTACATAACTTTTGAGAAGTGCTATATCAGTTCATCTGATAAGTTTTATAGTACGGTAAGAACACTGATGAAGAGATGGTTTTGAAACTGTTTTGGGCTGTGAGCATTGATACCTTTGCAATTTCCCTCACTTTCTCTAGGTAGACACAAGATAGTGATCTGAGACTACACAGCTGACCTCTGTATACAGGTAAGTAAATGATATTTGATAGCTTGTGACAGGCACAGTCCAACAGCAAAGCAGATTTTCCTTAAAGTCACAGCTCTTATTTCACTACATGATTAGGCCATTTTAGCAGTTGGGCATTATCCTGACTTTTAAAAATCACTTCTGTTTTGTGTTGAATTCTGCAATTGTGACATCGGTTGCCCCCTTGCTCCTATTTTAATAATCCCCTTTGGTCTTCAGCTGTATAAAACTAAGGAATAGGAAAGATTATATGACAAGGTGAGATGTTTAGGATTTTCCTTGCCATGAGTTATATCTTCATCCTTATAAACACAAATTTTTCAGTAAATTAATCACTCTCAAAAAGAATGAAACTGTGACCACCAAGGAATATGCTACTCTTCCCTGTTACTAAACTACTGTACACAGAATGGGCTCAGTCTTGCTGCCATGGTTGTCTGAAGCCAGTGGGAAGAAGATCTAGGAACATTTCCAATGTACTTTCTGAGCCAGCCATTGAGAAGCCAGCACTCTCTTTCCATGCTCTGGAAAAGAGTAAGTTGAATTGCTACTAAAATATGAAGTGAATAGGATTTTTGGATCTGTTTCTCTTCCCTGCTTTTCTACAGTTTTTCACATAGCTTTCCATGGGTCTCAATGATTGAATGGACCCAAACACATGTTTTGCTTAACCAGCAGTCAGGGTGATGTGGAGACAATTCACACACAGCCCCTGAGAGACTGGAGCACCCAGCAGCAGGTTTGCATTTGACAAGTGAGATTGAATTTACTTTTTCTTGTAGCTGTTTAGAGATTTTCATCTCTAAATTTCTTATGCTACATCTGAGCACCTAATTCACATGGAGTTTAAAAATCACCAAATTAATTTAGTGTCTTGCAACAAAACAAAATAAAAAAAAAAAAACAAAAAAACAAAACAAACCATAAGGAAATACAGGAAACATTTGGAAGGAGAAGAAAAAATAGCGCTGCCCTTGATCTGCTGTATGAGTTTAGGTGAGTTATTTCACCCTTAGTCTTTGTTTCTCTTTTATCTTTCTTGGCTACTCAACTACAGTATCCCTTAAGACAAAAACTGTCTATCTCTATTACAATCAGACTGTTCCTTGTACAAAAGTGTCTTAGTCCCTAAATATGTATTTGATGTTTAGTAATGCAAATAGAAAAAAATTAACTTCGCACACTTCTAACTCATTTAGTTCTGTAAAATGCAAATTGAGTAAGTTTTATTATAAAGGCTTTGTTACTTCAAAATCATTAGTAATTTGGGCTAAAGTGGCTAACTGTTGTATGCTTCTGTCTGCTCTTAGATGAGATTCTCTAAGGAAAACATGATTCTCCCTGCTGCTGTTTTTAGGTAACATGAAGAAGAATTTTATTTTTTTTATTATTATTATAAGCAAGGATAGGTACATTTGGATAGTTTCAATAGATTTATAACATGCTGAAATTAAAGAGGCTACCCATGAACTGACACTCACTATGATCCACGATACTCCAGGGCTCATCTCTTTTAGGCAAAGCATAAAGGTATATAAATTTATGAGCTATACCAGGCAAGCTAACTCTGGAAACAGAAGAGAAATAACAAAGTAAGTTTGTCTGTGTGCCCTGGTTAAATAGTGTTGCCAACAGACCAGGGTAATTAACTTATGTGCTGTGATAAATTAATGCTGTCCTCTTTACAGGATCCAATTGGATATCCCTGCCAAGCACTGTGTAATATTATGTAAATGTTCCAGCTAGTCTAACATGATGCACAGCATAGACGCATCCAAAATCAAGCTGTGAAAACTGATCAATCTCATCTTTGAATCACAAGCCATTTATCTCTGTAGTTCAGGAAGGAAAATGTTCACCAACTGCTACATTACCCTAATGTTTAAATACATTACAATGCTTTCCAAACTTCATTTGAAGCACCAGGCACAAGAAAGTGCCAAAAACCTAATAACAGGTGAGAGACAGTGAGGTTGTATGTTTCAAAAACATTTAGGTAATGATTCAGGAGGTAGAAATGCTCCAGATTGCTCAGATTTCAAACATAGCTGCTTTTTGAATTGTAACAATAGATAATCTCATGAGAGAAATCAGGCAGAAAAGACACAATCACCTTTTCTCACCAGCAGGCAGAGCATGTTGAGTAAAGATACTGATGTGGAAGACTATGAGGTTGATAAATTAGACCTGACAAGCACATTGTATGGAGTATGAAATATTGTGCAACATATGTGTATTGGAGTTGACCTGTCAAAAACTGAGTAAGAAATAACCACATATCTCAGTACTTCACTTCCTTTTAGAAGGCAAGAGTCTCACTAAATGTAAATGCCCACACTGCAAATGTCTATGTCTGAGCTAGTCACTTTTAATTCAGTGGAGGAAATTACCTTTTTGAGCAGAATACAGACAGGGCAAAAGAAACCATCTAAACCAGTTCACATGGTTCACTACAGACAGGTCTGTTTTCCCTTGAATTAGAGAAAGTTAGAATTATTAGAGAAAGTTAGAGAAAATTAGAATTATTCATTTACATCAACACGTCTGCTAACACTATGGATGTTTACTATGTCAGATAAAACCCACTGCCTGATTTATTTTCATCTGGTATTCATGAATATAATTCCATAACAATCTGCATTATTGAAATATAGTAGTGATAAATATGAATGAAGAGTAAGATCTATGACTTACTAGATGATAATAAATACTCCTGGCAACACCTTATTTTTTCCTGGGACAAAAAAATGTGCATGGATATAAAGGTGTATGGAAGATACACATATTGCATGTAGAGAACACAGAACATAATGCTTCCTAAAACACACAAAAGTGGCCAGAGGAGGACTTCATTGGACTGAGATTCACAACAGTACTCTCACAGCTGCCTATGTAAAGCCACCTCTATGGTCCATTATGTCATTAAGAACCAGTTCAGGTACTCCACAATAGAAACATACTCAAGGGTATATAGTCAATTTGAAGACACTGTCAGTAGGTATACACTCACAGTCATCCTCTGCTGTCAACAGAAAAGAAATGGCACCTTCATAGTTCACTTCAGAAGATCTGACACATTAGCACCTATTGAAAACCTATCACCCTCCAGTGACTGTACAATTTATGCAGGCTTTTTTTATGAAAATTCTCTACGATATCAATCAGTCTTTATAATATGAAAATGTATTAACTTTGTTCATATTAGTTCACATTAACATTAGTTCACATTATACCCTGTAATGTAGTGAGATAGTGGAATTTGATATTGTTCATGTTTAAGTAAAACAAACTAAAGGACAGAAATAAAGACATTGTTTCTTAGAAGCTTAGAGCTGCCCATGACAGATAAAGGACACCCCTGGAAAACCAAGATGACACCAACCTATTAGTCCCCCAAGAGTCATAGAATCATTTAGGTTGGAAAAGACCTCTAAGACCACTGATCCCAATCACTAACCCAGCACTGTCAAATTCATTACTAAACCGTGTCCCCAAGTGTCATGTCTCATAAATACTTTCAGACATAGTGACTCAAACACCTCCCTGCATAGCCTGTTCCAATTCTTGACAACCGTTCCCATGAAAAAAGATTTCCTACTATCCAATCTAAACCTCCCCTGGCACAACTTGTTACTTGAGAAAAGAAACCGATCTTCACCTCACTACAATCTCTTTTCAGGTGCTTGTAGAGAGCAATGACGTCCCCCTCAGCCTCCTTTCCTCCAGACTAAACAACTTCAGCTCCCTCAGCTGCTCCTCATAAGATGTGTGCTCCAGACCCTTCCTCACCAACCTTACCCTTCTCTGGACTAGCTCCAGAACATCAATGTCTTTCTTGCAGTGAAGGGCCCAAAACTGAACACAGAATTGGAGGTGCAGCCTCAGTAGTTCTGAGTGCAGAGGAATGATCTCTGTCCTGGTCCTGCTGGCCACACTATTGCTGGTTTTCTAACACATCTTTGAAATGCTTCCAGTGTTATTTGATATCATAGACGAGATATAGAGACTGAGTCTAGGATGCCTAGATCAAAAGATAAGCAGCAAGAATGCTGCAGAAATACAGTTGCTTTGCAAGTTTTACAACTATTAGTAATTGGTAGTGTGGGAGCTAGTGATCAGTCAAATCAGGTTTACCCAACACAGATAAGAACCCTGTGTAAAACCACATTTGGATTGCTTAATTTGGCTTGGACACCTGACACACATGAACAAATATTTACTTTTGTAACTGTACTTTGCATGCTAACCTCTCTTCTCGGTCAGCAAGAGTCAGTTTTCGTAACATCTTACTTTAGTATCGAACTAACTTAGGTAAAATAAATGTGGACCGACAAGAGTAGGAGATTTGCTAAATCACAAATAATAAAATTGTTACATAATCTAAATTAGAACCAAGATTATTTAGATAGAACAGTAGAGTTCGGACTATTAGGCTATCTACCTTTCTATCACAAGTCTTCGGGTATGCAATATTATCAATCATAATTAATTTTATTATCAAAATTAACAAACCTCGTACATGTAAATAAATTATGTAAAGAAATACATAATGAACTAAGCTCGGATTTGTATGAACAGAATTAGATTGTTGAGTAATAGTAAGATATACTTTTCTGTTTAGTTGTGAGCTGAAATCAGCAGCACTGGGAAAGAAAAATGACTGAGTATGACCTTGGGTCTAGTGATTCAAAAAGATAAGGAGAACTTTTTTCTTTTCCACATTATTAATGGTACTTTGGCCAAACAATTTTCAGAGTCGGGGTATTTTTAAACTCCTCACTATTCAGTGGTAAAAAAAAAAAAAAAAAAAGCCACAAACTGACCACAA
>JAWWEE010000001.1:36306162-36325058 GCA_035221455.1 Xenops minutus | reverse complement strand
CAATATACATGGGCAATTAATGACACTAGCTGTGTGGGACCCCAGTCACCTATTCTTTATGTTTAAAATAAAAAAAACAATCTAAAAAAAAAAAAAAAAAAAAAAAAAAAGGCACAAACTGACCACAAAGCAACAACAAAAAAAATACAGAAATTCCTATTTCCTCCAACACATATTTAATAAATTGTCTACCATCTCTGCAACTTTAAACTTTAAGAATAAAGCAATATATTCTGCAAAAGCTCCACACTATAAAAACAGAGAAACTGGAACACTAATTCACTCAACGCACTTCCACCATCCTTCATGTTCTATCCTGATTCTCTGATAGATATAAGAGTTAAAAAGTCTAAATTTTATACTGAAAACTGTTGAGACCTACTGAAAGAACTCTTTTCTCTTGATTCTTCTTCTCAATAAAGAAGAATCTCTGAAATGTTCATTGAAAACTTAGTGGGCTGCAGGCCTGACAGTGAAAATAGAGACATCCATGTTAATTTACTCCGCAGAGTATTCCTGAGCCTGTCAGAAAATGGAATGTAATACCTTTGATAGTTTACGCTTTAGCTCTTTAGGTGAGCTAAGCAAGGTGCTGAGTGGGGCACAATCAAGGCAACTGATGGGAAACATCTGGTGGAAAGCTTCAGGGAATAGGCCACCTGAATCTGGTCCATACACTGTGATATTCCAGGAGCAAAAATCACTTGGCAGAATTCTGTGTTTACAACTAAAGGTCATACTCTTTCTCACAGCTTGTCCAAAGTGAGAGCAGGCAACGGTTCATATGCAGTTTGATGTATGTTTTCAGCTGACATGAACCAGAGCAATCATTAGAAGCAGTCCTGAGCTGCTCTCACTCCATCTGCTTAGTTGTGGCCCCCTTCCACTCTTGATATTGTATTGGCACATGTATTTGAGTGTTGTGCAATGGAAATTACCAGGGAACAGATCAGACTGAAAAACAAAAGTTAATTTTCTCTCTTCTATAACTCAGTGCTTAAAGTGCCCTGACCTTGTCTATTATGCAGTCAGTTTCTTTCCAGAGTAAAGTGTAAATACACTGATTCCTTTTTTCATTATGACACATACAGGATGACCACCATGCAGGGAGGGATTGAAGCTCAAGGTGATATTGCCCTAATTACATTATTTGCTATGTTGCTTGTTGTGTTGCAGTATTAAAAATTGCTAAGCCCTAACATGTAAGATATTTGTTCCTTCATCTTTCAGTAGTCTATTTGATTTCTTACACAGTGATTTTGCCTCTCTAAAAAGCAAATCGGGGGATGAGAGACATTGATGATTTGTGTATTTCTGCTCTCGACTTCCAATTAGCTTCCAGGCTTTGCATAACAAGACACAAATTATTCATGTGAGAAAACCAAGAAGTGATTTATTATCATGTCTGATTTCCAGTGAAGAATTTTCTTCAGATCACCCAGCAAGGAGGCTTTCCCATTTCAAGTAAGATAAATTATAATTGACATTGGAATTCAAAACATTACTCCAACCTTTCTAGTTCTTTTGGTCATACAGAAACAAAGCCCATGCATTACATTGACACCAATGCTCATTAACAGTGTTTCTGAGCCCAGCTTGAAAAGTCTGAAATCCTTTGCACAGACTCAGACCTGTCTACTCCTACTGCACCACTAGAGCACCTTCCTTGCCCTGGGAAGACAGAATGATCTTTGTCCCCACCTTACCAAGATGATGTCTGGAGTGGATCTGGCACAATTTACGGGAGACAACTTTTTGGCTGGTATCTAGAAATAAAAAGAACAAGAAAAGTTATACTTTGGAGTATGCACTAGTCAAAGGACACCCGAGAGTCCATTTACTATTTTAAAACTCTTCAAATCTTTAGAGCAGGGTGAAAATGGTTGGAACTGCTAGATAAAAAAAAAGAAAAAACCTAAAAAAATAAGAAAAGACTCCTGCATTAATCGACTTTTCCCCTAATAACCTAATGGACCTCTAAAATTAATGGGAATTCTGCTATTCACTGTAGTGAAAGGTGAATCTAACCTGTAGGTTCTCTTGTAAGTAGACTCTGGATGTAGGTTTAAGATGTTATATAAAATGGCTTTAAAATTGGTCTAATATTATTAAATCACCATCTTGCAGGACATGCTTACTATTTCTCACCCTTTTTCTGTTCTTACCCCTTTGGCAATCTTGCTTTCTATAGATTGTAATATCTCCCAGGCAGTGGCTATGTCCTTACTCATATTTGCCTGCACATTTTATTCAATATTATAATCCAACAAATAAAAAATAATAATTTCCATTATAATAACTGTATTTCAATTAGTTTTTAAATGGCTCCAAAATCCTTAATGTGACAATACATTATATATAGGAAAAAGTAATATGTGTCAAGGTTTCTTTGAGATACACAGCCCAAATGAAGAACATAGGCTTTGGCATAGATTCCCCCCCGCCAAGGAAGGTGCCTAAGCAGAACCAAGGAGATTAAACAACTTTGGGTATTCCAGTCTGCAAGGACTGCCTGATCAGCATATGGCCCAGGGCCTCATTAAACTATGAATTACGCAAGCATACAATGAAGATTGATTCCCGTCCCCAAGGGCTTGCATGTTAAGCAGAGGACAGTAAGACAAGGAGCAAAATAAGATCTAGCCTACATCTGTCTCAGGTGACACTAGTTTGAAATCCACTTAGAATGACACAAACATAGTCACTGCTGGTAAGATGCTGTTTCATCAATGTGTGGGCATTCCTGTTGAGAGGCATTTCTTGCCTTTTATAGAGAAATTTTTTAGATATGAAGAAGAAACTCGCATGAGAAGGAAGAATGAACTGATGGAGGTATTACAACCCAAAATGGGTGAGAGAAGATTTTGATTATTTTCCAACAGCAGATATAAAACCTCACAGAGTTGTGGTCCCTCTGTGCCGCTTCCATCTCCCATTAAATCTGGTGCTTTATTTTTGATTTAGAAATGTTTACAAGTAGTAAGGAGTAACAATTAATCAACATGGTGAAGCTACAAAAGATCAATCACTTCCTTTCTCCGGTTTTCTGGAGTTGAGTTTCTAGTGCTTACCTGAATTTGTAGTGGTAATTTCAAGGACTGAGTTTGGAGTCAGGAAATGGAGGAGATTTGGACTACCTCTCTTCAGAGGCAAAAGTCCACTGCACGGACAAAAATGACAGAAAATCTTGTAATATAACACAGCTAAATTCTCAAATGTCAGTAGAATGGACCTGTTTCAAGCAACTAGTTTAGGTGGTCCCTTGAAAGTCATCAGTAAAAGAGGAGTTATAACTGCAGTTTAACATACATGTTCTGAGTTGCCCCACCCAGATGTCTTCTGCCTCTTTCTTTGGAACATTTTAGTCTAGGCTTTAAACTCAGCATCTCAATCTGCTACTGAATGCTTTATCTGGTAATACTGTTTTATAGACTTGAATGAAATCACTAGACTCATTCAGCTGTTAAAAGTTAAGCAGGTGCAGAAAAGACGGCAGAACTAAAAGAATGGTTTTTTTACTTCATGCTTTCAAGGATTGATGCTCTCCTACAACGTGTAAACAGAGCTTAGGAAAGTTACATGTTTGCAAGTGATTGAAATGCTTTATATATCAGCAGCAATATTTATAATTGAACCATGGAAGGATTTTGAGTGAATGAGACAGTCACAGACTATTTCAGGAAGAAATTTGCTACCATATCCTCAGGAAGAAGCAGCGATTTTGCTGTGTTTAATGACTTAATTTCAAGAAGTTTGTTACAAAGTTGTAAAAAATCAGGATGGCAAGTAGATAATTGTTCTTTTCAGCTCCACAGAGACCCAGCAGGAACATCTGCAAGATGCTACCTCCCACCAGGCAGAACAAGGCAGGTAATGATGAGAACACACATGAGAATAATTATACCAAACACATTTCAGAAACACAACTGAGGAAATACCAGAAGGCTTGATAGACATGAAGTGCGAGGTTCCAGTATCCAAGAGGAAGTCGGCAGAGTTCCCGTGCATTTCATGAAGTTATATGTCAGCTTTGCCAGTAAGCTGGGTAGAATTCGGCCCAAAGATTGTCCTGTTAAAGGTGTAGGTGATGAAAGAGATGTCTGTCAAGAATTCTTGAGTAAGAAACTATGGGTATGAGCTCTCTGAGTAAGGGTTATTGTCTTTTTTTCATAAAAAGAAAATGCTGAAAAGTTTTCTGACAGTCTGTGTTGAAAACTGAGTATTAGGTTTTGAAGACTTTCATTCATCTAGTGAAGGCCTGTTTCCCCATTGTCTTGCAAAGTCATTTAGAGCTTAAGCTGAATGTGAAGTATCGTAATAGACTTCAATTTATTGTTGAATTACAGTAAGTACAGCACAATGTAAAAACAGTTCTGGCAACTGTTTTAAGCCCAGCTGAGCAGAACACCAGCAGAAAGCTGCTGACAGCACTGTTGACATGTGATACTTTTTGATGAAGTCGCTGTGATATGAATGACTCAACTTACTAATTAGAACTACTGCCACAGTGTCAATGTAACCAGGCACAGGCAACTTCTGTGCATCACTGATTGTCAGCAGGTGTCATGAATTTTCAGAGGAGACCCAAAACACCTGGTAACAGAAGTCCTTAAAGTAATTTGAGAAGAACCAGTATGTCGCACCCTGATTCTCTTTCCACACCCACTCACCCCTCAATCTCCTCACCTCATAAATGCTGACTGCTGGAAATATCAGCAATTGGACACACAAAGCAAATAATACTAAACTAAACAAAATTAGTTAGGATGGTATGTCAGCAGCAAGTAGCTAAAGAGTAATCTTGCATTAAGAGTCTGCTGCCACTTGACTACAAGTGAGAATACTTGTCTAATAGCTCTCCTGTAAACTGATACTGTAAGCAGAACTACCTTGAAATTCCCAGTTATATCTCTATGATCACAAAATTTTTACTAGCTGAAACTAGTATTCTGTTGAGAATATAAGTATCAGTGTGAAAAATGGATATGGTTTCTGGTCAAAATATGAGTCTCTTCAGAATTTAAAAACAACTTTGAAAAGTAAAGGTCCTGCACATGTCTGTACATGAGGCTGAAACAGAAATGGGAATAATATGGCTGAGAAAGGAAAGATATATTTTACTTCTCTGATATTTCTCGTGGATATTTACACTACTGATTCTTAGAACAAGGCTGAGATTGTCTCTTGTTTCTGTTGAAAAGTTTCAGGATGTTTTCCACAGTGTTCAAGACTCATTTTTTAAATAACAAAATACTTCTTGGATGAAAAAAGCTATTGATCACTTACCCTATAAAAACAATAAGAGATTTTCTCCCAGGGTGAGTGTAATGAATACTGGCTTATATGCAGCACCAGACTGAGACTATATATTTGAGTCTAGTCTTGCCCTGTACCTTCACTATGTCAAGGTACAGCTAGCTAGCTCTTCAGCTGTGAGCTGGAAGTTACCTGTCAGACCCATTTGTAAGACCCCAGGTTCAAACTATGAGCTCATCTAAGGGGTTTTACTTTAAAAATATACAAGGCTCCGAAAATCCACTTGCTGGATCTATTTAAAGGGCCTTCAGTTCTTTTAATACCTCGAGGGAGCACACAGGAGAAGATGCTGCACACCTATCTCAGGAGGTCAAATAACACACTTTTACTGGCAAACTTCAGAAAGAAACTTCACTGTTTTGCAATACTCCCACTTTTTGCTGTGTCTGATAGGAAAAAGGAAGTAGAACTTCCAGAACAATCTTCCCTTCACAAATTCATTTCTTGTGCTTCTGATTAAGATGTTAGTGCTATTTAAACTCAGCATGATGCATGGGAAATTAGCAGAATAATTCCAACAACATTAAAAATATACTGAAAATTTATCTCACTGTTTCACTAAACTGATACTTGTTTAATATTATTACAAATTTTAAGAATATATCACATTTGCAAAATTAAAGCTTCATATACAGCAAACCAATTTAGTTTAAACAAATGCACTTTGCACACGTGTTAAGAATTGTACTGAAGATAAATGACATGTTACAGAGCATAAAACTTTCATTCATAAAAAATCCACTTAGACAAACAATGTGCTGGTTTTGGCTGGAGTGGAGTAAAATTTCTTCATAGTAGCAAGTACAGAACTGTGTTTCGAATTCATGTTGGAAACAGTGTTGATAATTCAGGATGTTCTACTTATTGCTGAGCTGTGCTAATGCAGTGTCAATGCCTTTTCTGCTCTTCATTCCATCCCACCCCACCAGCAAGTAGGCTGAGGGTGCACAGGAAGTTGGTAGGGGACACAGCTGGGACAGCTGACTCCACCACACCAAAAAGACCATATGGCATCATGCTCAGCAATAAACTGTGGGAAAAGTTGGCTGGGGTTTGCTGCTCGGGGACTGGCTGGGCATGGGTTGGTGGTCAGCAATTGTTTTCATTTCAAACACTTGTCTGTCTTGGGGTTCATTTTTCTCTTTTGTTGTTGTTGTTGTTTTTGTTGCTGTTGTTGTTTTTGTTTTTGTTTTTTAACCTGGAAAAGAGATCCTCCACTGCAAAAGAGGCAGCCACCTAGAGCACTCACAAAGCAGGAGACATTAGTCAGTTCTCAATTGTACATGGTGTAATGCCCCCGTTGAAGTAGGAGGCTACAGAACAGGTTGCATATGGACACTAGTGGCTTTTTGGAAGCTGTGGCACAATGCTACAACCCTGGGGCAAGAAGGATGACAAAGAAAGAACCTAAGTCAGAAGATCAGTTGTCAGTTGGGTTGGAGGGAGTGTGCTCTGATTTCCATTTTTCAGGCAGTTGAGATATTTGGCATTTGGGTGACATTTGGATGTTTGTTATCTGCTGGCAGTGACTAGAGTGTTTGAACTCAAGAGTATCTGGCACCCAGCAGAGGGGCCTTCCTGATACTCCTTCCAAGAGGAAGCATAAGAGGCATAGGTAGACATCCTTAGTCCCCTAGCTCCACACATTGAAGCACAGACTCACCCCAGTGCACAGTGGACATTGTAGTGAGGAAATCACACACAGGAGCTTAACTGTCCTCTGGGGGTCATTCAAGTGTTCAGTCAGATGAAACCTATCTCAGTTGGTTGACAACAAAAGCCAGTGAAGACAAATAGTCTTCTAAATTAGGAGCTTCAGCTTGCTAACTAAAATTAAGATTAATCTAAATTTCCATCCTGAGATACTGAAATGCTTAAATAAGAAGTACTTAATGAGGTGCTTTGATCTCTCCCTTAGACTTCCAATCCCTCAGTTTTTCACCTGTAAAATAGGGATAAAACAACTCTGTCTTTCAAAAAAAAATGGTGAAGTAAATTCAAGGGTATGAGGAGCAAGGATTGAGGCATTAGCTTTCTCACCTGAATAAGAGAAGTGAGCACAGCTCTCCTGAAGATGAGAGTAAAATACTTCTAAGAAAGAAAAAAAAAAAAAAAAAACCAAAGCTGAAAGAAAAGACTTGAAATGAACTCTGGTGTCTTATTGATAATCTCTTTGTTAAAAAGTGGAGACTTCAGGAAGAACAGAAAGTTTTGATTTTTCTCAGTTTATGATCTATGTTCCGGGGAAGCTGAAAAACACATCTGTTCATTCTCAATCTTAAAAAGGAAGCCTTAACCCAGGGTTTTGGAGACACACATTTTTAATACTTACGTGACTGCAGTGTTATGTTTTCAGCCTTTTTATGTCAAACTGTTTTCATTCATATGGTTACTCATTTTTATACACCGATGTTTTACTCTTCCCTCTCTCTTTAAAGAACAGGTAACTTTATCCTATATTTAATGTTTATCCTGTGTTCAATTACAAAAGACTCTTGATCAACTGACTAATTTTAAATGACACAGTTTCCATAGATGTGTTCTCACAGCACTACGGATACAAAGCACTGTGACCCTGGATGGAAAATAGCTGGAGGAGGTATGGCTACAAAATTGGCTGCATGGAAGTTATACTTTGAGGACAGTGAAACAAAAAATTTACATTAAACCATTACAAAGAGATTAGAGGAATAAAGAAAAAAACAGAAGAGGAACTAGGAGTTGATGAAATATTACCTACAAGCAGCTTCATTGGCATTCAATCATTTTGATTGTGAATTTGTAATTTAAAATTTTTAAAAAAGGGAACACAAAACCTTGTTAAGGCAGACTGAATTTAATTATATATTCATAAACAAATCTCAGGGTTTTTTTACAAGTAAAAGCCTTCACGTCTTCTCCTCGGACTTGCTTCATGGGGATGAATTTCTGGTCTGTGGTAGTTAGGTTCCACTCATATGGACTGAATTTTACAGGATAAAATTCCAAGGAAACTGTCAGGCAAAATGTAATAGCAACAGAGTACTTGTGAATTTAAAGATTTAACTAAGATGTATGTGGCTTTGTATTTTACTGAATGAAAATTTGAGTCATGAGAAGCTGAACATGCAGGGCTTCTCCTCAGTTGTGATTTATATTTATGGAGATAGCCTTTGGGTATTATGAAGTATCAAGCAAGTAATTAATTTTTTTAATGATTTTTTTTTTTTTTGAAAGAACTTGTGATTTTGAATCTCTGGAACATGCAGTCTATTTTGAGATTTAACGGATTTGCATTCAACATACAATCAATCCACTCTCATTTAAGTTAAATGTGCATTACTGAAAACTAATCGATTTGTAGTTTTCTAAATAAAAAAATGGTTGTGAAGCTGATAAGTAAAAAAAAATCTATGTAAGAGGATAGTCCTTATGTTTTTTTTAGAAAATTATTTTTTATTTTAATCTAACACCAGTAAAACACATCATAAGTAGTTTAATCCAGGCAAATTGCTTCATATAGGCTCACCTTTAAATCAAAAATTATTACTTTCACATCTGATTTTCAATGGTTTTATTTATACATTTTTACCTTCTAGTTATCAATATTGGAGGTTTTGAAAGGACAAAACCCTTCAGTAAGAGAGTCTTGAGATGTTTTTGCTATTGCCTAGAGATATATATTATTACTTCCTAGGAATTATATCCTAAGCCAGTAAAGTCACCAAAAGTTTTGTCACTGGTGGCAGTGGATGCAATTCTGCTGTCCTGAGGGTCTCCAAATATAAAGATAGATGAAAGACTAAGCAGGGTGATAACCTGATGGAATATCATAGTTTCTATATCCCTGTTCCTTTTGTATATCATAAGACTCTGTCACAGTTGCTACAAACATATATAGAGGGTTAGTAACTTAAAAAATACATGAGGAACTCAGACTTCCACTGTAATTTTCAATGCTTGTTAATTTAAATGTATGCTGGGGAACCATGAAGATGATACAATAGGAATGTTATAATATAATATTGTGATTTTTTACAAAAGGGTTTTCATAAGGAAACTGTGACAGAAAAATATATATATTTAAGGAATGTATCTATCCTCTTATCAGAAAAGGCATATCATGTAGCTTACCCTTTCAGCCTTCTTTCCAAATTCCTTCTTATAATTCCTTCTTATTCCTTCATAAACCTGACAAATATGTGGCCATATTTATGTGCCCCATATTGAAGACTCTGTTGCTGTTATTCCCAACCCTTTTGAAAAAAAAATGTAATTATTCACTGTAAGGTTGAAGTATTTTATAACTTTTTTGGAAGCTTTGTGGTTTTTTTTTCTGCTGGTTTGTATCATGGGCATTCATTTAACTTGACTTTTTACTAGTACATGAGATGTCTATTCTGATCTAGTAGTTGTCTGTTGCCTATAATTCCTCTATAGTCAATGAAAAGAGAAGGTATCCCAAAAGATCAACTATTCATATTAATCTTAGATACATAGTCTAGAATGGGATGGGCAATAGAGGAGTGTACCTGTGTCAGCTCATTATAGCCTGAACCAGATGAGGTAAGTAATATGAATTTCTGCCTGTTTTCACACTCTAAATTCCAAACCTGGACTGACTAAAGAAAGAAGTCATCTTTACAGCTAGAGTAATTTCAAAGCACTTATAAAATAATTAAAGAACATATATGTGCCAGGGAGACAATAGTCTTCACAACTGTTAACTTAGCTGAAGTTTTCTTTATTTGATATTTTTAGTTTGGGAATTTTACTTGTAATCAAAGGACAGGGCTATGACAAAAGACAGTATTTTACTTGGGTTTTTTTAATTAAATGGCTCATTCCATAAAACACAAACACTTTACAGAGAAATAAGTTAATCTAGTATACCTAATTAAGCATTATATATTGAAGCCACGCATCAGTGATTTGAGTTATATCAATAGACCTTTTCATTTAGCGAGGCTGACAGCACAAATTCTTAAATACAATGATAAATTACTTCCCTTCCAGGGAATGATACTTCACCTTGGCAGTTCTCTATCTTTTTTTAATACTTTAGAGACAACTAAGAGTGATCTGTTCATAAGCATCCTAAACAGGCATTCTTCCATTTGATTAGTTTCTATAGTCTACCTCCCTCACTAAACTCTTCAGGGTTAGCTAGAGGTGACTGCACTTTCACTTCCCATCTAGTCTTTATGATAAGAATTTATTCAAGACCAAATTTGTATGATCATTTGTATAGCCATCATGTCTCTTACAAAGTAATTTTGAAGACAAAATGCAACTCTGACTTTGTGAGACATACAGTTGGCTCTGCTTAATGTTGATGAGTGCGCATGTCAGGACAGGGTGGAATTTATTTTACCCACTAAATAGTGCTGAAGAAACATTTCTTGCTCCTCTTTTTCTTTCTCTGAGAATATGGAAGTATGCAGTTCTGCCTGAACTCATTGAATTCAGTGAGATAAAACATAAAAAAATTGGTAAAAAAGAATGCATTGTATCTTGCTTAAAGGAACTTCTTTGGATGAAATCTAGCAAATAATATCTTAATTGTATTTTTCATTCACCTTCACCTTTTTATTTTTCTCCCTTGTGCAGGATGCTTTCACTTTTCATGAAGGTGTTAAATTTTCACAAAAGACCTAAATATAAAATACCTATTCACTTTTGGTATTTGATGGAAGCTACAATTTTGTTTCTGCATGTTTTTATTTTTATTCATAGGCTGCACCTTTGGCAAGGTTATGTAATCTTGGATAACCAGATACAAGTCTTACTGAAGAACAAGCAAACTAAATGTCTGATTTGGCAAAGACTTGGAAAAGCTGTTTACTGTCCTTTTACAGTATTTAGGATGACTATTTACACAATTGTTTTTAAAATCCTTTGGTTTCTCTTAAAATTAGTTTTATCATCTTGCAAATCAAATTCCTCTTATCTGGAATTGTTCTATAAGGGTTCTTAATGCTCTCAAACTGATTGTGACGACAGAAGGCTTGGAAAACAGTGATCTTTAAGGCCCCTTCCAAACCCAACCATTCCATGGGATCTATGATTCCTTTTTGTGGAGGTTTACCTGTGAAATATTAGAAATACTACCAGAAATGTAGTACCTTCTACACTATGGATTGCAAACAAAGGATATGTTCATGTACTTTATCATTTTGGATTGCCGAGTTGTCTCCTAATGTGCTGAGTCATTAATAAAAGAAAAAAGCTGTTCTCTGTATTGTTGTGTATGTTGTTGCTTACCTGTGAGACAAAGAAAATCTTCAAAAGACTATCAGTTTCTAGACAAAAGAGGTCTTCATCCAGTTCTTTCAGGAAAATGCATAAGCAACCAATGAAACTAGAGGCTCAGTTATGAAGCTTCCCAACACTGATAGAAAAAAAGTAATAATTTCTCTTATACTGTTTGAAAGTCAGGCAGTATACTCAGTTTCATGTATACTTTGCAATATTTATTTTCTTAACTTTATTGTAATTCAGTGGGAATAGACTGCACAGAGAAATGGCACACCTGCATTTTTTCCCTCTGGGAGATTTAAGAGGGTGCATTACAGTGTGAAGCGTCTTGGTCCTCAGTTGCTCCTCTGATAATTTCAAATGATTATATATTAGTTTTCAGAGCTGTATCATAGGTGGTGAAACACTGCACTGGGTCGGGTTAGGATGGAGCTTTCTTTATTGCAACTCATATAGTGCTGTGCTTTTAATTGGTGACCAAAACAGTGTTGATAACACACCATTGTTTTAGCTTCCATTGAACAGTACTTGCAGAGTGTTGTTGCCTTTTCTCTATCCCACTCTGCCCCCTCAGTGAGTTGGCTGGATGTGGGGATTGGAGGAGCACAACTGACTCAAATTGACCAAAAATATATTCCATACCATAAAATGTCATGCTCAGTGTGCTGGTTTAAAGGTAAACTGGTGGGAGAAATGAACTCACCTCAAGAGAGATTACAGGTCAGACTTACAATTTACTAAAAAGTTTATGACGATACAATGATAGAGAGAAAACCTGGTTTTAACCCCCTAACACAGATTTATAACCCAGCACCCAGAAAGGAGTTTGATAACCCCTCTGCACTGCATGGTCCCCGTGAATGCAAAGTAAAAGGAAAGGAAAACCTGTTGTTGAAGGTGATGGTCACAGTTCTGCTGAAGTAATGATTTCAGTCTTGTTGAGAGTGGTAGTCACAGTCCTGTTGATGTCCTCCTCTGTATTTGGTGAGTGGTACCAGGAGTCCCAGAACCCAAAGATTATCTATGCTCAGGTTCAGGTGGGAATGCCCAGTACCTTCCCCAGGAAGGGGAGTTTCACAATAGGTAATTTAACTCTATGAGTCATGGGATATTTTTGGAATCTTTGACAGTCTAAGTCATTACAATTGCCTATTGTGCCAGTCCCTAATGGCCCATTAGCAGACCTGTCCCCTCAGTCTGTGTGTAAAGGTGCTAATGCCTCCCCGAGAGGAGTTATCACAGCTGAGTCATTGGTGTGAAGACAGAAATACTCTTCTGCCTCACAGGGTTCTTTTACACATAGCCTGTAGCCTGAGTGAACAGGTGTGCCCTGGGCAGTTGTTGCAAATGATCCGTTATTAACAGTTCATCAGAAATCACATGGAGGGTCTAGAATACATAGTTTTGATTAGCTCCTGTAAGTACAACACTCAACAATAAAACTTAAGGTGTGTGGGACGCAAATTTTTACAAAGTAGGCATTATTCCAAAACTGACTAGGCATCAGCCTGCTAGTGGGAGGTAGCGCATGGTTGTCTTTGCACCAGTTGGTGTTTTTAAATTTGTTTTAGCTTTGGCTGTTGGTAGGGTTTTTTGGTTTGGTTAGTTGGGCTTTTTTTTCATAGGGTTTATCCCTTTTTTTCTTTCCTTCACTCATCAGTCTGTCTCTGTCTCAATCCATGGTTCTTGTCTTGCCTTTGCCTTTCTAATTCTCTATCCCATCTCACTGGGGAGAGTCACAGAGTTTTTGCATAGGGGCTTAGCTGCTGACCCGCTACAGCTCTATAGTTCCTTGTTGCTCTTGTCCGCAGCTCTAGCCATGCACTAGTCCATAGCTCTAGGCACAGGATGGCAGCAAGCAGAGCCTCTGAGCCCATAGCAGATTAAACCAAGCCATACTTCCTGGCTGGGGGAAAATGTGCACACTCTTCCATGCTAAGAGCATGCCAACAGTAGAAGCTAGAGGAGCAGTTGACACATCTTGGTTCCTTCTCTCTGTATTTGAAAGTAGAGCATAGAAAAAAGAATATGGAAATACATAGTCCCTTCAGCACAACACTGGGAAAATGAACTGTGTTTTTGGCCACAAAAATTCCTGGAAGCTGTAGCTCAGAGCTGTGTAAGGAGGTACCTCATATCTAGAATTTATTCTAAAATTCTACCTTCTAGAGATGCTCCAAAAAGATTTTCTTGTCTGTTTCATCCCACAAAATAGCCCAGAATGCAAGCATATAGAGTTTAGAATAATCCTTAAATTGTTATTCATGTCTGATGGCTGAAAAGGAGGTGGAGTACAGTTTAACATTTCTATAATTATTCCAGTTTTCAGCAGAAACATGTATGGAGGACTTAAAGAGAATATTTATGCTCTGAGAATAGAAACAGAGCGAACTGACCCCAGGTGGTCAACAGGACCAGTGGTACTGACATAGCAGCCAACATGACTAACTTTGTTGAAGAGTATATCAGGTCAGGAGCAGAGATGTGCTAATGAAGATATACTGCCTTCAAAACCTGGTCTGGGATTTCTTTGCAGCTCTGCTCTGCCCTGCAAGGTCAGGGCTCTTGGAAATATGGTCCACCACATGTTGGAGGCATCTCCTTAGCTAGCCAGGAACTGCCAGAATATGTGCAGGAACACTGATGAATTCTTACAAGCAAGTTTAAATAATTACCCTAGGATATGTAAATTTTAAAGCTCTGTAGGCTTCACATATGTTTTTTTTTTAGTCTGCTGCACGGCCTTCAAAGTGTGACTTGGGCTGTAATAAATGCAGTATTCTGAAATGGAACGGGTGGGACAGTTAGAGGATTACAGCAGTCTTGCAAGGCTGAAGAGAAACATGTACAGTGTCTGTCTATGCATATTACAAAATATTCTTTTAAGGAAGAGTTTATAGAAGATACTCAAGTACCCTGGCCTGGGAATAGTATCATATCTACACACAGACAACTGTAAACACATACACTATATATGCATTAAAGTTTGAAAGATCTTTTAAGAGTTTTTGTCTTAAATTAGACCATGGCTACCATGCACAATTGGCAAGTATCTCATGTGTGAAATCAGCCGTCTGCAAGATCTAAGAGAAAAGGAAAGCTGAGACAAATTGAGCTCTGTTGGCCTCTCCAGTCTGATTAGTCCATGCTGTCACTTGACGTGAAGCTGGATCTTTGGATGTCATTCTTCTGTTGTCTTACACAGCGATGTTAGATATTTCTGCTTGTTCCCATTAGTGCCTCCTTGGAATCATAATTAATTTATATTAGCAAAACCAATTTCCATTTGCTATGGCAGTTCTCCAGCTCCCTCAGGCTTCTGAAATAATAATAAATTATCTAAATAAGAGGCATTACTTCACTTCTGTTCCAGTGTGTCACATTTTGAGGGTCCCTAAACCTACCCAGTAATGCATGTTTAACGAATTGGAATTCAAAAGGCCTGATAGTCCTCACCCATATTCCTAATGTGCCTTTACTTTAGGGGCTTTTTTTTTTCCTTGCAGTGATGTGCCAATCCACTGATCATAACAAGTTATATTTGGAGACCTGCACATGCTCTTGCTGGGAGGATTAAAAGGGTGAATTTATAGCTTCCCAGCTGGATGGCAGAATCCATTTTTCATACTTGTGCTCACATGCACATGATTAAGAGGAAAAAACATGTTCTGTCCTCTTAACTACAGTCAAATTCAATGATTAGTACCCCAAAACCATTCTGTCAAATACTGAACTTAACATAATTGCTCCATAACTCATAGCTCATCTTATATAGTTAATAAATGTTTCCTTGTCGGCAGAAGAAGTGAGGGAAAATGCAAACTATTGGTTGGAAATAATCTGTTGATGGTTTATTTGGGGTTTAACCCAAGCATTTAAATTATTTTTTTCTTAGCTGTGCGATACTGGAAGTCCCGCATGCATGGATTTATTCATATCACGCTTCACCACTGTCAGCTACTGTCAATAATTGCTACCATTTTTTTTTTTCCTGAAAAACTCTCCATTTTAAGTATTGTGATTTGCCAGCTCTGTGAAATGAGCTCGAGAGGCTTGTGCTATCTCTCATTTCTGTAGAGATGTGTCCACTTTCCGAGAACCCAAAGTATTACAGCAGCTGGAATGATTAATAAGCTTGATGACAGTGTCTCCATGAGCTAATAAGTGGAAAAACCTCAGGAACCAAGGGTTTGCTTTTCCACTAAAGTGGAAGCATGACTGTTGCATGAACAGCAATCCTAGCTGTATCATACCTTGTATGGGTGACAATGATTGAGCTAACAGATTTGTTTGGGTGCATCTTCACCTCATTTACAAGCTGGGGATGAAGGGACTGAGAACAGCTCTGAGGAGAAGGACTTGGGGGTACTGGATGACAAGAAGCTCAACATGAGTCAGCAATGTGCAGTTGTAGCCAGAAAGCCAATGGCATCCTGGGCTGCATCAAAAGCTGCATGGCCAGTGGGTCAAGGGACAATGATTCTCCCCTTCTACTCCACTCTGGTGAGACCTCACCTGCAGTACCGTGTCCAGCTCTGGGATCCTTAGCATGTGAAAGACCTGTTGGAATGGGTCCAGAGGAGGGTCACAAAAATGACCAGAGGGCTGGAGCATCTCTCTTATGAAGGACCAGCTGAGACAGTTGGGGTTGCTCAGCCTGGAGGAGGCCTTATTGTGGCCTTTCAGTACTTAAAAGAAAACTACAAGAAAGATGGGGACAGACTGTTTCAGTGGGGCCTGTAGACATAGGGCAAGTGGTAGTGGCTTTCAACTAAGGAAGTCTGTTTTTACTAGATATAAAGAAGAAATGAGGGTGGTTGAACAGTGGAACACGATACCCCATCCTGGGAAATAATGAAAGCCGGGGTGGATGGGGCTCTGAGCACACTGATCTAGTTGAAGATGTGCCTGCTCCTAGCTGGGGCGTTGAAGTGGATGACCCTTAAAGGTTCTTTCCAACCTTGCAATCTCTTCAGCCTCTTGTTCCTAGAATCAGGTACCCTTAGCCCTTGTAAGTTTATAAAGCCTGCATCAAAACCTGCACTTCACATCATCATTACTGCCTTTACTTCTCCTAGTTAAAGGATTTTCCTAAGACACAGCTGACATGCACTGGAGACAAAACTTGTGTCAATTTGCCAATGTATTCTGATGGGGTTATAGAAATTCTGAAGTGTTTCAGCTTTACACCTGAGGTGGAGAGATGATCCACCCTACCATTTCCATTCAGCCAGCTCTCAAGATACATAAACCAGCAGCTGACATTCTTTGCAGTGATTCTCCAGAGAACTAAGTCCTTCTGCCTCCATATGTGTGCATACAGAGAAGGATGGAAAACATAAAATATGTATGTGTAATTATGGATGGGGGAAGACAAGGTGACAAAACATATAAGGAAGTTTGAGTGCACGGTTTATGAAAGAAAACTAAACCCTGTATGTATATAAATATCAGGGGAATATTGATATGAGTAGATCTTGGTCTTTGCAGTTTTATTTTTATTTAAGTAGGAGAGACAGGCTCATGTTTTAAATGGACGTGGAAGATTCAGTGGTTTTTTTTGTTTAGGTCAGGTAGCAAATGCTTGTCCATGTCCATCTTGCCCTTTTCCCCACCTTGTATCAAGTGTAGAGACATACTCTCCATATGAGATGTGCTTATGTAAGATGGATCATAGACCACAGGAATTCAGACAGGGAGAGGTGCTCATTTTTTGCTTGAGATGCAACATAACAGCTTTTCCCTGATATGGATCTTGACATCTGTCTCATAAACTAGGCACATGGGAAAGTAAGTCTCTGTCACAGGGAAAAGAATTTGCCATGACACAAAGGCAGAAACTGAGCGATAAAGAAGTCATTTAAAACTCTTTTAACTTCCTGCCTGATCCCAGCTCTACACAGCTGCATTAGTCCATGTTTTCATCTGTTCAGACACTTTTAAAAAGTGCAGGCCCTCGCACTGAAAAATGCTAGTGTTCCAACTCTAGAAGTTCAAATGTCATGAATTTGATTACAGATAGAACTGAAAAGCTTGGACTAGAAATAATGAGAAAATATCTACAGTATTCTTTATCTGCCTTGCAGTTTTTGCACATTCAGAGCACACTTTTATGATGTCTTTCAACTGGACTTGAAACATGGTTGGATACTTTGCAGGGTCTTTTATTTTTCCTCAACTTTGAGGACATGTAGTTTTAAAAAAATGTCACACGTCTTAAAATAAAATAATAAAAATGGGTGACACTGGACCATACAACATAAAAGCTGTCCAAGTTTGGAAAGGTCCTGTCCCAAATGTGTAGAAAGAGAAGGATGGGCGAACAAGCACATGGATGCCAATAATGAGAAAGCATAGTTACTTAGGAAGGAGACAAAAGCAACTTTGGGTTAACCAAGGACAAATCTTGATTTTAGTAACTCTGAATGCTCTGCAGGTAACTCATCCCTGCTTCACCCTTGAATGAATCAGATTTAAATTGCTCATTCTTTCCCTTACCTTCCTGTCAAAGCCTGCTTCTTCAGCTGTAGTTGCTGCTCTGTGATTTCCCCTCATGGTTTCCTCCAATCTGTGCCTCTACATTATTTTTGCAGAACCTCATTTGTTTTCCAAAATCTTATATGTGATTGAATGCTCCTGATCCCCTGTCTCACAGGACCAAGCTAGCAATGTTGCTATTTAAGGGCTGCACAAATAACATGATGTGTATTTCCCTCAGTCTCCATATATTTGAATACATATACAATATTTCATAATATACCTAAAAATGCATGTAGCAATAATCTATCTAGCTCTAGCTATTTTTAACTATTGTGACAGTAGAAGGTTCAAAAAAAATAATATGAAAAAATAGCCATGTAGACAGAATATAGCAACAAATATACATTGAAATCTAGGATCCTAATATCTTTAATGGAAACCACAGTGCATGACGAGGAAACTTATGTCCAACAGTTAAGTATGATAATTTATACAAGTAGCAAGACTTCTGAGGATGGTGTTATTCTCATACTTCTTGAAAATAGGAAAATAAACACTAATGAAAAGTTAGAAGAGTGGAATAAAATATTATGCTTCAGCACCTCATTCATTTTTCCTCATTCCAGAGCCTGGTAGGAAAAAATTAAAACTTTGCAAAACATTTGGAAAAAAAAAAAATCCCGATATGTTGCATTTGGTCAGATGAATATGTTGAATTTGGTCAGATTTCTTTTTTATCTTACATGAAGATACTTTCTGTTTTGGTTTTGTTTTTTTTTTTTTTTTAATTATTTTCTGATATTTGAGTCATCTGACTAAAATCTTCTGACCTTATCCCAGAAATTGAAATTTTTGTAGACAAA